>CM031945.1:33889963-34019558 GCA_018749465.1 Paracanthobrama guichenoti
TCTGTGACCACAGTCATGGCTGGAAGTTGTCTCTGTAATGCGTGTCTGTCCCTTCTGTATTGCAGTCATGGCAGAAGTTGTGGCTGTAGTCGTGGATGTCATTTCTGTGACCGCAGTTGTGTTTGTGCTCCATGTCTGTCCCTTCTGTGACCGCAGTCGTAAGCTGCGTCCGTATCCTGCTCCCTTCTGTGCCACCTGATGCGTAGGCACAGTGATCGTCTGCATGTCCCTTCTGTGACGCCAGTCGTGAAAACAGTAGTCGGTGTCTTTCCTTCTGAGCTATGAGTCCACTTCGCTGAAGTTGTAAACATCATTATGTCTGTCACTTCTGTGACCATGGCGAGCCATTGTCTATTGTCATGTCTGTCCCTTCTGTGTCGTGGCTGTAGCTTGGGTGTGGCTGTAGTCATGTCTGTCCCTTCTATGACCGCAGTCATGGCGGCTGAAGTTATAGAATTAGTGATATCTGTCCGCCTGTGACCTGATGTTGGCTGTCTCTTCTGTAGACATAATTGTGGCTGAAGTTGCCTTGGCTGTAGTCATGTCTGTCTCTGTCCTGCTGACCCCATGATCGTGGCTGGAAGTTGTGGCTGTGTAGTCGTATCTGTCTCTTCTGCTGCTTCTGCAGTCGTGGCTGGAGATTGTAGCTGTAGTCATGTCTGTGTCTTCTGTGAGCCACAGTGGTATCGTGTCCATTCTCATGTCTGTCTCTTCTGTGATACAGTCATGGCTGGAGAGATTGTCTCTGTAAGTCGTATATCTGTCCTTCTGTGACATGAGTCGTGGCAGAGATCCAGTAGGCTGTGGTCGTTGGATGTCTTCACTGTGACATGATCCTTGGCTGAAGCCGTAGATGTAGTCGTGTCTGTCCCTTCTGTGACCATGAGTCATGAAACAGAAGGTGTGGCTGTGGTCATATCTGTCCCTTCTGTGACCACAGTCATTGGCTGAAGTTGTGGCTGTGATCATATGTAGCCTGTCTGTGACGCCACAGTCGGCTCGTGCATTCATGTCATGGTGTCTTTCTGGAGGTTGTGACATAGCAGTCATGCTTCATCTTCTTGTGCCTGTAGTCATGTCTGTCTCTTCTGTGACCACAGTCATTGAAAACAGGAAGTCATGTCTGTCATCTTCTGTGACCATGATACATTGGCTGAAGTTATCGCACATGAGTAAATTTTCTGTCACTTCTGTGACTGCAGTCATGGCTGAAGTTGTGGCTGCTCAGTCATGTCTCATCCCTTCTCTTGACGCCAGTCGTATCTGTGTCTTCTGTGAGCCGCAATCGTGGCTGAAGTTGTGGCTGTAGTTGTGTCTGTCCCTTCTGTGACTGCAGTCGTGGCTGAGACTGAGTTTATAATCATGTCACCTGTCCCTTCTGTGACTGCAGTCATGGCCTGAAGTTATGCAGGTTTAGTGACATATTGTCATCTGTGACCACGGTCGTGGCTGTCTCTTCTGTGACACTTGGTTGTTGCTGAAGTTGTGGCTGTAGTGATGTCTGTCCCTTCTGTGACCGCAGTCATGGCTGAAGTTGTAGATGTAGTCGTGTCTGTCTCTTCTGTGACCGCAGTCATGGCTGAAGTTGTGGCTGTAGTCATATCTGTCCCTTCTGTAGCCACAGTCGTGGCTGAAGTTGTGGCTGTAGTCATGTCTGTCCCTGCTTGTGACCACAGTCGTATCTGTCCATTCTGTCACGCAGTCATGGCTGAAGTTGTGGCTGTAGTCATATCTGTAACCACAGTGCGTGGCTGAAGTTGTGGCTGTAGTCGTGGCCCTATTGTGACCACAGTCGTGTCTGTCCTATTCTGTGACCGCAGTCATGGCTGGAAGTTGTGGCTGTAGTCATGTCTGTCCCTTCTGTAACCACAGTCGTGGCAGAAGTTGTGGCTGTAGTCGTGTCTGTCTCTTCTGTGACCGCGGTCATGGCAAGTGGCTGTGAGTCGTGTCCCTGTGCCTTCTGTGACCGCAGTCATGTCGTGGCTGTAGTCATGTCTGTCTCTTCTGTGACCGCAGTCATGGCTGAAGTTGTCTGTGCCTGTGGTCGTGACCGCACTTGTGTGACCACAGTCGTGGCTGTAGTCATGTCTGTCCCTTCTGTGACCACAGTCATGGCTGAAGTTGTAGCTGTAGTCATGTCTGTCTCTTCTGTGACCGCGAAGTTGTGGCTGTAGTCGTGTCTGTCCCTTCTGTGACCACAGTCATGGCTGAAGTTGTGGCTGTAGTCGTGTCTGTCCCTTCTGTGACCATGGATGAGTCGTATCTGTCCCTGACCTCAGTTGACTGAAGTTGTGGCTGTAGTCGTGTCTGTCTCTTCTGTGACCATGATTGTGGCTGTTGTCGTGTCTGTCTCTTGCTGGAAGTTCCTGGCTGTAGTCATCCTTCTGTGACCTGTCGTCTGTGAGCTCCTGTGTCTTCTGTGACCGCAGTCATGGCTGTAGTCGTGTCTGGCTGTGACCACAGTCATGTGAAGTTGCGGCTGTAGTCATGTCTTTCTGTGACCGCCAGTTCATTGGAAGTCATGGCGTAGTCGTGGCTATCCCTTTCTGTGACCGCAGTCATGGCTGAAGTTGTGGATCGTGTCTGTCTCTTCTGTGACTGCAGTCGTGGCTGTCCCTTCTGTGACCCGAAGTCATGTCTGTCTCTTCTGTGACTCCAGTCTGTGGCTGTGGTCATTGGCTGTTGTCCGTAGTCTGTCTGTCTCTTCTGTGACCACAGTCGTGGCTGAAGTTGTGGCTGTAGTCGTGTCTGTCCCTTCTGTGACCGCAGTCATGGCAGAACTTGTGGCTGTGAGTCATGTCTGTCTCTTCTGTGACCACAGTCATGGCTGAAGTTGTCTCTGTAGTCGTGTCTGTCCTTCTGTGACCACAGTCAGTCAGTGGCTGTAGTCGTGGATGTCTGTTCTTCTGTGACCACAGTCATGGCTGTGACCCTTGTCGTGGCTGTAGTCATGTCTGTCCCTTCTGTGACCACAGTCATGGCTGAAGTTGTGGATTGTAGTCATGTCTGTCCCTTCTGTGACCGCAGTCGTGGCTGAAGTTGTGGTTGTAGTCATGTCTGTCTGTCTTCTGTGACCGCAGTCGTGGCTGAAGTTGTGGCTGTAGTCGTGTCTGTCTCTTCTGTGACTGCAGTCGTGGCTGAAGTTGTGGCTGTAGTTGTGTCTGTGTCTTCTGTGAGCATTGTCGTGGCTGTAGTCATGTCTGTCTCTTCTGTGACCACAGTCATGGCTGAAGTTGTCTCTGTAGTCGTGTCTGTCCCTTCTGTGACCGCAGTCGTGGCAGAAGTTGTGGCTGTAGTCGTGGATGTCTCTTCTGTGACTGCAGTCAGTTGTGGCCGTGCTCGTGTCTGTCCCTTCTGTGACCGCAGTCGTGGCTGTAGTCATGTCTGTCCCTTCTGTGACCACAGTCGTGGCTGAAGTCATGTATGTCCCTTCTGTGACCGCAGTGCGTGGCTGTGGTCGTGTCTTTGTCACTTCTGTGACTGCAGTCATGGCAGAAGTTGTGGCTGTAGTCATGTCTGTCTCTTCTGTGACCACAGTCGTGGCTGAAGTCATGTCTGTCCCTTCTGTGACCGAAGTTGTGGCTGTAGTCGTGTCTGTCCCTTCTGTGACTGCAGTCATGGCTGAAGTTGTGGCTGTAGTCGTGTCTGTCCCTTCTGTGACCGCAGTCGTATCTGTCTCTTCTGTGACCGCAGTCGTGGCTGAAGTTGTGGCTGTAGTTGTGTCTGTCCCTTCTGTGACTGCAGTCGTGGCTGAAGTTGTGGCTGTAGTCATGTCTGTCCCTTCTGTGACCGCAGTCATGGCTGAAGTTGTGGCTGTAGTCGTGTCTGTCCCTTCTGTGACCACAGTCGTGTCTCGTGTCTGTCTTCTGTGACCACAGTTGTGGAAGTGTGGCTGTAGTCATCATCATCCCTTCTGTTGACCACAGTCGCTGTCATCTGTCTGTGACCGTGAGTCAGTCATGGCTGTTGTGGCTGTAGTCATGTCTGTCTCTTCTGTGACCGCAGTCATGGCTGAAGTTGTGGCTGTAGTCGTGTCTGTCCCTTCTGTGACCACAGTCGTGGCTGAAGTTGTGGCTGTAGTCATGTCTGTCCCTTCTGTGACCACAGTCTGTCCATGTCTGTCTTCTGTCACCGCAGTCATGGCTGAAGTTGTGGCTGTAGTCATGCGTCTGTTCAAGCCTTCTGTGTCATGGCAGAAGTTGTGGCTGTAGTCGTGTCTGTCCTTCTGTGACCACAGTCGTGGCTGAAGTTGTGGCTGTAGTCATGTCTGTCCCTTCTGTGACCACAAGGCGTCGTGTAGTCATGTCTGTCCCTTCTGTGACCGCACTCAGTCATGTGCTGAAGTTGTGGCTGTAGTCGTGTCTGTCCTTCTGTGACCGCAGTCGTGGCTGAAGTTGTGGCTGTAGTCGTGTCTGTCCCTTCTGTGACCGCAGTCATGGCTGAAGTTGTGGCTGTAGTCGTGTCTGTGTGACCCTTCTGTGACCGCAGTCGTGGCTGAAGTTGTGGCTGTAGTCGTCTGTCCTTCTGTGACCACAGTCATGGCTGAAGTTGTGGCTGTAGTCGTGTCTGTCCTTCTGTGACCGCAGTCATGGCTGAAGTTGTGGCTGTAGTCGTGTCTGTCCCTTCTGTGACCACAGTCATGGCTGAAGTTGTGGCTGTAGTCATGTCTGTCCCTTCTGTGACCACAGTCGTGGCTGGCTGAAGTTGTGGCTGTAGTCGTGTCTGTCCCTTCTGTGACCACAGTCGTGGCTGAAGTTGTGGCTGTAGTCGTGTCTGTCTCTTCTGTGACCGCAGTCATGGCTGAAGTTGTGGCTGTAGTCGTGTCTGTCCCTTCTGTGACCGCAGTCGTGGCTGAAGTTGTGTCTGTAGTCGTGTGTCTGTGACCGCACTCATGTCTATCCTGTAGTCGTGCTGTGCCTTGTGCCGTCGTGGCTGTAGTCATGTCTGTCTCTTCTGTGACCACAGTCATGGCTGAAGTTGTCTCTGTAGTCGTGTCTGTCACTTCTGTGACCACAGTCGTGGCTGTAGTCATGTCTGTCCCTTCTGTGACCACAGTCATGGCTGAAGTTGTGGCTGTAGTCATGTCTGTCCCTTCTGTGACCACAGTCTGTGAAGTTGTGGCTGTAGTCATGTCTGTCCCTTCTGTGACCGCTTTCAGTCGTGGCTGAAGTTGTGGCTGTAGTCGTGTCTGTCTCTTCTGTGACCGCAGTCGTGGCTGAAGTTGTGGCTGTAGTCATGTCTGTCTCTTCTGTGACCACAGTCATGGCTGAAGTTGTGGCTGTAGTGTGTTCTGTCCTTCTGTGACCGCAGTCGTGTCTGTGTCACTTCTGTGACCACAGTCATGGCGTGGTGGCTGTAGTCATGTCTGTCCCTTCTGTGACCACAGTCATGGCTGAGTTGTGGCTGTAGTCATGTCTGTCCCTTCTGTGACCGCAGTCATGGCTGTGGCTGAAGTCGTGTGTGCTGTGTCGTAGTCATGTCTGTCCCTTCTGTGACCACAGTCATGGCTGAAGTTGTGGCTGTAGTCATGTATGTCCTTCTGTGACCACAGTCGTGGCTGTAGTCATGTCTGTCTCTTCTGTGACCACAGTCATGGCTGAAGTTGTGGCTGTAGTCGTGTCTGTCTCTTCTGTGACCACAGTCGTGGCTGTCATGTCTGTGGCTTCTGTGACCGTGTCTGTAGTTGTGTCTGTAGTCTGTGACTGAAGTTGTGGCTGTAGTCATGTCTGTCCCTTCTGTGACCGCAGTCGTGGCTGAAGTTGTGGCTGTAGTCGTGTCTGTCCCTTCTGTGACCTGAAGTTGTGGCTGTAGTCATGTCTGTCCCTTCTGTGACTGCAGTCGTGGCTGAAGTTGTGGCTGTAGTCTGTCTGTCCCTTCTGTGACCGCAGTCATGGCTGAAGTTGTGGCTGTAGTCATGTCTGTCTCTTCTGTGACCACAGTCATGGCTGAAGTTGTGGCTGTAGTCGTGTCTGTCTCTTCTGTGACCGCAGTCGTGGCTGAAGTTGTGGCTGTAGTCTGTCTGTCCTCTCTGTGACCACAGTCATGGCTGAAGTTGTGGCTGTAGTCATGTCTGTCCCTTCTGTGACCGCAGTCTGTAGTCTTCTGTCACCGCCTTCATGGCTGTTTGTGGCTGTAGTCATGTCTGTCCTTCTGTGACCACAGTCATGGCTGAAGTTGTGGATGTGTCATGTCTGTCCTTCTGTGACTGCAGTCATGGCTAGTCCCTTGTTCTGTGACCACAGTCATGGCTGTGTTGTGGCTGTAGTCATGTCTGTCTTTCTGTGACCGCAGTCGTGGCTGAGTTGTGGCTGTAGTCGTGTCTGTCCCTTCTGTGACCGCAGTCATGGCTGAAGTTGTGGCTGTAGTCGGTCTGTCTGTGACCGCAGTCATGGCTGAAGTTGTGGCTGTAGTCATGTCTGTCCTTCTGTGACCACAGTCGTGGCTGAAGTTGTGGCTGTAGTCATGTCTGTCCCTATTGTGACCAGTTGTGGCTGTAGTCGTGTCTGTCCATTCTGTGCAGTCATGGCTGAAGTGGCTGTGGCTGTAGTCATGTCTGTCCCTTCTGTGACCACAGTCGTGGCTGAAGTTGTGGCTGTAGTCGTGTCTGTCCTTCTGTGACCGCAGTCATGGCTGAAGTTGTGGCTGTAGTCGTGTCTGTCCCTTCTGTGACCGCAGTCGTGGCTGAAGTTGTGGCTGTAGTCTGTCTCTTCTGTGACCGCAGCAGGCTGTAGTCGTGGCTGTATGCCTTCTTCTGTGACCGCAGTGGTGGCTGTAGTCATGTCTGTCTCTTCTGTGACCACAGTCATGGCTGAAGTTGTCTCTGTAGTCGTGTCTGTCACTTCTGTGACCACAGTCGTGGCTGTAGTCATGTCTGTCCCTTCTGTGACCACAGTCATGGCTGAAGCTGTGGCTGTAGTCATGTCTGTCCCTTCTGTGACCGCAGTCGTGGCTGAAGTTGTGGCTGTAGTCAGTGTCTGTCCTTCTGTGACCGCAGTCGTGGCTGAAGTTGTGGCTGTAGTCATGTCTGTCTCTTCTGTGACCGCAGTCGTGGCTGAAGTTGTGGCTGTAGTCGTGTCTGTCCCTTCTGTGACCGCAGTCATGGCTGAAGTTGTGGCTGTAGTCGTGTCTGTCTCTTCTTCTGTGACTGCAGTCATGGCTGTTGTAGCTGTAGTTGTGGCTGTAGTCATGTCTGTCCCTTCTGTGACCACAGTCGTGGCTGAAGTTGTGGCTGTAGTCGTGTCTGTCCCTTCTGTGACCGCAGTCATGGCTGAAGTTGTGGCTGTAGTCGTGTGTGGCTGTGACCGCAGTCATGTGGCTGTCATGTCCCTTCTGTGACCACAGTCGTGGCTGAAGTTGTGGCTGTAGTCATGTCTGTCCCTTCTGTGACCACAGTCATGTGGCTGTAGTCATGTCTGTCCTTCTGTCTGCAGTCATGGCTGACTGTAGTCATGTCTGTCTTCTTCTGTGACCGCAGTCATGGCTGAAGTTGTGGCTGTAGTCGTGTCTGTCCTTCTGTGACCGCAGTCGTGGCTGGGAAGTTGTGGATGTAGTCGTGTCTGTCTCTTCTGTGACTGCAGTCTGTCTGTGACCGCAGTCATGGCTGAAGTTGTGGCTGTAGTCATGTCTGTCCCTTCTGTAACCACAGTCAGTGGCTGAAGTTGTGGCTGTAGTCGTGTCTGTCTCTTCTGTGACCACAGTCATGGCTGAAGTTGTGGCTGTAGTCGTGTCTGTCCCTTCTGTGACCGCAGTCATGGCTGAAGTTGTGGCTGTAGTCATGTCTGTCCCTTCTGTGACCACAGTCGTGGCCCTTCTGTGACCGCAGTCATGGCTGAAGTTGTAGTCATGTCTGTCCCTTCTGTGACCACAGTCGTGTCTGTAGTCGTGTCTGTCTCTTCTGTGACGCAGTCATGGCTGAAGTTGTGGCTGTACCGTCGTGGCTGAAGTTGTCCTGTCTTCTTCTGTGACCACAGTCGTGGCTGTAGTCATGTCTGTCCTTCTGCAGCATGCAGTCGGTTTGGCTGAAGTGTGTGGCTGTAGTCGTGTCTGTCTCTTCTGTGACCGCAGTCATGGCTGAAGTTGTGGCTGTAGTCGTGTCTGTCCCTTCTGTGACCAGCAGTCGGCTGAAGTGTGGCTGTAGTCATGTCTGTCCCTTCTGTGACCACAGTCATGGCTGAAGTTGTGGCTGTAGTCTGTCTGTCCCTTCTGTGACCACAGTCGTGGCTGAAGTTGTCTGTAGTCGTGTCTGTCCTTCTGTGACCACAGTGTGACTGCAGTCGTGGCTGTAGTCTGTAGTCGTGTCTGTCCCTTCTGTGACCGCAGTCATGGCTGAAGTTGTGGCTGTAGTCATGTCTGTCCACTTCTGTGACCACAGTCGTGGCTGAAGTTGTGGCTGTAGTCGTGTTCTGTCTCTTCTGTGACCACAGTCGTGGCTGAAGTTGTGGCTGTAGTAGTCGTGTCTGTCCCTTCTGTGACCGCAGTCATGGCAGAAGTTGTGCTGTAGTCGTGGCTGTCTCTTCTGACCGCAGTTGTGGCTGTGATGCGTGTCTGTCCCTTCTGTGACCACAGTCGTGGCTGAAGTGTGTCTGTCTGTCTCTTCTGTGACCACAGTCGTGGCTCTGTCTCTTCTGTGACCACACCACATTCAGTCTGTAGTCGTGTCTGTCCCTTCTGTGACCGGCTGAAGTCGTGGCTGTAGTCATGTCTGTCTCTTCTGTGACCACAGTCATGGCTGAAGTTGTGGCTGTAGTCGTGTCTGTCACTTCTGTGACCACAGTCGTCTGTAGTCATGTCTCCCTTCTGTGACCACAGTCATGGCTGAAGTTGTGGCTGTAGGCTGTGACCGTCATGGCTGTTGTGGCTGTCTGTGTCTTCTGTGACCGCAGTCGTGGCTGAAGTTATGGCTGTAGTCGTGTCTGTCTCTTCTGTGACCGCAGTCATGGCTGAAGTTGTGGCTGTAGTCGTGTCTGTCTCTTCTGTGACTGCAGTCGTGGCTGTAGTCATTCTGTGACTTCTGTGACCGCAGTCATGGTAGAAGTTGTGGCTGTAGTCATGTCTGTCTCTTCTGTGACCACAGTCATGGCTGAAGTTGTCTCTGTAGTCGTGTCTGTCACTTCTGTGACCACAGTCGTGGCTGTAGTCATGTCTGTCCTTCTGTGACCACAGTCCATGGCTGAAGTTGTGGCTGTAGTCATGTCTGTCCCTTCTGTGACCGCAGTCATGGCTGAAGTTGTGGCTGTAGTCATGTCTGTCCCTTCTGTGACCACGTGGCTGGTTGTGGTTGTAGTCGTGTCTCGTGGACCGAAAGTTGTGGCTGTAGTCATGTCTGTCTCTTCTGTGACCACAGTCGTGGCTGAAGTTGTGGCTGTAGTCATGTCTGTCTCTTCTGTGACCGCAGTCGTGGCTGTAGTCATGTCTGTCTCTTCTGTGACCACAGTCATGGCTGAAGTTGTGGCTGTAGTCATGTCTGTCCCTTCTGTGACCGCAGTCATGGCTGAAGTTGTGGCTGTAGTCATGGATCTGTCCCTTCTGTGACCGCAGTTGTGGCTGTAGTCTGTGTCTGTAGTCATGTCTGTCCTCTTCTGTGACCACAGTCGTGGCTGAAGTCATTATGGCTGTGGCTGTAGTCGTCGTGTCTTCTCTGACCACTGTGACTGCAGTCATGGCTGAAGTTGTGGCTGTAGTCATGTGTCTGTCCCTTCTGTGACCGCAGTCATGGCTGAAGTTGTGGCTGTAGTCGTGTCTGTCCCTTCTGTGACCACAGTCGTGGCTGTAGTCGTGTCTTCTGTGACCGCAGTCGTGGCTGAAGTTGTGGCTGTAGTCATGTCTGTCCCTTCTGTGACCGCAGTCATGGCTGAAGTTGTGGCTGTAGTCATGTCTGTCCCTTCTGTGACCACAGTCGTGGCTGGCTGTAGTCATGTCTGTCCCTTCTGTGACCACAGTCATGGCTGAAGTTGTGGCTGTAGTCATGTCTGTCCCTTCTGTGACCACAGTCATGGCTGAAGTTGTGGCTGTAGTCGTGTCTGTCCCTTCTGTGACCACAGTCGTGGCTGAAGTTGTGGCTGTGAGTCATGTAGTCGTGTTGTCTGTCTTCTGTGACCGCAGTCATGGCTGAAGTTGTGGCTGTAGTCATGTCTGTCCCTTCTGTGACCGCAGTCGTGGCTGAAGTTGTGGCTGTAGTCATGTCTGTCCCTTCTGTGACCACAGTCGTGGCTGTCCCCTTCTGTGACCGCAGTCATGGCTGAAGTTGTGGCTGTAGTCATGTCTGTCCCTTCTGTGACCGCAGTCGTGGCTGGTTGTGGCTGTAGTCGTGTCTGTCTTTCTGTGACCACAGTCATGGCTGAAGTTGTGGCTGTAGTCATGTCTGTCCCTTCTGTGACCGCAGTCGTGGCAGAAGTTGTGGCTGTAGTCGTGTCTGTCTCTTCTGTGACCGCAGTCATGCAGTCATGGCTGTGTATCATGTCTGGCTGTAGTCGTGTCTGTCCTTCTGTGACCGCAGTCATGGCTGAAGTTGTGGCTGTAGTCGTGTCTGTCTCTTCTGTGACCACAGTCGTGGCTGTAGTCATGTCTGTCCCTGTGTGACCTTCATGGCTGAAGTTGTGGCTGTAGTCATGTCTGTCCCTTCTGTGACCACAGTCGTGGCTGAAGTTGTGGCTGTAGTCGTGTCTGTCCCTTCTGTGACCGCAGTCGTGGCTGAAGTTATGGCTGTAGTCTGTCTGTCTTTCTGTGACCACAGTCGTGGCTGAAGTTGTGGCTGTAGTCGTGTCTGTCCCTTCTGTGACCGCAGTCATGGCTGAAGTTGTGGATGTAGTCGTGTCTGTGACTGCAGTCGTGGCTGAAGTCGTGTCTGTCCCTTCTGTGACCACAGTCGTGGCTGAAGTCATGTCTGTCCCTTCTGTGACCGCAGGCTGTAGTCATGTCTGTCTCTTCTGTGACCGCAGTCATGGCTGAAGTTGTGGCTGTAGTCGTGTCTGTCCCTTCTGGCTGTGACCGCAGTCGTGGCTGTAGCTGTGGCTGTGTCTGTGACTTCTGTGGCAGTCGTGAAGTTGTGGCTGTAGTCGTGTCTGTCCCTTCTGTGACTGCAGTCGTGGCTGAAGTTGTGACTGTAGTCATGTCTGTCCTTCTGTGACTGCAGTCATGGCTGAAGTTGTAGATTTAGTCGTGTCTGTCCCTTCTGTGACCACAGTCGTGGCTGTCTCTTCTGTGACCGCAGTTGTTGCTGAAGTTGTGGCTGTAGTGATGTCTGTCCCTTCTGTGACCGCAGTCATGGCTGAAGTTGTAGATGTAGTCGTGTCTGTCTCTTCTGTGACCGCAGTCATGGCTGAAGTTGTGGCTGTAGTCATATCTGTCCCTTCTGTAACCACAGTCGTGGCTGAAGTTGTGGCTGTAGTCATGTCTGTCCCTATTGTGACCACAGTCGTGGCTCTGTCCATTCTGTCACCGCAGTCATGGCTGAAGTTGTGGCTGTAGTCATATCTGTCCCTTCTGTAACCACAGTCGTGGCAGAAGTTGTGGCTGTAGTCGTGTCTGTCTCTTCTGTGACCGCAGTCATGGCTGAAGTTGTGGCTGTAGTCGTGTTCCCCTTCTGTGACCGCAGTCGTGGCAGAAGTTGTGGCTGTAGTCGTGGATGTCTCTTCTGTGACCGCACTCATGGCTGTAGTCGTGTCTGTGCCTTCTGTGACCGCAGTCGTGGCTGTAGTCATGTCTGTCTCTTCTGTGACCACAGTCATGGCTGAAGTTGTCTCTGTAGTCGTGTCTGTCACTTCTGTGACCACAGTCGTGGCTGTAGTCATGTCTGTCCCTTCTGTGACCACAGTCATGGCTGGAAGTTGTGGCTGTAGTCATGTCTGTCCCTTCTGTGACCGCAGTCGTGGCTGAAGTTGTGGCTGTAGTCGTGTCTGTGTCTTCTGTGACCACAGTCGTGGCTGAAGTTATGGCTGTAGTCGTGTCTGTGTCTTCTGTGACCACAGTCGTGGCTGAAGTTATGGCTGTAGTCGTGTCTGTGTCTTCTGTGACCGCAGTCATGGCAGAAGTTGTGGCTGTAGTCGTGGATGTCTCTTCTGTGACCGCAGTTGTGGCCGTACTCGTGTCTGTCCCTTCTGTGACCGCAGTCGTGGCTGTAGTCATGTCTGTCCCTTCTGTGACCACAGTCGTGGCTGAAGTCATGTATGTCCCTTCTGTGACCGCACTCACGGCTGTAGTCGTGTCTGTGCTGTGACCGCAGTCGTGGCTGTAGTCATGTCTGTCTCTTCTGTGACCACAGTCATGGCTGAAGTTGTCTCTGTAGTCGTGTCTGTCACTTCTGTGACCACAGTCGTGGCTGTAGTCATGTCTGTCTCTTCTGTGACCACAGTCATGGCTGAAGTTGTGGCTGTAGTCATGTCTGTCCCTTCTGTGACCGCAGTCGTGGCTGAAGTTGTGGCTGTAGTCGTGTCTGTGTCTTCTGTGACCACAGTCGTGGCTGAAGTTATGGCTGTAGTCGTGTCTGTCGTGTCTTCTGTGACCGCAGTCGTGGCTGAAGTTGTGGATGTAGTCGTGTCTGTCTCTTCTGTGACTGCAGTCGTGGCTGTCCCTTCTGTGACCGCAGTCATGGTAGAAGTTGTGGCTGTAGTCATGTCTGTCACTTCTGTGACCACAGTCATGGCTGAAGTTGTCTCTGTAGTCGTGTCTGTCACTTCTGTGACCACAGTCGTGGCTGTAGTCATGTCTGTCCCTTCTGTGACCACAGTCATGGCTGAAGTTGTGGCTGTAGTCATGTCTGTCCCTTCTGTGACCGCAGTCATGGCTGAAGTTGTGGATTTAGTCATGTCTGTCCCTTCTGTGACCGCAGTCGTGGCTGAAGTTGTGGTTGTAGTCATGTCTGTCTCTTCTGTGACCGCAGTCGTGGCTGAAGTTGTGGCTGTAGTCGTGTCTGTCTCTTCTGTGACTGCAGTCGTGGCTGAAGTTGTGGCTGTAGTTGTGTCTGTGTCTTCTGTGAGTCAGTCATGTCTGTCTCTTCTGTGACCACAGTCATGGCTGAAGTTGTGGCTGTAGTCGTGTCTGTCCCTTCTGTGACCGCAGTCATGGCAGAAGTTGTGGCTGTAGTCGTGGATGTCTCTTCTGTGACCGCAGTTGTGGCTGTAGTCGTGTCTGTCCCTTCTGTGACCGCAGTCGGGCTGTAGTCATGTCTGTCCCTTCTGTGACCACAGTCGTGGCTGAAGTCATGTATGTCCCTTCTGTGACCGCAGTCGTGGCTGTAGTCGTGTCTTTCACTTCTGTGACCGCAGTCATGGCTGAAGTTGTGGCTGTAGTCATGTCTGTCCCTTCTGTGACCGCAGTCAGTATCTCTGTGACCGCAGTCGTGGCTGAAGTTGTGGCTGTAGTCATGTCTGTCCCTTCTGTGACTGCAGTCATGGCTGAAGTTGTGGCTGTAGTCGTGTCTGTCCCTTCTGTCTGTGACTTCTGTGACCGCAGTCGTGGCTGAAGTTGTGGCTGTAGTGATGTCTGTCCCTTCTGTGACCGCAGTCATGGCTGAAGTTGTGGCTGTAGTCATGTCTGTCCCTTCTGTGACCACAGTCGTGGCTGAAGTTGTGGCTGTAGTCATGTCTGTCCCTTCTGTGACCACAGTCGTATCTGTCCATTCTGTCACCGCAGTCATGGCTGAAGTTGTGGCTGTAGTCATGTCTGTCCTTCTGTAACCACAGTCGTGGCAGAAGTTGTGGCTGTAGTCGTGTCTGTCCCTTCTGTGACCGCAGTCATGGCTGAAGTTGTAGATGTAGTCGTGTCTGTCTCTTCTGTGACCGCAGTCATGGCTGAAGTTGTGGCTGTAGTCATATCTGTCCCTTCTGTAACCACAGTCGTGGCTGAAGTTGTGGCTGTAGTCATGTCTGTCCCTATTGTGACCACAGTCGTCCTGTCCATTCTGTCACCGCAGTCATGGCTGAAGTTGTGGCTGTAGTCATATCTGTCCCTTCTGTAACCACAGTCGTGGCAGAAGTTGTGGCTGTAGTCGTGTCTGTCTCTTCTGTGACCGCAGTCATGGCTGAAGTTGTGGCTGTAGTCGTGTCTGTCCCTTCTGTGACCGCAGTCGTGGCTGAGAAGTTGTGGCTGTAGTCGTGGATGTCTCTTCTGTGACCGCACTCATGGCTGTAGTCGTGTCTGTGCCTTCTGTGACTGCAGTCGTGGCTGTAGTCATGTCTGTCTTTCTGTGACCACAGTCATGGCTGAAGTTGTCTCTGTAGTCGTGTCTGTCACTTCTGTGACCACAGTCGTGGCTGTAGTCATGTCTGTCCCTTCTGTGACCACAGTCATGGCTGAAGTTGTGGCTGTAGTCATGTCTGTCCCTTCTGTGACCGCAGTCGTGGCTGAAGTTGTGGCTGTAGTCGTGTCTGTGTCTTCTGTGACCACAGTCGTGGCTGAGTTATGGCTGTAGTCGTGTCTGTGTCTTCTGTGACCACAGTCGTGGCTGAAGTTATGGCTGTAGTCGTGTCTGTGTCTTCTGTGACCGCAGTCATGGCTGAAGTTGTGGCTGTAGTCGTGTCTGTCTCTTCTGTGACTGCAGTCTGGCTGTCCCTTCTGACCGCAGTCATGGTAGAAGTTGTGGCTGTAGTCGTGTCTGTCTCTTCTGTGACCGCAGTCGTGGCTGTTGTCGTGTCTGTCTCTTCTGTGACTGCAGTCCTGGCTGAAGTTGTGGCTGTAGTCGTGTCTGTCATTTCTGTGGCTGCAGTCGTGACTGTAGTCATGTCTGTCCCTTCTGTGACCGCAGTCATGGCTGAAGTTGTGGCTGTAGTCATGTCTGTCTCTTCTGTGACCACAGTCATGGCTGAAGTCGTGTCTGTAGTCGTGTCTGTCACTTCTGTGACCGCAGTCGTGGCTGTAGTCATGTCTGTCCCTTCTGTGACCACAGTCATGGCTGAAGTTGTGGCTGTAGTCATGTCTGTCCTTTCTGTGACCGCAGTCATGGCTGAAGTTGTGGATGTAGTCATGTCTGTCCCTTCTGTGACCGCAGTCGTGGCTGAAGTTGTGGTTGTAGTCATGTCTGTCTCTTCTGTGACCACAGTCATGGCTGAAGTTGTGGCTGTAGTCGTGTCTGTCTCTTCTGTGACTGCAGTCGTGGCTGAAGTTGTGGCTGTAGTTGTGTCTGTGTCTTCTGTGAACGCAGTCGTGGCTGTAGTCATGTCTGTCTCTTCTGTGACCACAGTCATGGCTGAAGTTGTCTCTGTAGTCGTGTCTGTCCCTTCTGTGACCGCAGTCATGGCAGAAGTTGTGGCTGTAGTCGTGGATGTCTCTTCTGTGACCGCAGTTGTGGCCGTACTCGTGTCTGTCCCTTCTGTGACCGCAGTCGTGGCTGTAGTCATGTCTGTCCCTTCTGTGACCACAGTCGTGGCTGAAGTCATGTATGTCCCTTCTGTGACCGCAGTCGTGGCTGTAGTCGTGTCTGTCACTTCTGTGACTGCAGTCATGGCAGAACTTGTGGCTGTAGTCATGTCTGTCTCTTCTGTGACCACAGTCGTGGCTGAAGTCATGTCTGTCCCTTCTGTGACCGCAGTCGTGGCTGTAGTCTGTCTTTCACTTCTGTGACTGCAGTCATGGCTGAAGTTGTGGCTGTAGTCATGTCTGTCCCTTCTGTGACCGCAGTCGTATCTGTGTCTTCTGACCGCAATCGTGGCTGAAGTTGTGGCTGTAGTTGTGTCTGTCCCTTCTGTGACTGCAGTCGTGGCTGAAGTTGTGACTGTAGTCATGTCTGTCCCTTCTGTGACTGCAGTCATGGCTGAAGTTGTAGATTTAGTCGTGTCTGTCCCTTCTGTGACCACAGTCGTGGCTGTCTCTTCTGTGACCGCAGTTGTTGCTGAAGTTGTGGCTGTAGTGATGTCTGTCCCTTCTGTGACCGCAGTCATGGCTGAAGTTGTAGATGTAGTCGTGTCTGTCTCTTCTGTGACCGCAGTCATGGCTGAAGTTGTGGCTGTAGTCATATCTGTCCTTCTGTAACCACAGTCATGGCTGAAGTTGTGGCTGTAGTCATGTCTGTCCCTATTGTGACCACAGTCGTATCTGTCCATTCTGTCACCGCAGTCATGGCTGAAGTTGTGGCTGTAGTCATATCTGTCCCTTCTGTAACCACAGTCGTGGCAGAAGTTGTGGCTGTAGTCGTGTCTGTCTCTTCTGTGACCGCAGTCATGGCTGAAGTTGTGGCTGTAGTCGTGTCTCTGTCCCTTCTGTGACCGCAATCGTGGCAGAAGTTGTGGCTGTAGTCGTGGATGTCTCTTCTGTGACCGCACTCATGGCTGTAGTCGTGTCTGTGCCTTCTGTGACCGCAGTCGTGGCTGTAGTCATGTCTGTCTCTTCTGTGACCACAGTCATGGCTGAAGTTGTCTCTGTAGTCGTGTCTGTCACTTCTGTGACCACAGTCGTGGCTGTAGTCATGTCTGTCCCTTCTGTGACCACAGTCATGGCTGAAGTTGTGGCTGTAGTCATGTCTGTCCCTTCTGTGACCGCAGTCGTGGCTGAAGTTGTGGCTGTAGTCGTGTCTGTGTCTTCTGTGACCACAGTCGTGGCTGAAGTTATGGCTGTAGTCGTGTCTGTGTCTTCTGTGACCACAGTCGTGGCTGAAGTTATGGCTGTAGTCGTGTCTGTGTCTTCTGTGACCGCAGTCATGGCAGAAGTTGTGGCTGTAGTCGTGGATGTCTCTTCTGTGACCGCAGTTGTGGCCGTACTCGTGTCTGTCCCTTCTGTGACCGCAGTCGTGGCTGTAGTCATGTCTGTCCCTTCTGTGACCACAGTCGTGGCTGAAGTCATGTATGTCCCTTCTGTGACCGCACTCACGGCTGTAGTCGTGTCTGTGCCTTCTGTGACCGCAGTCGTGGCTGTAGTCATGTCTGTCTCTTCTGTGACCACAGTCATGGCTGAAGTTGTCTCTGTAGTCGTGTCTGTCACTTCTGTGACCACAGTCGTGGCTGTAGTCATGTCTGTCTCTTCTGTGACCACAGTCATGGCTGAAGTTGTGGCTGTAGTCATGTCTGTCCCTTCTGTGACCGCAGTCGTGGCTGAAGTTGTGGCTGTAGTCGTGTCTGTGTCTTCTGTGACCACAGTCGTGGCTGAAGTTATGGCTGTAGTCGTGTCTGTGTCTTCTGTGACCGCAGTCGTGGCTGAAGTTGTGGATGTAGTTGTGTCTGTCTCTTCTGTGACTGCAGTCGTGGCTGTCCCTTCTGTGACCGCAGTCATGGTAGAAGTTGTGGCTGTAGTCATGTCTGTCACTTCTGTGACCACAGTCATGGCTGAAGTTGTCTCTGTAGTCGTGTCTGTCACTTCTGTGACCACAGTCGTGGCTGTAGTCATGTCTGTCCCTTCTGTGACCACAGTCATGGCTGAAGTTGTGGCTGTAGTCATGTCTGTCCCTTCTGTGACCGCAGTCATGGCTGAAGTTGTAGATTTAGTCATGTCTGTCCCTTCTGTGACCGCAGTCGTGGCTGAAGTTGTGGTTGTAGTCATGTCTGTCTCTTCTGTGACCGCAGTCGTGGCTGAAGTTGTGGCTGTAGTCGTGTCTGTCTCTTCTGTGACTGCAGTCGTGGCTGAAGTTGTGGCTGTAGTTGTGTCTGTGTCTTCTGTGAACGCAGTCGTGGCTGTAGTCATGTCTGTCTCTTCTGTGACCACAGTCATGGCTGAAGTTGTCTCTGTAGTCGTGTCTGTCCCTTCTGTGACCGCAGTCATGGCAGAAGTTGTGGCTGTAGTCGTGGATGTCTCTTCTGTGACCGCAGTTGTGGCCGTACTCGTGTCTGTCCCTTCTGTGACCGCAGTCGTGGCTGTAGTCATGTCTGTCCCTTCTGTGACCACAGTCGTGGCTGAAGTCATGTATGTCCCTTCTGTGACCGCAGTCGTGGCTGTAGTCGTGTCTTTCACTTCTGTGACTGCAGTCATGGCTGAAGTTGTGGCTGTAGTCATGTCTGTCCTTCTGTGACCGCAGTCGTGTGTCTTCTGTGACCGCAATCGTGGCTGAAGTTGTGGCTGTAGTCATGTCTGTCCCTTCTGTGACTGCAGTCATGGCTGAAGTTGTAGATTTAGTCGTGTCTGTCCCTTCTGTGACCACAGTCGTGGCTGTCTCTTCTGTGACCGCAGTTGTTGCTGAAGTTGTGGCTGTAGTGATGTCTGTCCCTTCTGTGACCGCAGTCATGGCTGAAGTTGTGGCTGTAGTCATATCTGTCCCTTCTGTAACCACAGTCGTGGCTGAAGTTGTGGCTGTAGTCATGTCTGTCCCTATTGTGACCACAGTCGTATCTGTCCATTCTGTCACCGCAGTCATGGCTGAAGTTGTGGCTGTAGTCATATCTGTCCCTTCTGTAACCACAGTCGTGGCAGAAGTTGTGGCTGTAGTCGTGTCTGTCTCTTCTGTGACCGCAGTCATGGCTGAAGTTGTAGATGTAGTCGTGTCTGTCTCTTCTGTGACCGCAGTCATGGCTGAAGTTGTGGCTGTAGTCATATCTGTCCCTTCTGTAACCACAGTCGTGGCTGAAGTTGTGGCTGTAGTCATGTCTGTCCCTATTGTGACCACAGTCGTATCTGTCCATTCTGTCACCGCAGTCATGGCTGAAGTTGTGGCTGTAGTCATATCTGTCCCTTCTGTAACCACAGTCGTGGCAGAAGTTGTGGCTGTAGTCGTGTCTGTCTCTTCTGTGACCGCAGTCATGGCTGAAGTTGTGGCTGTAGTCGTGTCTGTCCCTTCTGTGACCGCAGTCGTGGCAGAAGTTGTGGCTGTAGTCGTGGATGTCTCTTCTGTGACCGCACTCATGGCTGTAGTCGTGTCTGTGCCTTCTGTGACTGCAGTCGTGGCTGTAGTCATGTCTGTCTCTTCTGTGACCACAGTCATGGCTGAAGTTGTCTCTGTAGTCGTGTCTGTCACTTCTGTGACCACAGTCGTGGCTGTAGTCATGTCTGTCCCTTCTGTGACCACAGTCATGGCTGAAGTTGTGGCTGTAGTCATGTCTGTCCCTTCTGTGACCGCAGTCGTGGCTGAAGTTGTGGCTGTAGTCGTGTCTGTGTCTTCTGTGACCACAGTCGTGGCTGAAGTTATGGCTGTAGTCGTGTCTGTGTCTTCTGTGACCACAGTCGTGGCTGAAGTTATGGCTGTAGTCGTGTCTGTGTCTTCTGTGACCGCAGTCATGGCTGAAGTTGTGGATGTAGTTGTGTCTGTCTCTTCTGTGACTGCAGTCGTGGCTGTCCCTTCTGTGACCGCAGTCATGGTAGAAGTTGTGGCTGTAGTCGTGTCTGTCTCTTCTGTGACCGCAGTCGTGGCTGTTGTCGTGTCTGTCTCTTCTGTGACTGCAGTCCTGGCTGAAGTTGTGGCTGTAGTCGTGTCTGTCATTTCTGTGGCTGCAGTCGTGACTGTAGTCATGTCTGTCCCTTCTGTGACCGCAGTCATGGCAGAACTTGTGGCTGTAGTCATGTCTGTCTCTTCTGTGACCACAGTCATGGCTGAAGTTGTCTCTGTAGTCGTGTCTGTCACTTCTGTGACCACAGTCGTGGCTGTAGTCATGTCTGTCCCTTCTGTGACCACAGTCATGGCTGAAGTTGTGGCTGTAGTCATGTCTGTCCCTTCTGTGACCGCAGTCATGGCTGAAGTTGTAGATTTAGTCTGTCTGTCCCTTCTGTGACCGCAGTCGTGGCTGAAGTTGTGGTTGTAGTCATGTCTGTCTCTTCTGTGACCTGCAGCAGTCGTGGCTGAAGTTGTGGCTGTAGTCGTGTCTGTCTCTTCTGTGACTGCAGTCGTGGCTGAAGTTGTGGCTGTAGTTGTGTCTGTGTCTTCTGTGAACGCAGTCGTGGCTGTAGTCATGTCTGTCTCTTCTGTGACCACAGTCATGGCTGAAGTTGTCTCTGTAGTCGTGTCTGTCCCTTCTGTGACCGCAGTCATGGCAGAAGTTGTGGCTGTAGTCGTGGATGTCTCTTCTGTGACCGCAGTTGTGGCCGTGTACTGTGTCTGTCCCTTCTGTGACCGCAGTCGTGGCTGTAGTCATGTCTGTCCCTTCTGTGACCACAGTCGTGGCTGAAGTCATGTATGTCCCTTCTGTGACCGCAGTCGTGGCTGTAGTCGTGTCTTTCACTTCTGTGACTGCAGTCATGGCAGAACTTGTGGCTGTAGTCATGTCTGTCTCTTCTGTGACCACAGTCGTGGCTGAAGTCATGTCTGTCCCTTCTGTGACCGCAGTCGTGGCTGTAGTCGTGTCTTTCACTTCTGTGACTGCAGTCATGGCTGAAGTTGTGGCTGTAGTCATGTCTGTCCCTTCTGTGACCGCAGTCGTATCTGTGTCTTCTGTGACCGCAATCGTGGCTGAAGTTGTGGCTGTAGTTGTGTCTGTCCCTTCTGTGACTGCAGTCGTGGCTGAAGTTGTGACTGTAGTCATGTCTGTCCCTTCTGTGACTGCAGTCATGGCTGAAGTTGTAGATTTAGTCGTGTCTGTCCCTTCTGTGACCACAGTCGTGGCTGTCTCTTCTGTGACCACAGTCGTGGCTGTCTCTTCTGTGACCGCAGTTGTTGCTGAAGTTGTGGCTGTAGTGATGTCTGTCCCTTCTGTGACCGCAGTCATGGCTGAAGTTGTAGATGTAGTCGTGTCTGTCTCTTCTGTGACCGCAGTCATGGCTGAAGTTGTGGCTGTAGTCATATCTGTCCCTTCTGTAACCACAGTCGTGGCTGAAGTTGTGGCTGTAGTCATGTCTGTCCCTATTGTGACCACAGTCGTATCTGTCCATTCTGTCACCGCAGTCATGGCTGAAGTTGTGGCTGTAGTCATATCTGTCCCTTCTGTAACCACAGTCGTGGCAGAAGTTGTGGCTGTAGTCGTGTCTGTCTCTTCTGTGACCGCAGTCATGGCTGAAGTTGTGGCTGTAGTCGTGTCTGTCCCTTCTGTGACCGCAGTCGTCGGGCAGAAGTTGTGGCTGTAGTCGTGGATGTCTCTTCTGTGACCGCACTCATGGCTGTAGTCGTGTGTCTGTGCCTTCTGTGACCGCAGTCGTGGCTGTAGTCATGTCTGTCTCTTCTGTGACCACAGTCATGGCTGAAGTTGTCTCTGTAGTCGTGTCTGTCACTTCTGTGACCACAGTCGTGGCTGTAGTCATGTCTGTCCCTTCTGTGACCACAGTCATGGCTGAAGTTGTGGCTGTAGTCATGTCTGTCCCTTCTGTGACCGCAGTCGTGGCTGAAGTTGTGGCTGTAGTCGTGTCTGTGTCTTCTGTGACCACAGTCGTGGCTGAAGTTATGGCTGTAGTCGTGTCTGTGTCTTCTGTGACCACAGTCGTGGCTGAAGTTATGGCTGTAGTCGTGTCTGTGTCTTCTGTGACCGCAGTCATGGCAGAAGTTGTGGCTGTAGTCGTGGATGTCTCTTCTGTGACCGCAGTTGTGGCCGTGCTGTCGTGTCTGTCCCTTCTGTGACCGCAGTCGTGGCTGTAGTCATGTCTGTCCCTTCTGTGACCACAGTCGTGGCTGAAGTCATGTATGTCCCTTCTGTGACCGCACTCACGGCTGTAGTCGTGTCTGTGCCTTCTGTGACTGTGACCGCAGTCGTGGCTGTAGTCATGTCTGTCTCTTCTGTGACCACAGTCATGGCTGAAGTTGTCTCTGTAGTCGTGTCTGTCACTTCTGTGACCACAGTCGTGGCTGTAGTCATGTCTGTCTCTTCTGTGACCACAGTCATGGCTGAAGTTGTGGCTGTAGTCATGTCTGTCCCTTCTGTGACCGCAGTCGTGGCTGAAGTTGTGGCTGTAGTCGTGTCTGTGTCTTCTGTGACCACAGTCGTGGCTGAAGTTATGGCTGTAGTCGTGTCTGTGTCTTCTGTGACCGCAGTCGTGGCTGAAGTTGTGGATGTAGTTGTGTCTGTCTCTTCTGTGACTGCAGTCGTGGCTGTCCCTTCTGTGACCGCAGTCATGGTAGAAGTTGTGGCTGTAGTCATGTCTGTCACTTCTGTGACCACAGTCATGGCTGAAGTTGTCTCTGTAGTCGTGTCTGTCACTTCTGTGACCACAGTCGTGGCTGTAGTCATGTCTGTCCCTTCTGTGACCACAGTCATGGCTGAAGTTGTGGCTGTAGTCATGTCTGTCCCTTCTGTGACCGCAGTCATGGCTGAAGTTGTAGATTTAGTCATGTCTGTCCTTCTGTGACCGCAGTCGTGGCTGAAGTTGTGGTTGTAGTCATGTCTGTCTCTTCTGTGACCGCAGTCGTGGCTGAAGTTGTGGCTGTAGTCGTGTCTGTCTCTTCTGTGACTGCAGTCGTGGCTGAAGTTGTGGCTGTAGTTGTGTCTGTGTCTTCTGTGAACGCAGTCGTGGCTGTAGTCATGTCTGTCTCTTCTGTGACCACAGTCATGGCTGAAGTTGTCTCTGTAGTCGTGTCTGTCCCTTCTGTGACCGCAGTCATGGCAGAAGTTGTGGCTGTAGTCGTGGATGTCTCTTCTGTGACCGCAGTTGTGGCCGTACTCGTGTCTGTCCCTTCTGTGACCGCAGTCGTGGCTGTAGTCATGTCTGTCCCTTCTGTGACCACAGTCGTGGCTGAAGTCATGTATGTCCCTTCTGTGACCGCAGTCGTGGCTGTAGTCGTGTCTTTCACTTCTGTGACTGCAGTCATGGCTGAAGTTGTGGCTGTAGTCATGTCTGTCCCTTCTGTGACCGCAGTCGTATCTGTGTCTTCTGTGACCGCAATCGTGGCTGAAGTTGTGGCTGTAGTCATGTCTGTCCCTTCTGTGACTGCAGTCATGGCTGAAGTTGTAGATTTAGTCGTGTCTGTCCCTTCTGTGACCACAGTCGTGGCTGTCTCTTCTGTGACCGCAGTTGTTGCTGAAGTTGTGGCTGTAGTGATGTCTGTCCCTTCTGTGACCGCAGTCATGGCTGAAGTTGTGGCTGTAGTCATATCTGTCCCTTCTGTAACCACAGTCGTGGCTGAAGTTGTGGCTGTAGTCATGTCTGTCCCTTCTCGTATCTGTCCATTCTGTCACCGCAGTCATGGCTGAAGTTGTGGCTGTAGTCATATCTGTCCCTTCTGTAACCACAGTCGTGGCAGAAGTTGTGGCTGTAGTCGTGTCTGTCTCTTCTGTGACCGCAGTCATGGCTGAAGTTGTAGATGTAGTCGTGTCTGTCTCTTCTGTGACCGCAGTCATGGCTGAAGTTGTGGCTGTAGTCATATCTGTCCTTCTGTAACCACAGTCGTGGCTGAAGTTGTGGCTGTAGTCATGTCTGTCCCTATTGTGACCACAGTCGTATCTGTCCATTCTGTCACCGCAGTCATGGCTGAAGTTGTGGCTGTAGTCATATCTGTCCCTTCTGTAACCACAGTCGTGGCAGAAGTTGTGGCTGTAGTCGTGTCTGTCTCTTCTGTGACCGCAGTCATGGCTGAAGTTGTGGCTGTAGTCGTGTCTGTCCCTTCTGTGACCGCAGTCGTGGCAGAAGTTGTGGCTGTAGTCGTGGATGTCTCTTCTGTGACCGCACTCATGGCTGTAGTCGTGTCTGTGCCTTCTGTGACTGCAGTCGTGGCTGTAGTCATGTCTGTCTCTTCTGTGACCACAGTCATGGCTGAAGTTGTCTCTGTAGTCGTGTCTGTCACTTCTGTGACCACAGTCGTGGCTGTAGTCATGTCTGTCCCTTCTGTGACCACAGTCATGGCTGAAGTTGTGGCTGTAGTCATGTCTGTCCCTTCTGTGACCGCAGTCGTGGCTGAAGTTGTGGCTGTAGTCGTGTCTGTGTCTTCTGTGACCACAGTCGTGGCTGAAGTTATGGCTGTAGTCGTGTCTGTGTCTTCTGTGACCACAGTCGTGGCTGAAGTTATGGCTGTAGTCGTGTCTGTGTCTTCTGTGACCGCAGTCATGGCAGAAGTTGTGGCTGTAGTCGTGGATGTCTCTTCTGTGACCGCAGTTGTGGCCGTACTCGTGTCTGTCCCTTCTGTGACCGCAGTCGTGGCTGTAGTCATGTCTGTCCCTTCTGTGACCACAGTCATGGCTGAAGTCATGTATGTCCCTTCTGTGACCGCAGTCGTGGCTGTAGTCGTGTCTTTCACTTCTGTGACTGCAGTCATGGCAGAACTTGTGGCTGTAGTCATGTCTGTCTCTTCTGTGACCACAGTCATGGCTGAAGTCATGTCTGTCCCTTCTGTGACCGCACTCATGGCTGTAGTCGTGTCTGTGCCTTCTGTGACCGCAGTCGTGGCTGTAGTCATGTCTGTCTCTTCTGTGACCACAGTCATGGCTGAAGTTGTCTCTGTAGTCGTGTCTGTCACTTCTGTGACCACAGTCGTGGCTGTAGTCATGTCTGTCCCTTCTGTGACCACAGTCATGGCTGAAGTTGTGGCTGTAGTCATGTCTGTCCCTTCTGTGACCGCAGTCGTGGCTGAAGTTGTGGCTGTAGTCGTGTCTGTGTCTTCTGTGACCACAGTCGTGGCTGAAGTTATGGCTGTAGTCGTGTCTGTGTCTTCTGTGACCACAGTCGTGGCTGAAGTTATGGCTGTAGTCGTGTCTGTGTCTTCTGTGACCGCAGTCGTGGCTGAAGTTGTGGATGTAGTTGTGTCTGTCTCTTCTGTGACTGCAGTCGTGGCTGTCCCTTCTGTGACCGCAGTCATGGTAGAAGTTGTGGCTGTAGTCGTGTCTGTCTCTTCTGTGACCGCAGTCGTGGCTGTTGTCGTGTCTGTCTCTTCTGTGACTGCAGTCCTGGCTGAAGTTGTGGCTGTAGTCGTGTCTGTCATTTCTGTGGCTGCAGTCGTGACTGTAGTCATGTCTGTCCCTTCTGTGACCGCAGTCATGGCAGAACTTGTGGCTGTAGTCATGTCTGTCTCTTCTGTGACCACAGTCATGGCTGAAGTTGTCTCTGTAGTCTTGTCTGTCACTTCTGTGACCACAGTCGTGGCTGTAGTCATGTCTGTCCCTTCTGTGACCACAGTCATGGCTGAAGTTGTGGCTGTAGTCATGTCTGTCCCTTCTGTGACCGCAGTCATGGCTGAAGTTGTAGATTTAGTCATGTCTGTCCCTTCTGTGACCGCAGTCGTGGCTGAAGTTGTGGTTGTAGTCATGTCTGTCTCTTCTGTGACCGCAGTCGTGGCTGAAGTTGTGGCTGTAGTCGTGTCTGTCTCTTCTGTGACTGCAGTCGTGGCTGAAGTTGTGGCTGTAGTTGTGTCTGTGTCTTCTGTGAACGCAGTCGTGGCTGTAGTCATGTCTGTCTCTTCTGTGACCACAGTCATGGCTGAAGTTGTCTCTGTAGTCGTGTCTGTCCCTTCTGTGACCGCAGTCATGGCAGAAGTTGTGGCTGTAGTCGTGGATGTCTCTTCTGTGACCGCAGTTGTGGCCGTGACTCGTGTCTGTCCCTTCTGTGACCGCAGTCGTGGCTGTAGTCATGTCTGTCCTTCTGTGACCACAGTCGTGGCTGAAGTCATGTATGTCCCTTCTGTGACCGCAGTCGTGGCTGTAGTCGTGTCTTTCACTTCTGTGACTGCAGTCATGGCAGAACTTGTGGCTGTAGTCATGTCTGTCTCTTCTGTGACCACAGTCGTGGCTGAAGTCATGTCTGTCCCTTCTGTGACCGCAGTCGTGGCTGTAGTCGTGTCTTTCACTTCTGTGACTGCAGTCATGGCTGAAGTTGTGGCTGTAGTCATGTCTGTCCCTTCTGTGACCGCAGTCGTATCTGTGTCTTCTGTGACCGCAATCGTGGCTGAAGTTGTGGCTGTAGTTGTGTCTGTCCCTTCTGTGACTGCAGTCGTGGCTGAAGTTGTGACTGTAGTCATGTCTGTCCCTTCTGTGACTGCAGTCATGGCTGAAGTTGTAGATTTAGTCGTGTCTGTCTGTGACTTCTGTGACCACAGTCATGGCTGTCTCTTCTGTGACCGCAGTTGTTGCTGAAGTTGTGGCTGTAGTGATGTCTGTCCCTTCTGTGACCGCAGTCATGGCTGAAGTTGTAGATGTAGTCGTGTCTGTCTCTTCTGTGACCGCAGTCATGGCTGAAGTTGTGGCTGTAGTCATATCTGTCCTTCTGTAACCACAGTCGTGGCTGAAGTTGTGGCTGTAGTCATGTCTGTCCCTATTGTGACCACAGTCGTATCTGTCCATTCTGTCACCGCAGTCATGGCTGAAGTTGTGGCTGTAGTCATATCTGTCCCTTCTGTAACCACAGTCGTGGCAGAAGTTGTGGCTGTAGTCGTGTCTGTCTCTTCTGTGACCGCAGTCATGGCTGAAGTTGTGGCTGTAGTCATATCTGTCTCTTCTGTAACCACAGTCGTGGCAGAAGTTGTGGCTGTAGTCGTGTCTGTCCCTTCTGTGACCGCAGTTGTGGCTGTAGTCGTGGATGTCTCTTCTGTGACCGCACTCATGGCTGTAGTCGTGTCTGTGCCTTCTGTGACCGCAGTCGTGGCTGTAGTCATGTCTGTCTCTTCTGTGACCACAGTCATGGCTGAAGTTGTCTCTGTAGTCGTGTCTGTCACTTCTGTGACCACAGTCGTGGCTGTAGTCATGTCTGTCCCTTTTGTGACCACAGTCATGGCTGAAGTTGTGGCTGTAGTCATGTCTGTCCCTTCTGTGACCGCAGTCGTGGCTGAAGTTGTGGCTGTAGTCGTGTTTGTGTCTTCTGTGACCACAGTCGTGGCTGAAGTTATGGCTGTAGTCGTGTCTGTGTCTTCTGTGACCACAGTCGTGGCTGAAGTTATGGCTGTAGTCGTGTCTGTGTCTTCTGTGACCGCAGTCATGGCTGAAGTTGTGGATGTAGTTGTGTCTGTCTCTTCTGTGACTGCAGTCGTGGCTGTCCCTTCTGTGACCGCAGTCATGGTAGAAGTTGTGGCTGTAGTCGTGTCTGTCTCTTCTGTGACCGCAGTCGTTGCTGTTGTCGTGTCTGTCTCTTCTGTGACTGCAGTCCTGGCTGAAGTTGTGGCTGTAGTCGTGTCTGTCATTTCTGTGGCTGCAGTCGTGACTGTAGTCATGTCTGTCCCTTCTGTGACCGCAGTCATGGCAGAACTTGTGGCTGTAGTCATGTCTGTCTCTTCTGTAACCACAGTCGTGGCTGTAGTCGTGTCTGTCCCTTCTGTGACCACAGTCGTGGCTGAAGTCATGTCTGTCCCTTCTGTGACCGCAGTCGTGGCTGTAGTCGTGTCTTTCACTTCTGTGACTGCAGTCATGGCTGAAGTTGTGGCTGTAGTCATGTCTGTCCCTTCTGTGACCGCAGTCGTATCTGTGTCTTCTGTGACCGCAATCGTGGCTGAAGTTGTGGCTGTAGTTGTGTCTGTCCCTTCTGTGACTGCAGTCGTGGCTGAAGTTGTGACTGTAGTCATGTCTGTCCCTTCTGTGACTGCAGTCATGGCTGAAGTTGTAGATTTAGTCGTGTCTGTCCCTTCTGTGACCACAGTCGTGGCTGTCTCTTCTGTGACCGCAGTCATGGCTGAAGTTGTGGCTGTAGTCATATCTGTCCCTTCTGTAACCACAGTCGTGGCTGTAGTTGTGGCTGTAGTCATGTCTGTCCCTATTGTGACCACAGTCGTATCTGTCCATTCTGTCACCGCAGTCATGGCTGAAGTTGTGGCTGTAGTCATATCTGTCCCTTCTGTAACCACAGTCGTGGCTGAAGTTGTGGCTGTAGTGATGTCTGTCCCTTCTGTGACCGCAGTCATGGCTGAAGTTGTAGATGTAGTCGTGTCTGTCTCTTCTGTGACCGCAGTCATGGCTGAAGTTGTGGCTGTAGTCGTGTCTGTCCCTTCTGTGACCGCAGTCGTGGCAGAAGTTGTGGCTGTAGTCGTGGATGTCTCTTCTGTGACCGCAGTCGTGGCTGTAGTCATGTCTGTCTCTTCTGTGACCACAGTCATGGCTGAAGTTGTCTCTGTAGTCGTGTCTGTCACTTCTGTGACCACAGTCGTGGCTGTAGTCATGTCTCCCTTCTGTGACCACAGTCATGGCTGAAGTTGTGGCTGTAGTCATGTCTGTCCCTTCTGTGACCGCAGTCGTGGCTGAAGTTGTGGATGTAGTCGTGTCTGTGTCTTCTGTGACCACAGTCGTGGATGAAGTTATGGCTGTAGTCGTGTCTGTGTCTTCTGTGACCGCAGTCATGGCTGAAGTTGTGGATGTAGTTGTGTCTGTCTCTTCTGTGACTGCAGTCGTGGCTGTCCCTTCTGTGACCGAAGTCATGGCTGAAGTTGTGGATGTAGTCATGTCTGTGTCTTCTGTGACCACAGTCGTGGCTGAAGTTGTCTCTGTAGTCGTGTCTGTCCCTTCTGTGACCGCAGTCATGGTAGAAGTTGTGGCTGTAGTCGCGTCTGTCTCTTCTGTGACCGCAGTCGTGGCTGTTGTCGTGTCTGTCTCTTCTGTGACTGCAGTCCTGGCTGAAGTTGTGGCTGTAGTCGTCGTGTCGTCATTTCTGTGGCTGCAGTCGTGACTGTAGTCATGTCTGTCCCTTCTGTGACCGCAGTCATGGCAGAACTTGTGGCTGTAGTCATGTCTGTCTCTTCTGTAACCACAGTCGTGGCTGTAGTCGTGTCTGTCCCTTCTGTGACCACAGTCGTGGCTGAAGTCATGTCTGTCCCTTCTGTGACCGCAGTCGTGGCTGTAGTCGTGTCTTTCACTTCTGTGACTGCAGTCATGGCTGAAGTTGTGGCTGTAGTCGTGTCTGTCATTTCTGTGGCTGCAGTCGTGGCTGTAGTCATGTCTGTCCCTTCTGTGACCGCAGTCATGGCAGAAGTTGTGGCTGTAGTTGTGTCTGTCTCTTCTGTGACTGCAGTCGTGGCTGTCCCTTCTGTGACCGAAGTCATGGCTGAAGTTGTGGATGATGTCGTGTCTTTCCCTTCAGGGACCTCAGTCATGACTGAAGTTGTGGATGTAGTTGTGTCTGTCTCTTCTGTGACTGCAGTCGTGGCTATCCCTTCTGTGACCGCAGTTATGGATGAAGTTGTGGATGTAGTCGTGTCTGTCCCTTCAGTGACCTCAGTCATGACTGAAGTTGTGGATGTAGTTGTGTCTGTCTCTTCTGTGACCGCAGTTGTGGCTGTTGTCGTGTCTGTCTCTTCTGTGACTGCAGTCCTGGCTGAAGTTGTGGCTGTAGTCGTGTCTGTGTCTTCTGTGACCGCAGTCGTGGCTGTAGTCGTGTCTGTCCCTTCTGTGACCACAGTCATGGCTGAAGTTGTGGCTGTAGTCATGTCTATCCCTTCTGTGACCGCAGTCATGGCTGAAGTTGTGGATGTAGTCATATCTGTCCCTTCAGTGACCTCAGTAGTGACTGAAGTTGTGGATGTAGTCGTGTCTGTCCCTTCTGTGACTGCAGTCGTGGCTGTCCCTTTTGTGACTGCAGTCGTGGCTGAAGTTGTCTCTGTAGTCGTGTCTGTCACTTCTGTGACCGTAGTCGTGGCTGAAGTTGTGGCTGTAGTCATATCTGTCCCTTCTGTAACCACAGTCGTGGCTGAAGTTGTGGCTGTAATCATGTCTGTCCCTATTGTGACCGCAGTTGTGTCTGTCCCTTCAGTGACCTCAGTCATGACTGTAGTTGTGTCTGTCTCTTCTGTGACCGCAGTCATTGCTGAAGTCATGGCGCTAGTCGTGGTTATCCCTTCTGTGACCGCAGTCATTGCTGAAGTCATGGCGCTAGTCGTGGTTATCCCTTCTGTGACCGCAGTCATGGCTGAAGTTGTGGATGTAGTTGTGTCTGTCTCTTCTGTGACTGTAGTCGTGGCTGTAGTCGTGTCTTTCACTTCTGTGACTGCAGTCATGGCTGAAGTTGTGGCTGTAGTCATGTCTGTCCCTTCTGTGACCGCAGTCGTATCTGTGTCTTCTGTGACCGCAATCGTGGCTGTAGTTGTGTCTGTCCCTTCTGTGACTGCAGTCGTGGCTGAAGTTGTGACTGTAGTCATGTCTGTCCCTTCTGTGACTGCAGTCATGGCTGAAGTTGTAGATTTAGTCGTGTCTGTCCCTTCTGTGACCACAGTCGTGGCTGTCTCTTCTGTGACCACAGTCATGGCTGAAGTTGTGGCTGTAGTCATATCTGTCCCTTCTGTAACCACAGTCGTGGCTGTAGTTGTGGCTGTAGTCATGTCTGTCTCTATTGTGACCACAGTCGTATCTGTCCATTCTGTCACCGCAGTCATGGCTGAAGTTGTGGCTGTAGTCATATCTGTCCCTTCTGTAACCACAGTCGTGGCTGAAGTTGTGGCTGTAGTGATGTCTGTCCCTTCTGTGACCGCAGTCATGGCTGAAGTTGTAGATGTAGTCGTGTCTGTCTCTTCTGTGACCGCAGTCATGGCTGAAGTTGTGGCTGTAGTCGTGTCTGTCCCTTCTGTGACCGCAGTCGTGGCAGAAGTTGTGGCTGTAGTCGTGGATGTCTCTTCTGTGACCGCACTCATGGCTGTAGTCATGTCTGTGCCTTCTGTGACCGCAGTCGTGGCTGTAGTCATGTCTGTCCCTTCTGTGACCGCAGTCGTGGCTGAAGTTGTGGATGTAGTCGTGTCTGTGTCTTCTGTGACCACAGTCGTGGCTGAAGTTATGGCTGTAGTCGTGTCTGTGTCTTCTGTGACCGCAGTCATGGCTGAAGTTGTGGATGTAGTTGTGTCTGTCTCTTCTGTGACTGCAGTCGTGGCTGTCCCTTCTGTGACCGAAGTCATGGCTGAAGTTGTGGATGTAGTCATGTCTGTGTCTTCTGTGACCACAGTCGTGGCTGAAGTTGTGGATGTAGTCATGTCTGTGTCTTCTGTGACCACAGTCGTGGCTGAAGTTGTCTCTGTAGTCGTGTCTGTCCCTTCTGTGACCACAGTCATGGTAGAAGTTGTGGCTGTAGTCGCGTCTGTCTCTTCTGTGACCGCAGTCGTGGCTGTTGTCGTGTCTGTCTCTTCTGTGACTGCAGTCCTGGCTGAAGTTGTGGCTGTAGTCGTGTCTGTCATTTCTGTGGCTGCAGTCGTGACTGTAGTCATGTCTGTCCCTTCTGTGACCGCAGTCATGGCAGAACTTGTGGCTGTAGTCATGTCTGTCTCTTCTGTAACCACAGTCGTGGCTGTAGTCGTGTCTGTCCCTTCTGTGACCACAGTCGTGGCTGAAGTCATGTCTGTCCCTTCTGTGACTGCAGTCGTGGCTGTAGTCGTGTCTTTCACTTCTGTGACTGCAGTCATGGCTGAAGTTGTGGCTGTAGTCGTGTCTGTCATTTCTGTGGCTGCAGTCGTGGCTGTAGTCATGTCTGTCCCTTCTGTGACCGCAGTCATGGCAGAAGTTGTGGCTGTAGTTGTGTCTGTCTCTTCTGTGACTGCAGTCGTGGCTGTCCCTTCTGTGACCGAAGTCATGGCTGAAGTTGTGGATGATGTCGTGTCTTTTCCTTCAGGGACCTCAGTCATGACTGAAGTTGTGGATGTAGTTGTGTCTGTCTCTTCTGTGACTGCAGTCGTGGCTATCCCTTCTGTGACCGCAGTTATGGATGAAGTTGTGGATGTAGTCGTATCTGTCCCTTCAGTGACCTCAGTCATGACTGAAGTTGTGGATGTAGTTGTGTCTGTCTCTTCTGTGACCGCAGTTGTGGCTGTTGTCGTCTCTGTCTCTTCTGTGACTGCAGTCCTGGCTGAAGTTGTGGCTGTAGTCGTGTCTGTGTCTTCTGTGACCGCAGTCGTGGCTGTAGTCGTGTCTGTCCCTTCTGTGACCACAGTCATGGCTGAAGTTGTGGCTGTAGTCATGTCTATCCCTTCTGTGACCGCAGTCATTGATGAAGTCATGGCGCTAGTCGTGGCTATCCCTTCTGTGACCGCAGTCATGGCTGAAGTTGTGGATGTAGTCATATCTGTCCCTTCAGTGACCTCAGTAGTGACTGAAGTTGTGGATGTAGTCGTGTCTGTCCCTTCTGTGACTGCAGTCGTGGCTGTCCCTTTTGTGACTGCAGTCGTGGCTGAAGTTGTCTCTGTAGTCGTGTCTGTCACTTCTGTGACCGTAGTCGTGGCTGAAGTTGTGGCTGTAGTCATATCTGTCCCTTCTGTAACCACAGTCGTGGCTGAAGTTGTGGCTGTAATCATGTCTGTCCCTATTGTGACCGCAGTTGTGTCTGTCCCTTCAGTGACCTCAGTCATGACTGTAGTTGTGTCTGTCTCTTCTGTGACCGCAGTCATTGCTGAAGTCATGGCGCTAGTCGTGGTTATCCCTTCTGTGACCGCAGTCATGGCTGAAGTTGTGGATGTAGTCATATCTGTCCCTTCTGTGACCGCAGTCATGGCTGAAGTTGTGGATGTAGTCGTATCTGTCCCTTCAGTGACCTCAGTCGTGACAGAAGTTGTGGATATAGTTGTGTCTGTCTCTTCTGTGACTGTAGTTGTGGCTGAAGTTGTGGCTGTAGTCGTGTCTGTTCCTGAAGTTGTGGATGTAGTCGTGTCTGTCACTTTTGTGACTGCAGTCGTGGCTGTAGTCATGTCTGTGTCTTCTGTGACCACAGTCGTGGCTGAAGTTGTCTCTGTAGTCGTGTCTGTCCCTTCTGTGACTGCAGTCCTGGCTGAAGTTGTGGCTGTAGTCGTGTCTGTCATTTCTGTGGCTGCAGTCGTGGCCGTAGTCGTGTCTGTCCCTTCTGTGACCACAGTCATGGCTGAAGTTGAGGCTGTAGTCGCGTCTGTGTCTTCTGTGACCACAGTCGTTGCTGAAGTTGTGGCTGTAGTCGTGTCTGTCCCTTCTCTGACCACAGTCGTGGCTGAAGTTGTGGCTGTAGTCGTGTCTGTCCTTTCTGTGACAGCAGTCATGGCTGTCTCTTCTGTGACTGCAGTCATGGCTGAAGATGTGGCTGTAGTCATTTCTGTTCCTTCTGTAACCACAGTCGTGGCTGAAGTTGTGGCTGTAGTCATATCTGTCCCTTCTGTAACCACAGTCGTCGCTGAACTTGTGGCTGTAGTCGTGTCTGTCCCTATTGTGACCGCAGTCGTGTCTGTCCCTTCTGTGACCGCAGTCGTGGCTGAAGTTGTGGCTGTAGTCGAGTCTGTCTCTTCTGTGACTGCAGTCATGGCTGTCCCTTCTGTGACCGCAATTGTTGCTGAAGTTGTGGCTGTAGTCGAGTCTGTCTCTTCTGTGACTGCAGTCGTGACTGTCTCTTCTGTGACTGCAGTCGTGACTGTCTCTTCTGTGACTGCAGTCGTGACTGTCCCTTCTGTGACTGCAGTCGTTGCTGCTGTTGTGACTGTAGTCAAGTCTGTCCCTTCTGTGACTGCAGGCGTTGCTGAAGTTGTGGCTGTAGTCAAGTCTGTCTCTTCTGTGACCGCAGTCGTGGCTGAAGTTGTGGTTGTGTCTGTCCCTTCTGTGACCGCAGTCGTGGCTGAAGTTGTGGCTGTAGTCGCGTCTGTCCCTTCTGTGACCGCAGTCGTTGCTGAAGTTGTGGCTGTAGTCAAGTCTGTCTCTTCTGTGACTGCAGTCATGGCTGAAGTTGTGGCTGTAGTCATTTCTGTCCCTTCTGTGACTGCAGTCATGGCTGAAGTTGTGGCTGTAGTCATGTCTGTCTCTTCTGTGTCCGCAGTCGTTGCTGAAGTTGTGGATGTAGTCGTGGCTGTCCCTTCTGTGACCGCAGCCGTGGCAGAAGTTGTGGCTGTAGTCGTGTCTGTCTCTTCTGTGACCGCAGTCGTGGCTGTAGTCATGTCTGTCCCTTCTGTGACCGCAGTCATGGCTGTAGTGATGTATGTCTCTTCTCTGACATCAGTCATGGCTGAAGTTGTGGCTGTAGTCGTGTCTGTCTCTTCTGTGTCCGCAGTCGGTGCTGAAGTCATGTCTGTCTCTTCTGTGACCGCAGTCACGGCTGAAGTTGTGGCTGTAGTCGTGTCTGTCCCTTCTGTGACCGCAGTAATGGCTGTAGTCATGTCTGTCTCTTCTGTGACTGCATTCATGGCTGAATTTGTGGCAGTAGTCGTGTCGGTCTCTTCTGTGACCACAGTCGTTGATGAAGTTATGGATGTAGTCGTGGCTGTCCCTTCTGTGACCGCAGTTGTGGCACAAGTTGTGGCTGTAGTCGTGTCTGTCTCTTCTGTGACCGCAGTCATGGCTGTAGTCATGTCTGTCTCTTCTCTGACCTCAGTTATGGCTGAAGTTGTGGCTGTAGTCGTGTCTGTCTCTTCTGTGTCCGCAGTTGGTGCTGAAGTTGTGGCTGTAGTCATGTCTGTCTCTTCTGTGACTGCAATCACGGCTGAAGATGTGGCTGTAGTCACTTCTGCCTCTCCTCTTTTCATGAAGGATTCTGTCTTTCTATAATTCATTGCAGAATCCCACAGTTTATGCCAACATTTGTTATTAGATGGAGGTGTGGGGCTGTCCAATAAATACTTCCTTTCGAAATCTTGAAATGTTAGTTCACGTCGGTATCTGATGTGCAATTTTGTGCAAAAACACCACATTTCTGACTGTGTCCTGAAGGAATTTATTTTAATGTTTGAATAGAATCCTCCAGGAAAATGTTGGCTTTCTTTGTCTTGTTGAAACACCATGAAACTGCAATTTTCTTCCACCTAAATAGAAAAGGTAAGATTTAATGTTACAGCACATGAGTTCATGACAAAGAGATAACAAAAGTACTTCAGAGGTAGCCTTGAGAAAGTATTCCACCCTTGATAAATTGTGTTAGATCAATTAATCTATTGGTAGCATCATTACAGTGTCCAAACAACCTCTACATGGCATCTGGGGAAAAAGTGTTGTAAATTTGTAAAATCAATAATAAAAAGGAAAAATGTAGAAAAAACTGAAGTTGTGGCTGTAGTCATGTCTGTCTCTTCTGTGACTGCATTCATGGCTGAAGTTGAAGATTTAAACTGACAGAGTGTGTCTGCTTTCCGAACAATGCTAGGAAGACTGTTCCAGAGTTTAGGCGCTAAATAGGAAAAGGATCGACCGCCTGCAGTTGATTTTGATATTCTAGGTATTATCAACTGGCCAGAGTTTTGAGACCGCAATAGACGTGATGGAGTATAATGTGTTAAGAGCTCGCTCAAGTACTGGGGAGCTAAACCATTTAGTGCTTTGTAAGTAATAAGCAAGATTTTAAAATTTATACAATGTTTAATAGGGAGCCAGTGCAGTGTTGACAGAACCAGGCTAATATGGTCATACTTCCTTGTTCTAGTAAGAGCTCGAGCTGCTGCGTTTTGGACCAGCTGAAGTTTGTTTATTAAGCAAGCAGGGCAACCACCCAGTAGAGCATTACAATAATCTAGCCTTGAGGTCATAAACGCATGAATTAACTGTTCAGCATTTTGCATTGAAAGGATGTGCCGTAATTTAGATATATTTTTAAGATGGTAGAATGCAGTTTTACAGATGTTAGAAACGTGGCTTTCAAATGAAAGATTGGTATCAAAGAGCACACCCAGGTTCCTCATTGATGACAAGGACTTGACAGAGCAGCCATCGAGTGTTAGAGAGTATTCTAGGTTACCACTTGCAGAGTTTTTGTCCACTAATTAAGTTGCAGGAAATTACTAGACATCCAATGTTTTATATCAGCTATGCATTCCGTTAATCTTGTGAATTGATAAGTTTCATCAGGGCATGAAGAAATATAGAGCTGAGTATCGTCAGCATAGCAATGAAAACTAAAACCATGCTTCCTAATGATATCTGCCAGTGATAGCATGTACAGGGTGAAGAGCAATGGTCCTAGCACTGAGCCCTTTGGTACTCCATACTGAACTTGTGATCGCTGTGACATCTCTTCATTTACTGCTACAAACTGATAACGGTCAGATAAGTATGATTTAAACCATGCCAATGCTACTAATGCCAACATAATTTTCGAGTCTATTCAGAAGAATGTTGTGGTCAATAGTATCGAATGCAGCGCTAAGATCGAGTAACACTAATAGAGAGATACAACCATGATCGGATGATAAGAGTAAATCATTTGTAAATCATTTAAAACTCTGATGAGAGCAGTCTCAGTACTATGATACGGTCTAAATCCTGACTGGAAATCCTCACAGATACCATTTCTTTCTAAAAAGGAGCACAATTGTGAAGACACTGCCTTTTTCCAGTATTTTTGACAGAAAGGGTAGATTTGAGATCAGCCTGTAATTGACTAATTCTGTAGGATCAAGTTGAGGTTTCTTAATAAGTGGTTTGATAATAGCCAACTTAAAAGTTTTCGGTACATGTCCTGATGACAAAGATGAGTTAATGATATTAAGAAGAGGATCTATGACCTCTGGTAGCATCTCTTTTAGTAGCCTAGTCGGTATAGGATCGAGCATACATATTGTTGATTTAGATGATTTATCGAATTTAGCCATTTCTTCCTCTCCTATAGCAGTGAATGAATGTAATTTTTTCGCAGTGACACTACAATGCTCTGTCTGATGTGATACTGTAGTAGACAGCTGCATGGTTATAATTTTCTTCCTAATATTTTCAATCTTACACGTAAAGAAGTTCATAAAGTCATTACTACTGTGCTGTTTACAACCATCAGAAGTTGAAGCTTTATTTTTGGTTAACTTAGCCACTGTATCGAATAAATACCTAGGGTTGTGTTTGTTTTCTTCTAAGAGAGTCATGAAATAAGCAGATCTAGCAGTTTTTATGACCTTTCTGTATGTGATCATGCTCTCTTTCCACGAATTACGAAAAAACCTCTAGTTTTGTTTTCTTCCAGCTGTGCTCAATTTTTCTGGCTGCTGTTTTAAGGGCCCGTGTGTGCTCGTGGTACCACGGCGTTGGACTATTTTCTTTAATCTTCTTTAAGCAACTGTGTCTGAAGTCAAGTCAAGTCAAGTCAAGTCAAGTCAGTTTATTGTCACATCACCAAAGCACATGTGCCTTGGAGAGTGAAATTCTTGGGAGCGTGCTCCAGACAATTGCAGTAACAGTTAACATAACCATACAACCTTAAGCAGGTAAAAACAGAAAAAAGTGCAATGTGCACATACATATAGTTAGTACACACAGTGTACTATTGGACATTCTTACAGTCAGTACTACATAACACATTATACTCTGAAAGTACATGCATACAGTTAGCACCACGTTAAACACTATACACAGAATATACACATTAAGCACTATACACATTAAGCACTATACACAAAATGTACACATTAAACACTATACACAATAAACACTATACACAGAATGTACACGTTCTACATTATTGACATTTATACGTATAAAATGATGATGATTGTATCTGAACTGGATACAGAATGTCATGAGTGTGCATCGGATGTATCCAGTGGTAACCGGTAGATAGTGCGGTGATAGATGAAGTGTGTGTATATAGTCCAGTGTTGACTGTTATAGTTGAGTGTGGTGTGTGGCATGCCATATTGTGGGAGTATGCTGTAGAGAGTATTCATTTTGAGCGTTCAATAGTCTGATAGCCTGAGGGAAAAAGCTATCCCTAAGTCGGCTAGTGTGGGATCGGATGCTGCGGAGACGTCTTCCTGAGGGCAGCAGAGAGAGCAGTCTGTGGGACGGGTGGCTGGAGTCACTGATGATCCTCCGGGCCTTCCTTGCACACCGCCTGGTGTAGATGTCCTGGAGGGAGGGAAGCTCACCTCCAACAATGTGACTGGCAGTTCGCACGACCCTCTTCAGAGCTTTACGGTTGCCAGCAGTGCTGTTTCCAAACCAGGCCGTGATGCAGCCCGTCAGGATGCTCTCTATGGTGCGCGTGTAGAAGGATCTGAGGATGCTGGGGCTCATTCCAAACTTCCTCAGCCATCTCAGGAAGAAGAGGCGTTGATGTGCCTTCTTCAGCACTGCGTCGGTGTGTGTGGACCAGGTGAGATCCTCACTGATGTTGACACCGAGGAACGCTGTTAACCCGCTCCACTGGTGTCTTGTCGATGGTGATGGGTTTGTGTTTTCTGCGCTGTCTCCTGAAATCCACCACCAGCTCCTTGGTCTTGTTGGTGTTGAGTGAGAGGTGGTTCTCCTGACACCATTTAGTCAGAGTGCTCACCTCCTCTCTGTAGGCCGTCTCATCGTTGTCGGTGATCAGGCCTATCACCGTTGTGTCATCGGCGAATTTGACAATGACGTTGGAGCTGTGTGTGGCTGTACAGTCATGTGTGTACAGGGAGTACAGGAGTGGACTGAGGACACAGCCCTGAGGAGCACCAGTGTTGAGGGTCAGAGGGGATGATGTGTTGTTGCCCATTCTGACCACCTGACTTCTGCCTGTCAGGAAGTCCAGGATCCAGCTGCACAGAGATCTGTTTAGTCCCAGAGTCCGGAGCTTCGCAACAAGTGTAGTGGGCACTATGGTGTTAAATGCTGAGCTGTAGTCCACAAACAACATTCTCACATAGGTGTTCTTGTTTTCCAGGTGGGAAAGAGCAGTGTGTAGGGTGAAAGCAATAGCATCATCTGTAGAACGGTTACTACGATATGCAAATTGTAGCAGATCCAATGATGAAGGCAGCACAGAGCAGATGTGATCTCTGATGAGTCTCTCAAAGCACTTGCTGAAGATGGGTGTGAGAGCAACGGGCCTCCAGTCATTTAAGCAGGTGGTTTTGCTTTTCTTTGGTATTGGCACAATGGTGGATTTTTGAAGCACGAAGGAACCACAGACAGACAGAGGGAGAGATTGAAAATGTCTGTGAAAACACCGGCTAGTTGTAATGCGCATGCTCAGAGCACGCGGCCGGGGATGCCATCAGGACCCACAGCCTTCCGGATATTTACCCGTCGGAAGGATCGGGTTACATCCGCGATCAGTGAGTGCACTCACATCTCCTGCAGCAGCTACGGGAGCGCACTCTGTGTGGGCGGTGTTGTGAGCCTCGAAACGAGCATAAAAGTTATTCAGCTCATCCGGTAGAGAGGCGGCAATGTTCACAGTAGCTGGTTTATTCCCTTTAAAGTCTGTGATGTTATTGATTCCCTGCCACATACTTCTTGCATCGTTGGTGTTGAATTGATCTTCAACTTTGTTTTTATATTGTCTTTTTATGGCTTTGATGGATTTTCTGAGATCGTAACTGGTTTGTTTGCGATCATCAGCATTACCGGATTTAAAAGCGGATGTTCGTGCTGACAAGGCTGCTCAAACATCGCTATTTATCCACGGTTTTTGGTTGGGGTAGATACGGATTGTTTTAGTCGGCACAACGCCTTCTACACACTTCCTGATGAAACACGTTACAGTCTCTGAGTACACCTCTATGTCATCATCAGAAGCTGCCCGAACATGTCCCAGTCCACGTGATCAAAACAGTCCTGTAGTGTAGCGTCTGATTGGTCCGACCAGCATTGGATTGTCCTGAGGGCGGTGCTTCCTGTTTTCAGTTTCTGCCTGTAAGCAGGCAGGAGCAGGATGGAAGAGTGATCTGATTTGCCGAAAGGTGGGCGCGGGAGAGATTGTGTATGCGCCCGGAAAAGGAGAGTAACAGTGGTCCAGTACACGATCACCACGCGTGTTGATGGTGATGTGCTGAAAGTATTTTGGGGCTATTGTTCTGAAGTTGGCTTTGTTAAAGTCCCCCGTAACAATAAACGCTGCTTCTGGGTACGCGGTTTCCTGCTCACTTATATTCCCATACAAGTGCTGGAAAAAAGAGAGTCAATAGTTTTTGTTGCAAAATCAAGTTCCTCTAGGCTATCTGGGATGCTGAGGAGATGAAACTGATGAGGAAGATTATTTACAAAGCAATCTTTAGTGGCGGCAGTGATAGCCCTGCCATATTTGAAGCGAGGGGACGGCTTTGCAGCCTTAGCTAAATTATACATGATACTAGGTAATGATCTGAGATGTCGTCGCTCTGCTGCAGAATTTCAACGGTATCAACATTTATTCCATGTGACAGTATTAGGTCTAGAGTATGATTAAGGTGATGAGTGGGTCCTGACAAATGTTGCCTTACTCCAATAGAGTTTAGAATGTCTCTAAATGCTAATCCCAATGCGTCTTTTTCATTACCTACATGGATATTAAAATCACCAACAATTAGTACTTTATCTGCAGCCAGTACTAACTCTGATAGAAAATTTGCAAATTCTTTGATAAAGTCTGTATTGTCCCCTGGTGGCCTGTATACAGTAGCCCGCACAAATGTCAAACGGGATTTATCAATTACACTACATAATGCTACATAAAGCACCAAAACTTCAAAAGAATTATATTTGAAACTAGACTTCTGAGTGTAGGCCAAATGTCACACCTGTAGCACAATGGAGGAAGTTTGGTCTGATTGGTCAGTTTGAATGTCTCACATTAGGGTTTCAGTCACAAGGTCAAGGAATAGATAAAAGAAGATTGTAACTGTTGCTCTGTGTCTTTTATTCTCTGGCTCTCTCTTCTTGGGGGCCTTCTCTTTGGCTCTTCTCTTCGTTGTCTCTCTCTCTCCTCTCTTTCTATCCTCAGGTAACATTCATGCTGGGTACGATTAATGGTATAAGTTTTCATCATCTCATACATTTTATTTTGTAACTATTTTAAGTGTAACCATAACTAGATTTTGTCATTAAATTCTTTCAATTACAAATGATGTGCTAACTAGTTTTGATTTGGCATTGACTATGAAGTGTTACCTATTGCAATACAATATAGTCACATTATAGCAACGCTCTCCCACATGTTTAGCTATTGTAACTGTGCTTATTTCCATCGTTGGTATAAGCTGCAGTGGGTGGTAAAGACGAGAAATGTACAGTTTTCTATCATCTTGCTGATAACGTTTCTTTAGTCATTCGGCAACCCTGCAGTCAGAACCACTGTGGGCGATCCACCCTTACATGAGTAATACTGAAGATAATATTATAAATTACAGCAACCCCTTCCCCTTTACCTTTCAGAAGTGGCTCATGTTTATAACAATAATCTTGTGGGGTGGACTCATTTAAAGTAATGTAGTCGTCAGGTTTTAGCCAGGTTTCTGTCAAACACAGCACATCTAGATTATTATCTGTAATCATATCATTAACAATAAGTGCTTTTGGGGAAAGGGATCGAATATTCAGCAACCCAAGCTTTATCATTTGATCATCTGTATTATATGTGTTGTTTATTTGTTGGACATCAATTAAGTTTTTACTGTTGAATGGTCTTGATGGTTTTTTGTATTTACTAATTCAGGGAACAGACACATTCTCTATGTGATAATATCTAGGTGAAAGAGTCTCTATGTGTTAGGATTTATCTGACTTCTGTAATGGGAGACAGCTAGCAGGCGGTTGGGTAAGCCAGTCCGTCTGCTTCCTGACCTGAGCCCCAGTTAGTCAAGGTTTAGCTCTAAGAATATATGCCAAATTACTAGAGAGAAGAGTGGCACCACTCCAAGAGGGATGGATGCCGTCCCTCTTCAACAGGTCAGGTCTGCCCCAAAAGCTTTTCCAATTGTCTATGAACCCTATGTTATTTTGCAGACACCACTTAGACAACCAGCCACTGAGTGATGATAGTCTGCTAAGTATCTCATCACTCCTTTTAACAGGGAGCGGACCAGAACAAAAAACTGCATCTGCCATCGTACTTGCGAGTTCACACACCTCTTTAATGTTCATTTTGGTGATCTCCGACTGGCGAAGTCGAACATCGTTAGTATCGACGTGAATAAGAATTTACGATTAGCTTTAGCCAGCACTTTTAAATTTGCTTTGATGTCAGGTGCTCTGGCTCCCGGTAAACATGTGATTATGGTGGCTGGTGTATCTATTTTCACGCTCCGTGTAATAGAATCGCCAATAACTAGGGCACTTTCAACAGGATTCTCAGTGGGTGCGTCACTGAGTGGGGAGAACCTTTTTTATGTTCTAATCGGAATGGAAGAGTGTTTTTCTTGATCCGCGACTATGCCGCCTCACCATTACCCAATTGCCCTGCTGCATGGGCTCTACAGCCAGAACCGAACAATGTACAACGTTCACTAAGCTATTCGCATCCAAAGCAGTGTCTAAAGTTGTTACATTCTCACTACTCTCAAATAAAGTCTGGATGCGTGTCTCTAATTCTGAAATATTCTCCATCAGCCTGACTATCTCCTTACATTTATCACATGTGAAGCCCTGCTCACCAACGGAGACAGATACACTAAACATGAAACGTGGTGCAAGTGACAATGACTGGAGAAGACATGGCTTACCGTATTTGTTGATTAATCCAATTTACCAAAGTTGTTTGATGGAGTCTATTTACTAATCCAACTCACCACAGTTGTTTAATGAACTCAGAAAACAGGAGACCCGGGTGCAGAGATGGCAAGCTAACAGGCTAGCAAAAAGCTAACGTCTGTGACCTGGCGTGTCTGTGACATAAAATGTCACAATCTATTAATGACTATAAGGATACAGGTATATCCATCTGAAGCTGGAAGGTCGGTGATGAAGTCAACTCCTAGTTGTGACCAGGGTCGGTTGGGAATGGGCAGAGGATGGAGCTTACCAGAGTGAAGATGACGAGGGCTCTTTGAGATGGCGCATTCCTTGCAACCCCTCACGTACCTTCTGATGTCAGATGCCATGTTGGGCCACCAGAAGCGCTCCTTCAGCAGCGAGAGGGTTTCATTGACCCCTGGGTGACCAGTGCCCAATGATGTGTGGGACATGTGGATGAGGGGAGTGCATCGTGTCTGTGTGAAATACTGCAAACCTGGTGGGCAACCCGGCAGAGTGTTGGTGGAGACATTGGTGGAGGGCAATGTTTCCTCAGACCAGGTGATGGGACCCACGAACAGCCTTTCTGGAAGGATGGGTTCAGACTCTTTGGAATTCTCTCCGGGATTAGACGGGAAAGAGCATCCGCTTTCACATTCTTTGGTCTAGGATGATAGGAAATGGTAAAGTTGAACCGTGGGAAGAATTAAGGATTAAGTCGCTTGGCATTTCTGAGGTATTTCAAGGTTTTTATAGCCTGTTAGAACCAGGAATGGATGTTGAGAACCCTCCAACCAATGCCTCCACTCCTCCAGTGCCATCTTGATGGCAAGAAGCTCCCAGTTACCGATATCATAGTTGACCTCCGCCAGGTTGAGTTTGCAGGAGAAGAATGGGCACATGGGTGGAGTCTACTTGGGGTCCCCTGCTGCTGCTACAATACTGCTCCCACTCCTGTGGTCGAGGCATCTACCTCGACGACGAAAGGCTTGGTTGGGTCTGGATGCACAAGGAGGGGAGCAGATGTGGCTTCTTTCAGGCTTCTTTCAGGGTTTCAAAGGCTTGAGTGGCAGCGGAGTTCCAGGACAGAGACTTGGGCTTATTGCGTAGGAGATGAGTAAGGGGACATGAGATAATGTTGTAGTCTTGGATGAAACTACAAGTTAGCAAATCCTAGAAATCTCTGGAGTTATTTGACTGTTGTGGGTGTGGGCCAGGTCCGGATGGCTTCCACCTTCTCCTCGTCCATCCGGATGCCACTGCTGTCGATGTTATACCCAAGGAACTGCACTGAGGGCTGGTGGAAGGAGCACTTCTCGGCTTTGAGGTACAACTGGACCTCTCTCAGGCGTTGCAGGACCTCTGCAATGTGATGGCGATGTTCAGCCATGCTCCGGGAGTATATCAGGATGTCATCTATATACACCAACACAGATCTATGGAGAAACTCCTGGAGCACCTCATGTATGAAGTCCTGGAATACGGAGGGGGCATTGACCAGTCCACATGGCATCACAAGGTATTCATAGTGTCCAGTAGGGGTCACAAAGGCGGTCTTCCACTCGTCGTCCTCACATATCCGGATGAGGTTATAGGCACTGCGGAGGTCCGACTTGGTGAAAACAATGGCACGGGACGAAGGGAAGGGGATAGCGGAATTTCACAGTGATTTGGTTGAGGGAGCGATAGTCGACACAGGGCCGCAAGCCTCCGTTCTTTTTTGCCACAAAGAAGAAGCTGGAAGCAGCAGGGGAAGTAGATGGACGGATGTATCCTTGATCAAGTGCCTCTTGGATGTATTCTTCCATGGCCTTCTCCTCCGTTAGTGACAGAGGGTATATCTTACCACAGGGCACTGACTCACCCAGAAGCAGATCGATGGCACAGGCCCATGGGCGATGGGGGGCAGCTTGGAGGCTCGCATTGGGGCAGAAGACGTCACTGAAGGGGATGTAGCATGGAGGGATGTCCACCGAATGCTTCTCAACCGGACTCTCTATGGATGTCAGACACACAGAGATCTCTTTGGAATGTGGAATGGAGGGAACAGGGAGCGTGGAGAAGCATTTCGGGAAACAGCTATCGCCCCACTTCAGGATCTCACTGGTTTTCCAAGAGATGACGGGATTGTGCTGCTCTAACCATGGGCACCCTAAGATCACATCAGCAGTGGATTCCTCCAGAACTAGTAAATGCACTAGAATAGTGGCTGGCCCTGGTGCTGTTCGAGACACAACTGCATACGAGAGGCGAAGCGGATAGATAGCTGGATGAAGCGTTCAAGCCCAATGGTATCCTCATATGCAGTGAGATGCAACCGCACACGGGGATCCAGTCCCTGACAATAGGTGGTCAGCAGAGACTGCTCGTTCCATCCACTGGCAGCAGCCAGTGTCCTGAACTGGAGGGCATACTCATTTACAGACATATCATTTTGCTTTAAGTGATACAGTTGCTCACCGATAGAAGAATCCCAGGCTGGTTTTCCGAAGACCTCCTTGAAATGGGACACAAAACTCGAAAGAGACTGAACTATGGGGTTATTCTGGGTCCACAGGGTTTCAGGCCAGCGAAGTGCTTTGCCATTCAATTGTGAGAGAAAGAATACTACCTTTGAGTGATCGTCAGGGTAAGGGGCATACACATAGAACATTATCAATTTCTATTATTCAAATCAGTTAAATGATTGTTAGGCTGTATTAACTAGGTCAGCTGGAACCAGGAACACTTCCCATAACACCTGATATATTCGTTACATCATAAAAAGAATGGCATCTACGCTAATGTTAGTGTATCTGTTTATCCAGAGGTTTACTGCCGTCAGCCGGATCCTGGCCGTATCCAGATCAGATGGTGGACCTGCGCCTAGACATGACCAACGCATCCCTGAAGTGTCTGCAGAGGCCGTGTCAATTAGACTCCCCCTGAAACTGCCTCATCGACACAGCATCCTCAATTAACCCGTCTCCGGCATGATGACTCCGATCTTTCGAATATTCCTATCTAAGAATTTGCCTAACCAACATGGCATGATGGCCAGAAGTGAACTGGCACCCCAACTGAGCCTGGTTTCTCCCAAGGTTTATTTTTCTCCATTATGCCACCTGATGAAGTTTGGTTCCTTGCTATTGTCGCCTTTGGCTTGGCTTGCTCAGTTGGGGATACTAAATTTTTCAACTAAATATTCAAATACATTCTCAACTAAATTACTGATCTGCCTGCATTGTCACTATATGATGATTGAAATGAGCTCGATAACATCATTGTTTTCACCAGAGCGGCTGTACAGCCGAATCAAATTCTGTTGCATTATTTTCCTGTCTAATACTGTGAAACTGCTTTGAAACAATCAGCATTGTAAAAAGCGCTATATAAATAAAGGTGACTTGACTTGTTTTCGCATTTTGTGGAAAGAGAGCACTTTCTTCCAGCTACACTGCGCTTTTCTGGCTGCTGTTTTAAGGGCCCGAGTATGCTCGTTGTACCACGGCGTTGGACTATTTTCTTTAATCTTCTTTAGGCGCAAAACAAGCCATTCAAATGAACGTGTGTAGACCTTAGGTGCGTTAGACACTTTATCATTACGTTTTGTAATGATTACAATTGATGTTTGCTTGGTGCAATGCTGAAAAGTTGCTGTGTGGTGTTCTGCACCTCTAATAAGTAAAAAAAACCCGATCTAAAACCCAATCTTTTATACTACCGAATAACAGACGGATCCGTTCGTCAATTCCGAAAGCCTGTGCAATACAGCCATTACAATTAAACATTTGCACTACATGATGATGTATTATTGTAAAGATGAAAACATAAGAGATTTCATTACTGCAATGGTAAAAGTTTAACAAAAACGCCAATATAGTCATACTTAATACAATATAGGGACTCAAACTGCGTCAAAAAGCCGTCAATTTCTCATTAAAGCAGTTTTCACACAAGCTATCACATAGTGTGTGAGGTTATTAATGTACAAAAATTAAGGGAAGTGCTGGGCTCATGTTTGTGCTTCAATACAAGCTGATATAGTCACATACATGTACAACACTTGAATGACATTTTCTGAATACAAAAAAAATATGTTGGTGCCCCCCCAAATATTATAGCCTACTTCATAAATTATCCAGTCTTTCGATGAAGACGGTTGCTATAAAAATAAAAAAAACTTTGCTATTGTCAGTAATTTGAGAATAATATTTTAACACTGACATGTCAACTTCAGATGTACTTTGTAAAATGTAAACTAATTAATTCATGCATGGCTGTACTAACAAAAAAAAACTAACAAAAAAAAAACCTGAATAAATAACAGATAAAGCTACAAGACAACAGAAAACTGACGGTTGTCTAAATCTAAACCCGTGTCATTGATGCCAAACAGCTCATCATATAGGCTAACTGGATTTTAGGCTTTTGACAAATGTTTGTTAAACGTGGCACTGCGGTAAATTAATGTTTGACATTAGACTCAACGCATCTATTATATATATGTTTATATTATAGCCCATACAAATACATGAACAAACGCCCTATGCATTGCATAGGACAATTCAAGTTTTATGATCATTTTATAACATTAAATTAATGTAATACATACATTAAATCAATTGTGTGATTTATGTTAAGTAGACTTGTCATGTGATATTTGGGGGAGGAAGCATACATTTTGACAAGAAAATGACACCTCTAGCCATTGTGTTGGGTTTGTTTTTCCAGGCACAGATACTGTACGAACAATCCTCTTACATATCTGTCTGTTTTTGTTGTGTTTTTGCATTGGTCACATGTTCCTTTGTCTTAGTTTCCTGCCACTTGTCTGTTTCCTTGGTTACCCTCATTAGTCTAGTTCTGTTCAGCTGTGTTTTGTTTATCATCACCTGTGCCCTTCGTTTATTCTGTCATCTGTGTTTGTATTTAAGTTCCCCTTTTTCATTCACTCCTGGTCTGGTCAGCGTTATGTTTAAACCGTTATGTTTAAATCGTATGTATCATGTGTATTGCTTGTTTTGATAAACTTTGATGAGCGTATTTGTGTGTCCTTGCCTTCCTTCCTGAGCCGCTTGTAACAAATCCGACCCAATATGGCTCAGTTCCCTTTCAGTCGGTCACGTTCGACGTACGTCGGAACTGACCGACGAATTGGGATTTGCTTTCAGAGACCAATCTGCTTCGAGTGTTTCTAAACGAGCCAATATCGATTGGCATGCGGTCCACGCTCCGCCCGCTATGCGGGTATAAATACGGAAGTGGAATACCGCATCCTCGCTTTCTACTTCGGAGCCAAATCCTGCTGTTGATTCAACGCTGGGTTGTCAACGAAGAGTGGCGTTAAGACGAGTTTGCGAGGATCGCTCAACTTCCGGGTGCGGGTGTGACGGCGCGATCCAGCGGGTGGTCGCTTCAGGAAGTATCTGCTGTTTCTCAGCCTGCCTGGGCGTTTTTCTGAGTGCTCACAGCAGGCTTGCACTACTGAACTGCTGTGAGCCGCGGCCATCTCCCCTGTGTGCTTCAGCACTATCAGAGCGTTTCCTCCTAAAAGAGCAAACACGGTTTGACCCTGCATCTCCAAGATGTCATTCAAACCGTGTGTTTCTGGATGCAGTCGCTTCCTGTCCCCAGTTGACGGTCACGATTGCTGCCTCACGTGTTTGGGCGTTCAGCACGCTGAGGCGGCTTTTGTGAATGACTCATGTTCCCATTGCGGGAACATGACCATCGCAGTTCTACGGTCTAGGCTCGATTACCTCAAAAGGGGTGGAGTCCCATTGCGCATCCCCCGATCTAGTGGTCCTCCCGCTGCAAAGCAGAGGGCTGCTGCTTTGGCTGATGCCTTTGGTGGAGACCTGAGGGTAACCGTGAGGGCACCCCCGACGGGACACCAAGCCCCTCGGGACTCTGCCCCCTCCGCTGCGCCGGTGGAGCTTCCAAAGGAGCATCCTGGTCCTTCCCATGGGGGACCAGCTGTTACCTTTGGGGCTCCGGCTGAGGACATGATGACGATTGCTGCATCGGGGAACGAGCTAATGGACTCCGGAGATGAGGACTCGGCTGCGTTGCCCCCTTCGGGTGTGGTAGCGTTGCCCGAGCCTGATCCAGAGCTCACGGCTATGCTTTCCCGGGCCGCCGCGAAGGTCGGGCTCGAGTGGAACCCTCCACCGTGTCCCGAACCCTCGCGGCTGGATGATTGGTTTCTCGGAGCGACCTGTGCTGGTTCTCAGCACCCCGCCCCAGTACCATTCTTCCCGGAGGTGCATCAGGAACTCACAAGGTCGTGGCTGGCGCCCTTCCACGCCAGACATCGATCGACTGGTTCCTCCGTCCTCACTACCCTCGATGGCGGCGCAGCTAAGGGCTACGTGGGGATCCCCCCAGTCGAACGGTCGGTTGCGATGCAGCTGTGTACTAAGATCGTCACCGACTGGCGTGGTAACCCACGTCTCCCCTCCCGGGCGTGTAAGTTCTCGTCCGCGCTGACGGGCAAGGCTTACACAGCCTGCGGAGAGGCCGCGTCGGCTTTGCATGCCATGGCGCTCCTGCAGGTTTACCAAGCCAAAGCGCTCAAGGAACTGCACAAGGGTAGTTCTGACCCAGGCGTTATGCAGGAACTGCGCACGGCGACGGACCTCGCCCTCAGGGCGACGAAAGTCACCGCACGCTCCCTGGGTCGGGTGATGTCCACCCTAGTGGTCCAGGAACGCCACCTGTGGCTGAACCTGGCAGACATGCGTGATTCCTGGGGGCCTGGCTAGAGCTCCCCAGGCCGTCTCGCTGGCTCATCCGTACCATCAGACTCGGCTATGCGATTCAATTCGCTCGCCGGCCTCCCAAGTTCAAGGGCATCCTCTTCACCTCTGTGCGGAGCAGCGATGCCCATGTCTTGCGGTCAGAGATCGAAGCCCTACTGGCGAAGGGCGCGATCGAGCCGGTTCCTCCAGCCGATATGAAGTCAGGGTTCTACAGCCCTTACTTCATTGTACCCAAGAAAGAGGGTGGGTTGAGACCAATCTTGGACCTGCGTGTCCTGAATCGGGCCCTGCACAAGCTCCCGTTCAGAATGTTGACGCAGAAACGCATTTTCGAATGCATCCGTCCCCAAGATTGATTCGCAACGATCGACCTGAAGGACGCGTACTTTCATGTCTCCATTCTCCCGCGACGCAGACCGTTCCTACGCTTTGCATTCGAGGAGAGGGCATATCAGTACAAAGTCCTGCCCTTCGGGCTGTCCCTGTCGCCCCGTGTCTTCACGAAGGTCCCGGAGGCAACCATTGTTCCGCTCAGAGAACGCAGCGTTCGGATTCTCAACTACCTCGACGACTGGCTCATACTCGTCCAGTCCAGGGAGCAGTTGTGCGAACACAGGGACCTGGTGCTCCGTCACCTCAGCCTGTTGGGCCTTCGGGTCAACCGAGAGAAGAGCAAACTCTGTCCCACACAGAGGATCTCTTATCTCGGTATGGAGCTGGATTCGGTCAATCGAACTGTGCGCCTCACAGAGGAGCGAGTTCGATCAGTGCTGAAGTGCTTGAATATGTTCAAAGGCAGGACAGCGGTCCCACTGAAGTTCCTTCAGAGGCTCCTGGGGCATATGGCATCTGCGGCCGAGTCCCGAGATGGGCATGGCAGAGCGGCAAGTACCGGGTCTCAGTTACTCCTTACTGCCACCAAACCTTCAGCCCGTGGGCGGACCCTTCGTTTCTACGGGCGGGAGTGCCCCTAGAACAGGTGTCCAGGCATGCTGTGGTCTTCACGGATGCCTCATCCACTGGCTGGGGGGCCATGTACAACGGGCATGCAGTTTCGGGTCTGTGGACGGGGCCCCAACTGCATTGGCATGTCAATTGCCTGGAGCTACTGGCAGTACGTCTTGCTCTGGGCCGCCTCAAAAAGCCGCTACAGGTCAAGCACTGTGGCCGTTGCGTACATCAACCGTCAGGGTGGTCTACGCTCCCGTTGCATGCTCCGGCTCGCCCGCCATCTCCTCCTTCGGAGTCAGAAGCATCTGAGGTTGCTTCGCGCCATTCACATCCCAGGTGCGCTCAACCGGACAGCCGACGAGCTCTCACGGAAGCCGACACCTCCGGGGGAGTGGCAACTCCATCCCCAGGTGGTCCAGCTGATATGGGGCCTCTTCGGAGCCGCACAGGTAGACCTGTTTGCCTCTCCAGAGTCGACCTATTGCCAGCTGTATTACTCCCTGACCGGGGGCACCCTCGGCACGGATGCACTGGCACACAGCTGGCCCCGGGGCCTACGCAAGTATGCGTTCCACTGTGCAAAGTCAGGGAGGACGAGGAGCAGGTCTTGCTAGTTGCGCCCTACTGGCCCAACCGGACCTGGTTCTCCGAACTAACTCTCCTCGCGACAGCACCTCCCTGGCCCATTCCTCTGAGGAAGGACCTACTTTCTCAGGGACGGGGCACACTATGGCACCCGCGTCCGGACCTCTGGAAACTCCATGTCTGGTCCCTGGACGGGACGTGGAGGTTCTAGGTGGTCTACCACAGGCAGTGGTGGACACCATCACTTCCGCTAGAGCCCCCTCTACGAGGCGCCTCTATGCATTGAAGTGGAACCTGTTCGTTGAGTGGTGTTCTTCTCACCGCGAAGACCCCCGAAGGTGTTCGATTAGCTCCGTGCTTTCCTTTCTGCAAGATGGGTTGGAGCGAAGGCTGTCTCCCTCCACCCTTAAAGTGTATGTCGCGGCAGTAGCGGCGTATCATGACGCAGTTGATGGTAAGTCCTTAGGGAAGCACGACCTAATCGTCAGGTTCCTCAGGGGTGCGAGGAGGCTGAATCCTCCTCGTCCAAACCCGGTACCCTCTTGGGATTAGCTCTGGTGCTGAGAGCACTCCAGAGCCCTCCCTTCGAGCCTCTGCAGTCCATTGAGCTGAATATCCTGTCCATGAAGACAGTACTCTTGGTTGCATTGGCCTCCATCAAGAGGGTAGGGGACCTGCACGCACTTTCGGTCAATGAATCGTGCCTAGAATTCAGGCCAGGTAACTCTCATGTTGTCCTGAGACCCCGGCCCAGATACGTGCCCAAGGTTCCCACCACTCCTTTCCAGGACCAGGTGGTGAACCTGCAAGCGCTGCCCAGCCCTGGCTTTGCTCTGTCCCGTCCGCGCTCTCCGCGCCTACGTGGACCGAACTCAAAGCCTTAGGACCTCAGAACAGCTCTTCGTCTGTTACGGAGGCCAGCAGAAGGGAAAGGCTGTCTCCAAGCAGAGGTTAGCCCACTGGGTAGTGGATGCTATTGTCTTGGCGTACAAGTCCCAAGACGTGCCCTGCCCGTTCGGGTTGCGAGCGCACTCAACTAGGAGTGTAGCCTCCTCCTGGGCGCTGGCTCAGGGCGCCTCGCTAACAGATATATGTAGAGCTGCGGGCTGGGCGACACCTAACACGTTCGCTAGATTCTATAGCCTCCGGGTAGAGCCAGTATCTTCCCGTGTACTCGCCCCCAGTGACCAGTAGCGCGAAGTGCCCATTCTAGTGTCGGCTTGCGACGCCATTCCCGCCCCCTGGGCCGGATGCGTGCGTTATTCATCTCCAGTCGTGTTCCCCAGAAAATGGTGAACCCTGTCGAGCTCCTCCGTCACCCCTTCGGTGTCAGACGTTGCGGCCGTCTGGCGCCAGGCCTGCACCCGTATGCTTGTGGAACGTGTGTGTAGGCTGGGTTCCATATATAGCGGTTCCCTAACGGCAACCCCATATGTGTATTCTCCACGGTACCAGCTACCCTACTCGGCTAGCCCCGTGTCTTTCCCTTGACAGAGCTCGCTCTGTCGTCTCTGGCGGTGTTCTTCCCCCCCCCTGGGACCAGGCTGGATCCACCCCAGAGACTGCCATATGTCGTACTACCCTGATAGGCTAGTCCTTATGTGTGATTTGCCACCTCTCCCTCCGTTGAGGCATGTGGCCCCCGCAGCGCTCCGTTCCCAAACGGGCACGCTTTCCCAGCGTTATCCAATAGTCACTCTGAGTGGGTCTTGCAGGAACAGCAGTGACTGTTCTTCCCTGCCTGGAGCCCTGACTTCCTCTCCAATTGAGGAGCGGTCCAGTGAGCTCAAGCAGGGCGCTGGAAGGGCCAGCATCCTGGCGTTTTTGTAGGGATCCCAATTCGTCAGTCAGTTCCGACATACGTCGAACGTGACCGATTGAAAGGGAACGTCTCGGTTACGTATGTAACCCTCGTTCCCTGAAGGAGGGAACGGAGACGTACGTCCCGTCGCCAGGTGCTGTGCTTCAGCTGAAGGCTGAGCCACTTGTTTCGCTCAGTTGTTGGCGAGGATGCGGTATTCCACTTCCGTATTTATACCCGCATAAGCGGGCGGAGCATGGACCGCATGCCAATCGATATTGGCTCGTTTAGAAACACTCGAAGCAGATTGGTCTCTGAAAGCAGATCCCAATTCGTTCCAAAGTCCTTCAGGGAACGAGGGTTACATACGTAACCGAGACATTTTTCTATATATCTTGCGCTATCGAGTGGCAGAATTGATCCTACACAGGTTATACTGGGTTAACACCATGCATTTCCAGTGTGGGAGAATGGACTGTTTTCCCCTGCACCGACTCCGTCACCACTCCATGCCCTAGCTATGACACGACACCAACCTATAGTTGGGAAAGTGGGGAAAAAGTCAGTTGGGAATGTGATTTTGTGCCTCTCTGTCCCAGCTAACATTCCCCAAATATTCAGTGTTGGTTCTGGGAATGTAAAATATGTCCAGTTTTCTTGATGTTTGAGGAACGTGTTTTAAATGGTATGATGTTCCTCAAACGTTCTTTCAACTTAATTTTGATTTAACAATTCATCATTCTAGGAACATTGATTTGTAACATTCCAAGAACATAAAAATGTCCAGTTTCCTTAATGTTACTAGAATGTTATTTAAAAGTTAATATGATGTTCCTGATACATTCTATTAATCATTCAAACACCTGCTGTGAACAAGCACTGAAAGAAAGAGAAATGAGAACACAAACTACAACTTTCTTCAGCCACAGCCATAGATGAAATCAACTGAAGATAAAAAAAAAAAAACATTATATCTCTGAAGATCTCATCAGAGGAGAATTAAACAACTCTACAAACAGCATTACCAGCTTCACACATTACTAACCAGGGGTCGTATTCACAAAACATCTTAAGGCTAAAAGTAGCTCCTAACTTGCCGATTTAGGAGAAACTCTTAAAATAATGGGCGTGTCAGTCCTAATTTTAGGACTCCTACATTTTTGCTAGTATTTCACAAATCATTTTAGCACTAAAACTAGCTCCTTAATCTGTGAAACGTTAGGAGTAGTCAAGACCAAATCACAAACAATCCTAATGGCTTTTGGCTGTTCTCCCCTTTCTCTCTTCCACTTCACTTCCTGTATACTCACTGTCCTATCATAATAAAAAGGCAAAAATGGCAAAAAATTATAAATATTATTTATTTAATAAAAACCTGTGGCAGTTGTTTCACGAGTTCACACTTACAAATGACCAGATAGAGTAAAATAAGCCTATTTGCCATGTTGTCCGAGAGGATCGAGCTCTCCGAGCCCAAACCCAGAGTAGGCCTACTCCCTGAATCCCCGGCTGGGCAGAGGGTGAAAGAGTCAGGGTGGTGGAGGGATGCAGAAAACTGTGGAGGTAACTATGATTTGGCTGTGTGTACTGTATGTCTCCTCTTGAGCTGATTAGATAGTGCTCCTCCCAAACTTTGTTTATAAAACTTAATTTGTCACTTGAATTCTGCAATCTCTCTCAAGAGGCTGATAATTAGCTGAACATATACTTGTTTAATTAGTGACACAGCTTACTTTTTAAAATCTTTATTTTAATACGGTAAAAAAAAAAAATCTTTATTTTAATATGGCAACATGATACATTCTACAATATTTCTATCGCTGACTGAGACTCCTCCCCCATCAGCCAATCACTGTGGGCATAGTTAGTAAGTGTGATGACATAATCCATATCAATGAGGTTGACCCTGCCCTTACTCTTAGATTCAAGATTCAAGATTCAAGAGTTTTATTTGTCACATACACAGTTATATACAGAATATACAACCGGCAGTGAAATGTAAACAGGTCCGCTCCATGGACAGTGCAAATTCACAGTTAAAAACACAAGGAAGAAATTATAATAGAAATAGGATATAAAAAAAAAAAGTACTATCTATCTATATATATATATATGTCTATATCTGTAGAATTATAAATAATCAAGTCAAGAGAAAAAAAAGGTAACAAATAAGGATAAAGTGGAATAAAATAATTGAAGTAGACTTTGCAGTGAGTAAACTGTAGACTTATAAATATGTGGTTAACAAATGTATAAGAGTATAATGTGCAAACAGGTTTATGACAGGTTGTTACACAGTAACAACGAGAACAGAAAGTGCAGTGCAATGTCAGTGTATCGATGTTTATCCTGACGTGAAGTCACGTGATGTTAAGTTCAGGAGTCTGATGGCCTGGGGAAGAAGCTCCTCCTGAGTCTCTCAGTTTTGGCCATCAGGCTTGGAAGCGCTTACCAGATGGTAGCAGCGTGAAATGAGGGTTTGCAGGGTGATTAGAGTCCTTGATGATCTTGGTAGCTCTACCTTTGCAGCGTTTGGTGTAGACGTCCTGCAGAGACGGGAGAGCTGACCCTGAGATACGCTCGGATAAGCGCACTACTCTTTGCAGGGCTTTGCGGTCATGACTGGTGCTGTTCCCATATACCACGCTGTGATGCACTGAGTTAAAACACTTTCTATCGCCCCTAAATAGAAAGTTTTCAGGATAGCTGGTGAAACCCTGAATTTCCTCAGCTGGCGCAGGTGGTACAGTCTTTGCCTGGCTTTTTCACCTGTGTCTGAATGTGAGCAGTCCAGGTCAGGTCCTCGGAGATGTTTACTCCCAGGTACTTGAAGCTGCTCACTCTCTCTACTGGTGACCCGCTGATCATGAGGGGGAGTATGTCCGTTGCTGTCTCTTCCTGAAGTCCACAATCATTTCTTTGGTCTTGCCAACATTCAGAGAGAGACAGTTGTCCTGGCACCATGATGTTAGATGCTCCACCTCGTCCAAGTATGCCGCCTCGTTGTTGTTGGAAATGAGGCCCAGGACAACAGTATCATCAGCAAATTTGATGATAGAGGTGGAGCTGTGTGTGGACAAACAGTCATGCGTGTAGAGAGAGTAGAGCAGGGGCTCAGGACACAGCCCTGTGGAGCTCCCACACTCAGGGTGATGGAGGTGGAGGTGGACTGGCCTATTCTCACCACCTGAGGCCTGCCAGTGAGGAAGTCCTCAATCCAGTGGCAGAGAGAAGGATTCAGGCCGAGATCCAGGAGTTTGGAGGTTAGCTTGGTGGGAACTATGGTGTTAAAGGCTGAGCTATAGTCAATAAATAGCAGTCTTACGTAGTTCCCACTTTTGCTGTCGATGTGAGTGAGGGAGGAGTGGAGGACATGAGAGATGGCATCTTCAGTCGATCTATTGGGACGATAGGCAAACTGAAGAGGGTCCAAAGTGTCAGGAATGAAGGCGCAAATGGTGTTTTTAATGAGTCTCTCAAAGACCTTCATGACTATAGACGTGAGAGCCACTGGACGATAGTCATTTAGGCAAGAGGGTTTACTGTTCTTAGGGACAGGGATGATGGTGGATTTTTTGAAGGAGGTGGGGACCACAGATGTAGCGAGGGACTCATTAAAGATAGATGTAAACAACCCGGTGAGCTGATCAGCACAGGACCGCAGAACACGACCTGAAATACCATCCGGCCGGGCAGCTTTCCTAACGCCCACACGCTTGAGTGCTCTCCGAACTTCATCCTCCGAGACAGAGATCACGTGATTGTTGCTGCTCTGAGTAATTTCCTCTAACGCGCCACTTGGCGGAGTCGCGTTGCCGCAGTTACAGTCAAAGCGAGCATAGAAAGAGTTTAACTCGTTCACGAGCAACGGATCAACGCTTGCCTCTGCAGAGGATTTAGATCCAAAGGAGCAGATGGACCTCAGACCTTGCCACATGCGCCATGAGTCGTTGAGTTGGAAATGAGACTCCACTCGGTCTTTATAACGGAGTTTTGCGGCTTTAACTGCTCGTCTGAGAGCATAGCAGGACGATCTGTATTCATTCATATTCCCTGAATGGAGACCGGCGTTGTAAGCGGCAGTGCGTGTGTTCACTGCAGCGCGGATTGAATTGTCCACCCACGGTTTCTGATTTGAGAAGGACGTTATTGTTATTGTTTGCGTGGCTTGCTCTGTAAGCGTGTTGATGAAGCAAAGCGCCACGTCTGTGAACTCGCTTACGTCAGCTGAACTCGCTCGGAACATGTCCCAATCCACATCGCCCAGAGCTGCCTGTAGCGCGGTCTCTGAGTGGGGTGACCAACGCTTAACTTCCCGCCTCACCGGGGGTTCCTGGAGGAGCTTTTGTTTGTATTCGGGAGTGAGGAAAATGGCGGCATGATCCGATTTGCCAAACGCTGGAAGTGACCGCGCTTTATAGGCGTTCTTAAACAGAGAGTAGCAGTGATCCAGTGTGTTTGCGCCTGCGTGTGGGGCAGGAGACGCGTGCTGATGAAAGTTTGGCAGGACTTTCTTTAGGTTTGCTTTGTTAAAATCGCCCGCGACAATGAATGCCGCGTCGGGATGTTGGTTTATGACGCCGCTGGCAACATCATGAAGGCCAGATAAAGCCAGTGCTGTGTCTGCCTGCGGTGGAATGTAAACGGCGGTCGCGACAACCGCAGAAAACTCCCTAGGCAGATAGAATGGGCGGCAGATGATTGTTAAATGTTCCAGATGAGGTGAGCAGGACCGCGAGAGAATGGTGATGTTCCTGGGATCGCACCATTTCTTGTTGATCATGAAACACACTCCACCGCTTTGGATTTACCGCCTCGGCTGTTCTGTCCATCCGAAAAACAGAGAAGTTCTCCGACGGCGTCACAGCTGTGCCCGGGACCGCGGGCGTGAGCCATGTTTCAGACAAACAATAGATATTACAGTCTCTCATGTCCTGTTGAAAACTTATCCTGGCTCTAAGATCGTCCATCTTATTATCCAAGGATTGAACATTTGCTAGAAGAATGCTCGGGAGAGGAGGTCTGAATGCCCTTTTCCTCAGTCTGTTACGGATACCAGCACGTTTCCCACGGTGTTTCTTTGTTCTACGCCGCTGGCTCTGGCCATTGTTCAACTCGGCGTTGCGAAGAATCTCAGATGGCCACAGAGGATCGGCGAAAGTGTCCTGAAACAGTCCAGTGTAGAGGTAACCAATGTCCAAAAGAGTTTTGCTGTCGTAGTAGATCAATGCAGATGATAAGTTTGTAAAAACTGAGAGTAAAAGAAAGTAAAATAGTAAATAAAAGCACAGTCTTCGCGGATCGACCTGAACGGCGACCAAACACAGCGGCGCCATTTGAGTATTTAGCTTAAGACTTCTTTCTTTTCCTTAGTAAAAGTTGCTCTCAGCAGCTTTGTGAATAGGTTTTAAGAGAAAACTCTTAACTAAGAACTTTTAGTGATATTTAGGAGAACTCTTAGTGCTAAGATAAAATGTTTTGTGAATACGGCCCCAGATTGACTTTATTTCTGTCAGATGTCTACAGAAGTTTTTAGAAGTTTAGAAGTTGTTTGGTCACCATGATCAGATTCCTTTAGTTGGACAGTTTGTTGTTTGGCATTTTATGCAAGTTTGTGATCTTTGTAACAGTGTTTACTAAAACATGTAATTTGTTACAAAGGAAGCCAGAAGCAAAGATGATTAGGTGATATAGCTTTTATCATCATATAGTAGAATAATGCAGAAAATGCCACGGTTCATGGGTTCATTGATTCATTCTCTCTGTTTGTGTGGTTGTGTTGGAGGTGTAGTCACTGATTGCCTTATCATCTCACCCACCAGCTGCACCTGATCACCTCTCCCTATTTAATCTCCTCTCTCACTCACCAGTTTGTCAGATCGTTATAGAAACCCTGTGAGTGTTGGTAGTTTTTCCCTGGCCTGCCTGTTTTTCTGCTGGAACGTCAGTCTCAGATCTTCACCGCTCCGGCTTCCCCATTGCGTCCCTGCGTCACCGTCCCGCGGTCCTGTTCGCCGGTTTCTCCCTGCATCTGGACCTTGAGCTTCTGGATACTACTTTTGTTTTCTTTCTGTCTGGACTTTCAGTTTATCCTCCTTTTGTTACGTTAGAGATATTAAACATTTTTACTTGCATTTGGATCCTCTGCTCTTTCCTTCTCCTATCGCCCCCTGACAGAACGATCTGACCAATAACATGGATCCAGCGAGTGTTCAAGAATTACAACACTACCTAACCACCAACGATCAGCGCATGGAACGACAAGAGGAACAGGCAGGGAATATGGCATGGGCTGTACAAACGTTAGTGACGCAGGTGTCCGAGCTCACCACCCGATTCAACAACTTGCAACACCCACTGCGCCAACACCACCGTCCGTTCCCCCCACCCCAGTGATTACCAACAGCAACCAGGAACCGCGGATTCCCACACCCGAGAGGTATTCGGGCGAGCCCGATCTGTGCAGATCATTTCTGACTCATTGTTCAGTGTATTTTTCCTTACAGCCGATTACCTTCTCCACCGAGGCATCGAAGGTCGCATTGGTGCTGAGGTTGCTATCCGGGCGGGCGGCCCGCTGGGGAACGGCGGTGTGGGCCAATAACCATCAGTGTTGTTCCTCGTTCCAGGAACTATCCAAGGAGATGACACAAGTTTTCGACCGTGTGATCGCGGGTCGCGAGGCGGCCCGGAAACTTGCCAGCCTACGCCAGAACAATTGCTCCGTCTCCGATTACATGATCGAGTTCCGGACTTTGGCTGCGGAGTGTAACTGGAATGAGGAAGCGCAGTGGGATATCTTCCTGCATGGGCTGGCTGACCGTGTTCATAGAGAAATCTACGCACTTGAGTTACCAAAGGATCTTAACGGACTTATAGATTTGGCGCTGCGAGTGGACGCCAGAGTGCAGCTGCAGGAGGAGCATTCACGTGCCAGCCAAGCCAGAGAATTCTATGAGGTCGCCGAGGAGAGCACGGTCAGTCCGCAGTTCGATCATGAGCCCATGCAGGTAGGACAAGCTCGGCTTTCCCGGGGGGAGAGAGACCGTCGACATTCTAGAGGACTCTGTCTCTACTGCGGTGGATCGGGGCATTTCCTCAACAACTGTCCCGTAAAAGACCAAGCCCGGCAGTAGATAGGAGGTTACTGTCGGGGTAGGTTTACGTTGGGGAGATCCTCATCCACCACCCTCCTCTCGGGAAGACTGCAATGGGGAAACAACACTCACCACTGTCAGGCTCTGGTGGACTCTGGAGCGGAAGGTAACTTTTTGGACTATTCCTTGGCCGTATCGCTCAAGATTCCTATTGTTCCACTTCCCCACTCCATCACTGTTCACGCCTTGAACGAACAGTATCTTCCTGCTATCACCCATGCAACTGACTCTCTCACACTGATTGTTTCCGGTAATCATACGGAAAGTATTGACTTTTTGCTGATAGACACCCCCCTCATCCCCGTCGTCCTCGGTCACCCATGGCTAGTTAAGCACAACCCCAGGGTCGACTGGGGGTCCAATTCTGTCTCTGCCTGGAGTAATCAGTGTCATGCCTCTTGTCTCGTGTCTGCTTGTACGACTATGTCTAGTTCTGTGTTGCAGGAGGAATCAGTGAACCTGTCAAACGTGCCCCAGGAGTATCTCGACCTGAAGGAAGTGTTCAGTAAGTCCCGGGCTGCCTCTCTGCCTCCTCATCGTCCTTATGACTGTGCTATAGAGTTACAGCCAGGTATATCTCCGCCTAAAGGCAAGTTATACTCACTTTCTACTCCTGAAAGGGAGGCCATGGAGAAATATATTTCTGATTCGTTAGCTTCTGGGTTCATCCGTCCTTCCTCTTCTCCAGTGGGGGCAGGGTTCTATTTCGTGGGCAAGAAGGATGGATCTCTGCGACCTTGCATTGATTACCGAGGGCTGAATAACATCACGGTAAAGAATACCTACCCTTTGCCGTTGATGTCTTCAGCCTTCGAGAGGTTACAGGGAGCATCCGTGTTCTCGAAATTGGACTTGTGTAATGCTTATCATTTGGTCCGCATAAGGAAGGGGGATGAATGGAAGACTGCGTTTAATACCCCAAGGGGGCATTTTGAATATTTGGTCATGCCTTTTGGGCTGTCCAACTCTCCTGCGGTCTTCCAAGCACTCGTCAATGACGTGCTGAGAGACATGGTAGACCAGTTCTACCTGGACGACATATTGATTTTTTTTCCTCTTCTCTCCAGGAACATGTTCAGCACGTCAGACGAGTGCTCCAGAGGTTGCTGGCGAATGGTCTTTTTGTCAAGGCGGAGAAATGCGCATTCCACGCACAGTCGGTTCCTTTCTTAGGGTATATCATCTCATCCGAGGGAATGCGCATGGATCCCGACAAGGTTAAGGCTGTGGTGGATTGGCCAAGTCCAGATTCCCGTAAGGCCCTACAAAGGTTTCTGGGGTTTGCTAATTTTTACTGACGTTTTATTCGTAATTTCAGCCAACTAGCCGCACCTCTGACAGCCTTGACCTCTTCCCGAACAGCGTTCAGGTGGTCGGATGCAGCCGAAACTGCATTTACCAAAATCAAAAGCCGCTTCGTTTCGGCTCCTATTCTCGTTACCCCTGATCCATCACACCAGTTCGTGGTGGAGGTCGACACTTCAGAGGTGGGGGTAGGAGCGGTTCTTTCCCAGCGCTCTGCCTCGGATGACAAGATGCACCCTTGCGCATTTTATTCCCATCGTCTATCGACAGCCGAACGTAACTACGACTTTGGCAACAGAGAGTTGTTAGCAGTCAAACTTGCGTTGGACGAGTGGCGTCATTGGCTAGAAGGGTCGGGGTACCTTTTATCGTTTGGACTGATCATAAGAATTTGGAATATATCAGATCTGCCAAAAGACTCAACTCTAGGCAGGCTCGGTGGTCTCTTTTTTCGGACGCTTTGATTTTTCTCTCTCGTACCGCCCGGGCTCTAAGAACATCAAGGCTGATGCTTTATCTCGCATTTTTGACCGCTCCGAACACCCGTCTACTCCCGAGTGCATTTTTCCGGAGAGACTCATTGTCTCCACACTCACATGGGAGATCAAATCGAAGGTAAGATCAGCCTTAGAAGGGGCAACGCCTCTGCCCGGGGGACCACCGAGTCGATTATTTGTACCAGAGAGTCTACGTTCCGATGTTGTTCGATGGGGTCATTGCTCCAACGTAGCTTGTCATCCAGGAGTTAATCGGACCAGATTTTTGGTTAAACAACGATTCTGGTGGCCTGGCATGGCTCGTGACATTCGAGAGTTTGTTTTGGCTTGTTCAGTTTGTGCCATTGGTAAGAACTCCAATCGCCCACCAGATGGGTTACTCCAACCGCTGTCTGTCCCTTCGAGACCCTGGTCCCACATCGCGCTAGATTTCGTTACCGCCCTCCTGCCCTCCCAGGGCAAGACGGTCGTTTTGACCGTTGTGGACCGGTTCTCGAAGGCGGCTCATTTCATTCCCTTACCTAAATTACCCTCTGCTAAGGAGACAGCGGTGGCGGTCGTAGAGCACGTCTTTCGCATACATGGCCGCCCGATGGACGTGGTTTCCGACAGGGGCCCCCAATTTATTTCCAAATTCTGGAGAGAATTTTGCAGATTACTGGGAGCGACTGTAAGTCTGTCCTCAGGTTTGCCAAACGCTGCAAAGGTAGAGCTACTAAGATCATCAAGGACTCCAATCACCCTGCAAACCCTCATTTCACGCTGCTGCCATCTGGCAAGTGCTTCCGAAGCCTGATGGCCAAAACTGAGAGACTCAGGAGGAGCTTCTTCCCCCCAGGCCATCAGACTCTTGAACTCAGTCACTTAACATCACGTGACTTCTCTTCAGGATAAACATCGATACACTGACATCGCACTGCACTTTCTGTTCTCGTTGTTACTGTGTAACAACCTGTTATAAACCTGTTTGCATTATTTGCACATTATACTCTTTATACATTTGTTAACCACATATTTATAAGTCTACAGTTTACTCATTGCACAGTCTACTTAATTATTTTATTCCACTTCTTTATTCTTATTATTTTTACTTTTTTCTTCTACTTGACTTGATTATTTATAATTCTATCTATATATATATATATATATATATATATATATATATATATATATATATATATATATATATATATATATATATATATATATATATATATATATATATATATATATATATATTAGTACTTTTTATCCTATTTCTATTATAATTTCCTCCTTGTGTTTTTAACTGTGAATTTGCACTGTCCATGGAGTGGACCTGTTTACATTTCACTGCCGGTTGTATATTCTGTATATAATTGTGTATGTGACAAATAAAACTCTTGAATCTTGAATCTTGAATCTTGGGTTTCCATCCCCAGAGCAATGGTCAAACTGAACGAGCCAACCAAGGTCTTGAGAGAGTATTACGATGTATGGTATCCAAGAATCCTTCCTCCTGGAGCCAGCAATTCTCATGGGTTGAGTACGCACATAACTCGTTGCCAGTGTCGTCCACGGGCCTCTCATCATTTGAGTGTAGTGTAGGTTACCAGCCACCAATCTTTCCGAGTCTGGAATCCGAAGTCGCAGTACCCTCCGCTCACGCCTTTGTCCAGAGGTGTCGTCGCACCTGGAGCAGAGCCCGTGAGACTTTGCTTCAGGTGGGAGCACGCACCAAGGCCCAAGCCGACCGCCACCGGTCTAAGCCTCCCGTTTACGTCATTGGTCAAAAGGTGTGGCTTTCATCCAAGAATATTCCTCTCCGCTCCGTGTGTATCAAGCTTGCTCCTAAATTTATCTGCCCATTCCCTGTCACCAAGATCATTAGTCCAGTGACAGTCCGCCTCAAACTACCTCCAGTGTACAGGAGGATTCATCCCGCATTTCATGTCTCCAAATTAAAGCCCGTATTTCATTCTCGTATTAATCCGCCTGCCCCGGTTCCTCCCCCGCCGTGATTCGTAGATGGGGAATCAACCTATACGGTCAACCGTATTCTGGACTCGAGACGGAGGGGACGCGGATTTCAGTATTTGGTGGACTGGGAGGGGTATGGTCCAGAGGAGAGAAGTTGGGTTCCTGCTAGAGACATACTGGATCACTCTCTGATCGATGATTTTAATCGACAGGTAGGTTCTCCTAGGGGGAGGGGTACTGTCACGTTTCATGGGTTCATTGATTCATTCTCTCTGTTTGTGTGGATGTGTTGGAGGTGTGGTCACTGATTGCCTTATCTCACCCACCAGCTGCACCTGATCACCTCTCCCTATTTAATCTCACCTGTTTGTCAGATCGTTACAGAAACCCTGTGAGCGTTGGTAGTTTTTCCCTGGCCTGCCTGTTTTTCTGCTGGAACGTCAGTCTCGGATCTTCACCGCTCCGGCTTCCCCATTGTGTCCCTGCGTCACCGTCCCGCGGTCCTGTTCGCCAGTTTCTCCCTGCATCTGGACCTTGAGCTTCTGGATACTTCTTTTGTTTTCTTTCTGTCTGGACTTTCAGTTTATCCTCCTTTTGTTACGTTAGAGATATTAAAAATTTTTACTTGCATTTGGATCCTCTGCTCTTTCCTTCTCCTATCGCCCCCTGACAGAAAAAGAGAGGGACACAACAACTACAGCTGATGTCCAGCCATTCCACATTGCACTTATTATTAACCAGTTTGACTTCATTTATGTCATGTTCTAGTTTATTTTATTGAGAACTAACTAAAGTTTATTATGGTGATCAGTGTTTGCTTTAGTTAGACTCTTGACCACTTTTTTAACATTATTTTTCTTTGGCTGCTCCAACTTAATAAAGAAAATGTATTGACAGAAATAAAGTCAAACTGGTTATTAATAAATGCAATAGTGTGTAATGGCTGGAAGTCAGTTATAGTTATACTCGTGTCAATGTGTCAATTTAGCATAATGTAGGAAAATATTTTTGGGAAGACCAAATGCAATCTTTAAATACACATGCAGCCTTTCTCCATTGCTGCTTTTCTTATGTGGAGGCAAACAAGTAACACTGAAGCAGTGTTGAAGTTAATGAGGTAATTAAGTGATTAGTTAAGTAATAATAGACCATTAGTGGTGATACCTGATGATCAAATCAAATCACGTTTATTTATATAGTGCTTTTAACAAGTCCAATTGTTTCAAAGCAGCTTCACATTGTTAACAGGAAAATATTATAATGAGCAGAATCACTGAAGGTAACTGAAACAAGAAGAACAGAAAAAGTTTTTCTCTGACTATACGGATGATGTGCAACTTTAGGATTGGTTATTGAAGACCCTGTGATTTTACAGCTTGAGATCCAAAAGCAATATGAACAATTTATAAAATGCAAGTGTAACGGAGGCCAGCTAGTAGTTGCTGTGCGAGTAAATCTCACTCCTCTGATCTCAAGAGACGCTCTAGCAACTGATACTAGAAGTTGCAGCCTTTAGCCTCCTTGTTAGAGTGTCCGACTCTCATGCTGGTGGACCCCGTTACGAGTCCCGCTTGGAGCGGGCGGCTTGAACAGGAGTGGATGCAATGCATGATGGGGGTGTGGCGAGGGGGTGGCCACACGAGCTCTGCACAGGCAGAGAGAGTGAGGAGACGAGCGGTTAGAAAGTAGGTCAGGTGCATGATGATAAACAGTGTCTAATTGCAGTGACTGGTGCGGAGAGACTGGATAAATCCACTTCCCAAAGAATGCTCGAGGAGAGAGACGGACTGAGGACTCGTGGGCAGAGTGGGAAGGTGGTCCAGGAGGAGATACTGTTAAGAGAGACCGAGTGTGTTTATGTGAAAGACAATAAAGTACCCACGAGTCCCAGTTTACAGCCGACCCTGCCTTCTTCCTTTCATTCACAATCAAACTTTGTTACAGGGGGCAATGGATGAGTTTTGACTGGTGGCTCCCATCATACACTGCAACACAAAGCACTATTGTTGAGGTTCATATGCTGATTCTTGATGTAGATGTCTGACAGTAATAAAGTCAGTCTGGTTAGTAATGTGTGTAGCTGGTAATGCTGTTTGTGGAGTTGCTTAATCCTCCTCTGATGAGATCTTGTGATTGTCAGTGTCTCAAGTTGTCCACCACAGGGCAGCAGAGACTTTGAAATGTGAACAGAGGTGGAAAGTCCAGGTTCAGAAAATAAAAAGTCCTGCTCTGTACTTTGTTCCAAACATCTGGATTTGCGAAGTAGCACAGTTTTTCAGCCAGGAGGTAGAATTAATTAGTGATATAAGCTGACTGAGTTAATATGGCAGGACTTTTACTTTCTGACCCCTGGACTAGTGTGGCCGCGATCAGCTCCGGTAGCTGCATCACAGCTGGAGGAGCATCAAATGCATCTATTTACAGCGTGTTTTGCAGCAGTGAGCAATCACAGTTGATCTCCTGAATGCAATCAGAAGTTAGACAGAATCTCACTGCTCAAAATGGCAGAGTTTGTATTCAGTGCTGAGTTAATGCAAGCTCGTGAAACCTCTCATTATCAAACAAAGAGACGATGTAAGAGATTTATTGTTGACATTGTTATAACGGAACTTTGTGAGATCACGATGAACTGACAAAGCAACAGCATTTTAGTGATTGTGATCTTGGCTCACTTTTGAGGCTACAGTCTATAACATTCATTGGATAAAACTATTGTTGCTAAGAGAACCGACGACCAATTGCATGCTGCAAAGTTTCGGAAGTGACATCTAAATATAAAGATTCACTCTGCACGAGACAGAAATATTCTCCTGAGACCCAGATTAGAGGTTTTGCCTCTTTAGAGGACATTATTTAGCAAATTTCTCTGACAACATACAGTTTTAAGTTTGGATATTCTTATGAAATATGAGACGTTTTTATGAAAATATTATTACATGTTTTTACTTGACATATTGTCCCAAAACAAATTAATATGAAAATTAGATGCATTGCATAGAATGGGAATGGTATTAATGTTTACACACATATTGCATAAAGTAAAATGACATATCAAAATATTCTGTATACATTTTTATACAAAGTTTGGATTTAAAAAAGCTTGAAGCATAAAAATTGATTGGTGAATGAAAAAAATCCCATTGTTTTTGTCTATTCATGTCTTTTTATTTACAATAAATGGGTTCTGGTGTCCTCTACAGAGCAGAGGATATATAGCATATAACATAGGAATTTTTGTTTTCTCTCTAAATATCCATGTTTTTTATGCTCCAAACAATGTAATGACTCTAAAAAATGCATTAAATAACGCATTAAAGTGATGTAAAGGCAGACTAAAAGATTAATAGACAAACATATGTAGCAAAATATTTTTGAACTTCCAATTATTGGTAAAAGTGATGACTTGTAAATAAATAATCATACATTTCTCACTGTACACTGCTATGATGGAGCCATTGCTTTAGCCTGGCTCCGCCCTCCTACGTACTTCCACTCAATTTTCATTTTCCTTCAGTACTCCGTCTGGGATTGCGGTATATTCTTTGGTTTTCTCCGGTCAAATTTTAAACTGGTCCAATCATCGAACAGAGGGAGTGGCTGAGAACGATGACGTTGATGTCGTGTGCTAGTTTGAGATGACATACGTCACGACCAAACGTTAGCGATTGGTTATGGCAGATCCAGAGTGTCTCTGGGCAGATCCAACAGTTTTAAACTTCAACAGAGTACCCGCCTTCAAGGAAGTTAATGCTTGTCAATGGAGAGTGGCCAGACTCTCTGTACAAATGAAATGTACGAGAGTCTGGTAGGACCAGGCTACCATTGCTTAGCCTACATCTGCACTTTATAGAGCACCCTCAGTAATTTCAGAACCACCCTTTGATTCTGGAACCGGGCCAGGGCTAGAACACTTATTTTTCAGTGGGAATGCAATTAATTTGCTCAAAACAACACAGACTTGACCGATTGCATTAATGCTGCACTTCGTCTTTGGCAGGGTCGCAAGAGCAAATTTTGACGCTCTCGCCGTACAGTAAGGTGTGTGTGTGTGTGTGTGTGTGTGTGTGTGTGTGTGTGTGTGTGTGTTACATTTGCTACATTTGGAAGCAAGTAGAAAAGGGGTGTTTCTAAAGCACATTTGTGGTTGAAAGCTCCGAATCAATTCTCAAATTCTCAATTTATCCAGAATTGTTGGAAAGAGATGCATTCATTTCTCGCACCTCTATCTTATTCTTTTAATGCTGAAGTGCCCAGGGGTGCAGCTGCAGCACTTAGCTGTCCAAAACTATTTCAGATCGTGACCACCACTGATATGCCGTCACACCAAAACAAATCTGCTTCCCTCTTGTTTTGTTCACACGAACAATGATTGTCAAAAGCAGAGTGAGAGAACCACTCGGCTCCAAAGTTAAAGCTTGAATGGGGAACTGATATGTCCTGACTCTGCATGTTCTCTTAATTTGATTTAAAATTTAATCTTAATTTAATACATTATTATCCACACTTAATGTCCTACATAAAAATATAGAAACATCATGTATGTCCTGATTCAAGATTCAAGATTCAAGAGTTTTATTTGTCACATACACAGTTATATACAGAATATACAACCGGCAGTGAAATGTAAACAGGTCCGCTCCATGGACAGTGCAAATTCACAGTTAAAAACACAAGGAAGAAATTATAATAGAAATAGGATATAAAAAAATATATCTATATATATATATATATATATATATATATATATATATATATATATATATATATATATATATATATATATATATATATATATATATATATATATATGTCTATATCTGTAGAATTATAAATAATCAAGTCAAGAGAAAAAAAAGGTAACAAATAAGGATAAAGTGGAATAAAATAATTGAAGTAGACTTTGCAGTGAGTAAACTGTAGACTTATAAATATGTGGTTAACAAATGTATAAAGAGTATAATGTGCAAACAGGTTTATGACAGGTTGTTACACAGTAACAACGAGAACAGAAAGTGCAGTGCAATGTCAGTGTATCGATGTTTATCCTGAAGTGAAGTCACGTGACGTTAAGTTCAGGAGTCTGATGGCCTGGGGAAGAAGCTCCTCCTGAGTCTCTCAGTTTTGGCCATCAGGCTTGGAAGCGCTTACCAGATGGTAGCAGCGTGAAATGAGGGTTTGCAGGGTGATTAGAGTCCTTGATGATCTTGGTAGCTCTACCTTTGCAGCGTTTGGTGTAGACGTCCTGCAGAGACGGGAGAGCTGACCCTGAGATACGCCGGATAAGCGCACTACTCTTTGCAGGGCTTTGCGGTCATGACTGGTGCTGTTCCCATACCACGCTGTGATGCACTGAGTTAAAACACTTTCTATCGCCCCTAAATAGAAAGTTTTCAGGATAGCTGGTGAAACCCTGAATTTCCTCAGCTGGCGCAGGTGGTACAGTCTTTGCCTGGCTTTTTCACCTGTGTCTGAATGTGAGCAGTCCAGGTCAGGTCCTCGGAGATGTTTACTCCCAGGTACTTGAAGCTGCTCACTCTCTCTACTGGTGACCCGCTGATCATGAGGGGGGAGTATGTCCGTCGCTGTCTCTTCCTGAAGTCCACAATCATTTCTTTGGTCTTGCCAACATTCAGAGAGAGACAGTTGTCCTAGCACCATGATGTTAGATGCTCCACCTCGTCCAAGTATGCCGTCTCATTGTTGTTGGAAATGAGGCCCAGGACAACAGTATCATCAGCAAATTTGATGATAGAGGTGGAGCTGTGTGTGGACAAACAGTCATGCGTGTAGAGAGAGTAGAGCAGGGGGCTCAGGACACAGCCCTGTGGAGCTCCCACACTCAGGGTGATGGAGGTGGAGGTGGACTGGCCTATTCTCACCACCTGAGGCCTGCCAGTGAGGAAGTCCTCAATCCAGTGGCAGAGAGAAGGATTCAGGCCGAGATCCAGGAGTTTGGAGGTTAGCTTGGTGGGAACTATGGTGTTAAAGGCTGAGCTATAGTCAATAAATAGCAGTCTTACGTAGTTCCCACTTTTGCTGTCGATGTGAGTGAGGGAGGAGTGGAGGACATGAGAGATGGCATCTTCAGTCGATCTATTGGGACGATAGGCAAACTGAAGAGGGTCCAAAGTGTCAGGAATGAAGGCGCAAATGGTGTTTTTAATGAGTCTCTCAAAGACCTTCATGACTATAGACGTGAGAGCCACTGGACGATAGTCATTTAGGCAAGAGGGTTTACTGTTCTTAGGGACAGGATGATGGTGGATTTTTTGAAGGAGGTGGGGACCACAGATGTAGCGAGGACTCATTAAAGATAGATGTAAACAACCCGGTGAGCTGATCAGCACAGGACCGCAGAACACGACCTGAAATACCATCCGGCCCAGCAGCTTTCCTGACGTCCACACGCTTGAGTGCTCTCCGAACTTCATCCTCCGAGACAGAGATCACGTGATTGTTGCTGCTCTGAGTAATTTCCTCTAACGCGCCACTTGGCGGAGTCGCGCTCGCGTTACAGTCAAAGCGAGCATAGAAAGAGTTTAACTCGCTTCACGAGCAACGGATCAGCGTTCACCTCTGCAGAGGATTTAGATCCAAAGGAGCAGATGGACCACAGACCTTGCCACATGCGCCGCGAGTCGTTGAGTTGGAAATGAGACTCCACTCGGTCTTTATAACGGAGTTTTGCGGCTTTAACTGCTCGTCTGAGAGCATAGCAGGACGATCTGTATTCATTCATCACCCTTCCTGATAAGAAGGGTTCCAACATTTTTCATGTAGAAAAATCATATTTAGTAAACATGCATTTTAAAACCTCACCTTCAGTGACAGATTCTCCAGATGCCATTTTTCAGGATTCAGCAGCACATTTTCACTGACTGACAGGTTTACATTGAGCCAGGGCAAATTGGTCTGCAGTTTCAATGTTGCACATAGTTTCCCTGATCCAAGGTGTGTGCTCTGATTCAGAAATAGAAATGGCCAATTGAGGGGAAAGCCCTCAGAGAGAGGAGAGGCGGCCAAAAAGAAGTAGATTATGACTGTTCTTGTCATTTTGGCTGTTGTTGCACACAGAAGAGATGGTGTTTCCTGGTGGCGGGTACGGCCTTTTATTTTTGTCACCCTCTTCAAAATCAACAAACACAAGAAATTAGATTTTGTTTCACAGTGTGTTGAAATGACTGACAGTGTGACTTCATAACAAAGTGAAACTCCCGTTATACAGTATGTCACAGAAAATGAGAATAATGTAATCTTCCAAAAATAAAAGGAACTTACTGACATTGGCATTACAGTAATCAGACAATAATGCTCAATGAACATACACAAACTGTATACACAATGCACTTTAAGCACAATGCACAATAGCAAGTTAATGCTATATTACTGTAAACTCTATTCACCAGCAATTAATAGGCACCAAACAATGACAAATATTATAGGACATAAACGTTTACAAACAGCACTGAGCGCATATAATTTTTTTAAAAAGTGCATCAAGCGAACACATCAAATTCACATATAATCATTAGAAAACACCAGTTGCGATGTCACATCACTCATCTTACCTGCAAAATCAGCAAACACAAGAAATTAGATTTAGTTTCACCATGTGTTGAAATGACTGGCAGTGTGACTTCTTCATATCAAAGTGAAACTCCTTGCTTCCAGTGTAGCCAGATTTGTTCGACAATTTCCAGCCCAAAAGTTCACCAAAACCCGCCCACGCTAAGAAAAACCTGGCCAAAACTTTAACTGCCAAAATAATATGGAATATATTTCCATATCAATCAAGGTTGATAAGCACCATTTTTATCTGCTTTATCTACTTAAAACAAAATAATGATGACAAAATAAAATAAAAATAAATCAGTTTCGGATCAAAACATGGCAAATACATTAAAGGGAATTAGCAAATATGACGAAAATCTCCAGGTGGGAAGTACACCGTTGAACCTCTCTGTAAAAAACGGCCAAATTCTGACAATAACATGCTATTTTCTATGAAAACAGTAATAATACTGTAGAACACCACAGGACAGAGGCTGAGCCAGTGCGACAGAGGATGAAGGCGGAGCTGAGGAGAAGGCGGAGCCAGACGAAACCGAAGGTGTAGGCAGGTCGATGACTGACCAAGGCGGAGCCGGAGAGACGAGGGAGCCCGGAGAAGCCGCATGGCCGAAGGTGTCCGGTGGAGCCGAGGGAGGGAGGAGCCATGGCGTAGCCGAAGTGTCGACGGGCCGCGGTGGAGTGCAGGGTGAGGAGACAGAGAGATTCAGGAGATACTTGGGATGCTGGAGAGACGAGGAGCGCTGAAGCTACAGGATGCACAGGAGACGCAGGGGGCGCTGGAGACACATGATGCACTGGAGACACAGGGGAACTGGGGATAGCCTCTCCAAAAAAAGTCAATAAGATCCTCCTCGAAAATGTCCTGTTGTTCCTCGAGGTAACCCCCAGAGGTCCTCATTACTTCCACCACAGCTTGGTGGTGGGCAGGGCTCCCTTCCCAGCCCTCAAGCTCCACGAGTATCCCCTCCTTGACGCACGATGTTGCCGGCTCACGCACCTGGTCAGACCCTCGCTGTGGTCCAGGCTCCGGGCTCCGGGCTCTATTATTTACAGGTGCTGGTCATATAATTCACACACCGATCACAAGTTCAGTATGGAGTACCGCAGGGCTCAGTGCTAGGACCGTTGCTCTTCACCCAGTACATGCTACCACTGGGAGATATCATTAGGAAGCATGGCATTAGTTTTCACTGTTATGCTGACGATACTCAGCTCTATATTTCTTCACGCCCTGACGAAACTTACCAATTCACAAGATTAACGGAATGCATAGCTGATATAAAACATTGGATGTCTAGTAATTTCCTGCAACTTAATTCAGAAAAAAATTAATTTTTAATTATTGGACAAAAAAACTCTGCAAGTAGTAACCTAGAGTACTGTCTAACACTCGATGGCTGCACTGTCAAGTCCTCATCGTCAGTTAGGAACCTGGGTGTGCTCTTTGATACCAATCTTTCATTTGAAAGCCATGTTTCTAACATCTGTAAAACTGCATTCTACCATCTTAAAAATATATCTAAATTAAGGCACATCCTTTCAATGCAAAATGCTGAACAGTTAATTCATGCGTTCATGACCTCAAGGCTAGATTACTGTAATGCTTTACTGGGTGGTTGCCCTGCTCACTTAATAAACAAACTCCAGCTGGTCCAAAACGCAGCAGCTCGAGCTCTTACTAGAACAAGGAAGTATGACCATTAGCCCAGTTCTGTCAACACTGCACTGGCTCCCTATTAAACATCGTATAAATTTTAAAATCTTGCTTATTACTTACAAAGCACTAAATGGTTTAGTTCCCCAGTACTTGAGCGAACTCTTAACGCATTATACTCCATCATGTCTATTGCGGTCTCAAAACTCTGGCCAGTTGATAATACCTAGAATATCAAAATCAACTGCAGGCGGTCGATCCTTTTCCTATTTAGCGCCTAAACTCTGGAACAGTCTTCCTAGCATTGTTCGGGAAGCAGACACACTCTGTCAGTTTAAATCTAGACTAAAAATGTATCTCTTTACTATGGCTTACACATAAAACATTATCAATTTCTATTATTCAAATCAGTAAATGATTGTTAGGCTGCAATAACTAGGTCAGCCGGAACCGGGAACACTTCCCATAACACCTGATGTACTCGTTACATCATAAGAAGAATGGCATCTACGCTAATGTTAGTCTCTCTGTTTATCCCGAGGTTTACTGCAGTCAGCCGGATCCGGGCCGTATCCAGATCAGATGGTGGACCAGCGCCTGGACATGACCAACGCATCCCTGAAATGTCTGCAGAGAGCGTGTCAAATAAACTCCCCCCATAAATGCTGCATCGACACGACATCCTCATTAAACCCGTCTTCAGCGTGACGACTCCAATCTTTCGAATAATCTTATGAATTTACCTAATTTACCTAATATGACTTAAGACCTGCAATGTTGCCAGAATTATAATCATACACTGTTTGTTCGTCGGCCAGAGGAGAACTGGCACCCCGACTGAGCCTGGTTTCTCCCAAGGTTTTTTTTCTCCATTCTGACCCTGAAGGAGTTTTGGTTCCTTGCCACCGTTGCCTCTGGCTTTTGGCTTGCTCAGTTGGGGACACCTAAATTTCACCTATATTACCGATCTGCCCGCATTGACGCTATATGATACTTGAAATTAGCTGGATAACATCACCGTTTCACCAGAACGGCTGTACAAATTCTGTTGCATTATTTTCCTTTTAACAATGTGAAGCTGCTTTGAAACAATTGGACTTGTTAAAAGCGCTATATAAATAAAGGTGATTTGATTTGATAATTAGAATATCATTAAAAGTTTATTTATTTCACTAATTACATTCAAAAAGTGAAACTTGTATATTATATTCATTCATTACACAGACTGATATATTTCAAATGTTTCTTTCTTTTAATTTTGATGATTATAACGGACAACTAAGGAAAATCCCAAATTCAGTGTCTCAGAAAATTAGAATATCACTTAAGACCAATACAAAGAAAGGATTTTTAGAAATCTTGGCCAACTGAAAAGTATGAACATGAAAAGTATGAGCATGTCCAGCACTCAATACTTAGTTGGGGCTCCTTTAGCCTGAATTACTGCAGCAATGCGGCGTGGCATGGAGTCCATCAGTCTGTGGCACTGCTCAGGTGTTATGAGAGCCCAGGTTGCTCTGATAGTGGCCTTCAGCTCTTCTGCATTGTTGGGTCTGGCATATCGCATCTTCCTCTTCACGATAGCCCATAGATTTTCTAAGGGCTTAAGGTCAGGCGAGTTTGCTGGCCAATTAAGAACAGGGATACCATGGTCCTTAAACCAGTTACTGGTTGCTTTGGCACTGTGTGCAGGTGCCAAGTCCTGTTGGAAAATGAAATCTGCATCTCCATAGAGTTGGTCAGCAGCAGGAAGCATGAAGTGCTCTAAAACTTCCTGGTATACGGCTGCGTTGACCTTGGACCTCAGAAAACACAGTGGACCAACACCAGCAGATGACATGGCACCCCAAACCATCACTGACTGTGGAAACTTTACACTGGACCTCAAGCAACGTGGATCGTGTGCCTCCAGACTCTGGGACCCTGATTTACTTTCATCAGAGAACATAACTTTGGACCACTCAGCAGTCCAGTCCTTTCTGTCTTTAGCCCAGGCAAGACGCTTGACACGAGTGGCTTGACACGAGGAATGCAACAGCTGAAACCCATGTCTTGCATACGTCTGTGTGTAGTGGTTCTTGAAGCCCTGACTCCAGCTGCAGTCCACTCTTTGTGAATCTCCCCCACATTTTTGAATGGGTTTTGTTTCACAATCCTCTCCAGGGTGCGGTTATCCCTATTGCTTGTACACTTTTTTTTCTACCACATCTTTTCCTTCCCTTGGGCTCTCTATTAATGTGCTTGGACACAGAGCTCTGTGAACAGCCAGCCTCTTTTGCAATGACCTTTTGTGTCTTTCCCTCTTTGTGCAAGGTGTCAATGGTCGTCTTTTGGACAGCGGTCAGGTCAGCGGTCTTCCCCATGATTGTGTAGCCTACAGAACTAGACTGAGAGCCCATTTAAAGGCCTTTGCAGGTGTTTTGAGTTCATCAGCTGATTAGAGTGTGGCACCAGGTGTCTTCAATATTCAACCTTTCACAATATTCTAATTTTCTGAGATCCTGAATTTGGGATTTTCCTTAGTTGTCAGTTATAATCATCAAAATTAAAATAAACATTTGAAATATATCAGTCTGTGTGTAATGAATGAATATAACATACAAGTTTCACTTTTTAAATGGAATTAGTGAAATAAATCAACTTTTTGATGATATTCTAATTATATGACCAGCACCTGTATATAAATTATAACGATAAAAAGTACATAGATAAATAGTCAAAGAGGTATTACTGTATTAGGACTGTGCTGACCTCAGTAATACAATCCCATAGTGAAATTGCAGTTTTAATTAATTATGTCCTTCTTAAGTTAGGAAACTTACGTTGGAAAAAATTCAACAAAACGCTGTATTTCCATGTCATGCGGTTTCATGTTACAAAGGCCTTGAAAATATATGTCTGTGAGTATTTAGTTTCATATTTTCTTTGTTAATAGAGTAAAGTGCTATTTTAAGAAAGATATGTGTAAATTGTGTTTCCAATAAGATAATATTGAAGTGCTGGTTTGTAAGACCATCTGTATGGAAGTGAACATGTTCAATATGTTATAATCTAAATGTAACAACTGAATTATGATGCAAAGACACATTATTTGACATTTTCTTTATTTGTATGTTCAGTTTTACAGTGCTTCCTTCAAGTAAATCACACTCAATCAAAGTCTGGCATCTGAGTCTTTCTTGGAGGAACCTGTTAGCTATCTGCAAGCTAGTCAGGCTCAAGCACTTAAGCACTCATCCTAGTAGGGGCAGAATAGTAAAAAGACAAAGCTTCAGACGGCCTTCAGAACATGACGGGAAATACAAGCCCCAGCCACCCAAAAACTCCAGCTTTCTATCTTAGTCACAATGACCCAACCTGGTAATGAAGAAGAAATAAGTGAACAATTAGAAACAAGATCATGTTTACATTTACATTTATGCATTTAGCAGACGCTTTTATCCAAAGCAACTTGTTACAACTGTAAGGTCCATCCGTTAGCCCAAGGACGGAATCTAACGGCCTGGTCGAAGGACTTCTGCGTGTTCGTCTTCTCAGCACTTCTGTTGGATTCACTTAATTTATGACCATCGAATTTTAAATCTGACTCCATGAATAATTTGATCTTACTCCAATTCTTTGTAACTTTGTTACATTTGTTACATTTGTAACTTAACAGCTGATCATAAGTTTAGTTGTGATTTAATTTAGATCTTTGATTTCTCTTAGTATCTCTTAATTTCAAATACTGCTTCCTCCATGGGACCCGGAGTCGCTCAGAGGATAATGCTCGCGATTATAATTACATTACCTCACGGACGCAAATTAGTCAGTTCTGATATTACAGAGGATTACAGAGTGAACTATTTTACCTTTAAGTGAGTCGCACATGCTTACTCATAACAGAAAGTGTAATTTTAGCAATAGTCACGAGAGCTGTAACTTGATAATAACAGTGACACCCAGAAATCAGATTGCCCCTCATGCTTAGCGCCATGCTCCGGTCATGGGGTCCTCGGTATGAATTTGCCCTGACAGAAAGATTTACGGAAACTCCTACAAAACTCCTCATGCGACACTACTTGAGTAATGATTTATGAAAAATACAGATTAAATCAAGATTAACATTTGTAAGGGTGGATCGCCTACAGTGGTTCTGACTGCAGGGTTGCCGAATGACTAAAGAAATGTTATCAGCAAGATGATAGAAAACTGTACATTTCTCGTCTTTACCACCCACTGCAGCTTATACCAACGACGGAAATAAGCGCAGTTACAATAGCTAAACATGTGGGAGAGCGTGGCTATAATGTGACTATATTGTATTGCAATAGGTAACACTTCAAAGTCAATACCAAATCAAAACTAGTTAGCACATCATTTGTAATTGAAAGAATTTAATGACAAAATCTAGTTATGGTTACACTTAAAATAGTTACAAAATAAATGTATGAGATGATGAAAACTTATACCATTAATCGTACCCAGCATGAATTTTACCTGAGAGAGAGAGAGAGGGGGAGAGAGAGACAAAGAAGAGAAGAGAGCAAAGAAGAGAAGAGCCAAAGAGAAGGCCCCAAGAAGAGAGAGCCAGAGAAAAAGCCAGAGCAACAGTTACAATCTTCCTTTATCTATTCCTTGACCATGTGAAACCCTAACGTGAGCCATTCAAACTGACCAATCAGACCAAACTTCCCCCACGGTGTTACAGGTGTGACACACATTTGGCCTACAGGCCTTCAGCATTTCTTTGTCTTTAGGAATTCCAAATGGCCCTCCTGGAGAGAGATGGGGGTTGAAAACAGTAAAGCAAATGTCTTTGTTCATTTTACAAAATCAAATATCTTTGATTATTTTCAATTCTTTCAGTCCCCTCTTGGCACCATTGGCCACAATCATTGAGTACAAAGGTGGCACAGTCCACAAAGACATGCTTTCTGTTGTGTGTAGATGTCATCTTCAGACTTCTCGTCCACACTTGTTGCAAAAGCAGCTGGTCAGTCTTCAGTCTTTGTTCTCATCTCAGTCCTGCATGAGAAGGCTCCATCAAATGGTGTTGCACCAATCATTGATATGCAAAACGTCCATTGAATCCTTCACACCTCGAGAGAACAGTCACTGAAGATTAGAGCAAACGCTTGTCCCTCTTTCTGAGGACACAGGATGTGAACTTGTGCAGCAGGGATCCTGTGATTAAAAGAACATACAGCACAACAAAGAACAAAAGCATACATGGTATTTGTCATTGGTCAGAAGTTTGATGTGGTCAGATTAAAATAGTCTCTGGCAATAAGCCATTAAATCGATGTACTTAATAAAGTGGTCAAGGTTGAGAATAAAAGAAGATCTCACAAGCTCTTACATTGTTTCTGGAAACATTAAAAATAAATTGCATTATAACAAAACAACAATCATTGTTGGCTTAAATCCCCCTTTTCATGAAGAGTATCAGCAAAATATTCAGTGTAACCAAATACAGAAATTCAATTCCATAGATGTCCAAAAACATTGTTGCAAGTCAAATGGACAAAGCACAAAGACTCAGAAATCAAATAAGTTCAAAATCAAATGCATTGTTACAATACAATGATAAAATAAATGTTTGCACTTAGGTAAGAATGAGAAATGCATAAATTCACGTAAATTTTGATATTTAACTTGGTGAGACATAATAATAACTAACTGATTTAGTAAATCTGAAAAACAAAAACAATAACTGGGAGAAATTCACAGTTATAATACAGTCTAGATGTAAAGACTTAAATAAAATAGAATACATTTTGTGAGGCTGATGTAGATTTGACTTTGTCTGTGAAGATCAAATCTATGTGGCTGCATTTAGCTGTGGCTGTGTGTAAATCATGCCCCAAACACGGTGAGGAGGTTTTACAATTGTGATGCAAATTTGGTCCTGTTGTAACAGGAAGCCAGCATGAGAATGTGAGTAAGGTGTGGTTGGCTCAAACCAGTGTTTTTGTTAGGGAGCATGATAAAGTGCAAAGGTCAAAGGTACTGAATCCTGCTGTGATGAAAGCATTTTCATGGTTAATGCAGTTGTAAATTACACTGTAGCCACATGGCAATTTTATGCTCCTGTACATGGTTTTACTGCAGCTATATGGAAAATAGCAGAGTTTTCCACTCAGGAGACAAACAAATTCAACATAGAAACACATGAAACTGGAAATGGCTAAACAATTCCAGTATTAAAGTTATTCCAATTTTCACAAGATACATGGCCTAGAATGCAAAGCATCAACAACCTTTATCCTAAGTGTTTCATACAACATTTAAAGTAAAGCAATCATGTGTTTTAAAGAATAAACTTAACTAGTCTATGTGTATATATTAACACAAACAACTATAATGTGTGTTCAATGCGCACAATGTGTTTAGTACAATTACAAATTTGAAAATACAAACAGGATCATTGCAATTTAGATGTTTAACTATTAAACTCACTGCTATGAGACTGCTAGTCCACTAGCCAATGAGGTTAACAGCTGAAGGCCTTGCATGAACACTGTGGTTAACTCACTAAGAGTTTTACCTGCAAATGAGCGCTGATCTTTACCCTTAGAAAGTGATTTCTGAAAATAAGGTGGAGGTCGACCTTCACCCAGTGACCAGCATCTCTCCTCTGAGTGGCCTATTTTCCTACAAGAACTGCAAAACCTGTTCTCTTTGCCATAGGATTGAATGCTATGTTCTCCTGGAGTTTGAGGATTTTCATGACTCTCTAATGCTTGTACACCATGCGTACTGGTACATGACTCTGCGCTATTACGGTACTGCATCACCTTAAGAACTGAAATAGGCACACTTTCTTGAGTTGCACATGCATTTTCTGAACTAAGCGTTTCAGACTCATTAGAGCAAGTCAGCTCATCTAAGAAGTGAACATGCTTTTAGTCCCATCGCTGTTAAGCGTTTTGGGAGACATGAACTTTTTAGCATTTAGCTTAGCCTTGAGATCTGCAATGGTCTCCTTGTGATTTTTACACTTTTCAGTCAGGGCGAACTGCTCAGCTAGTAATTTATCTAGCTGTGCTTGAAGATCTTGAATCTTTGCCTCAGACTTTTCTGCTTCTGCATTTTTAGAATGCACTTCTTTACATTTCTCATCTAGACTTGATAATAGAAATGGTATCACATTATGTAGCCTTTTAAAACTTATGAAGTTTAAAGCCTCAATTATTTTACCATGTTTTGATTTCTTTTGGTGTTTGCCAATGTTTTCCCACCATCGAATCATTTCATCATCTGAACTTTTAATTCCAATATACTCTGTCTTGAGTTTGGACAATGTAGGCTCAACTTTTCACTCCATAAAGCAAACAATAAGTCACTGTTATCAGAAATTTTCCCTTCCATCCCCGAGGAGATAATCTGAATATTCTCGGATTGTACAGTAATGGGACTATTGAAGCTATTTAAAACCTTCTAATTTCTGCTTCATGCAATTCATAAACAATGAAAACAGACTTACCAATTCCTTGGTCAAAAGGTCAGCTTTAATCCATTCACAAGATCAACTGTGAAAAAATGTCCTCATTCGGATGAATTTCAGAAGATTCACTGCAAGGATTCCCGGGTTTCGCACCATCTGTAAGGGTGGATCGCCTACAGTGGTTCTGACTGCAGGGTTGCCGAATGACTAAAGAAACGTTATCAGCAAGATGATAGAAAACTGTACATTTCTTGTCTTTACCACCCACTGCAGCTTATACCAACGACGGAAATAAGCGCAGTTACAATAGCAAAACATGTGGAGAGCCTTGCTATAATGTGACTATATTGTATTGCAATAGGTAACACTTCAAAGTCAATACCAAATCAAAACTAGTTAGCACATCATTTGTAGTTGAAAGAATTTAATGACAAAATCTAGTTATGGTTACACTTAAAATAGTTACAAAATAAATGTATGAGATGATGAAAACTTATACCATTAATCGTACTCCAACATGAATGTTACCTGAGGATAGAGAGAGAGAGGGGGAGAGAGAGACAAAGAAGAGAAGAGAGCAAAGAAGAGAAGAGCCAAAGAGAAGGCCCCAAGAAGAGAGAGACAGAGAATAAAAGAGACAGAGCAACAGTTACAATCTTCTTTTATCTATTCCTTGACCATGTGAAACCCTAACGTGAGCCATTCAAACTGACCAATCAGACCAAACTTCCCCCACGGTGTTACAGGTGTGACACACATTTGGCCTACAGGCCTTCAGCATTTCTTTGTCTTTAGGAATTCCAAATGGCCCTTCTGGAGAGAGATGGGGGTTGAAAACAGTAAAGCAAATGTCTTTGTTCATTTTACAAAATCAAATATCTTTGATTATTTTCAATTCTTTCACATTTATTTTGGCCAGACAGAACTTAAAGAACATAATTAAACATGAATCCATGGTACACAACTTTCAGCATAAAATACAATTAAGTAATATGAAAATAGTTTCAAAGAGTCATATCTGGCACAATACATACAGTGTGTGTGTGCGTGCCTCTTATGACACTGACACAACACTGCATGGGGGCTTCTGTCTACAGAATATTCCCCAATGGCAGCCCTGCTACCCTTCCTTAAATACCCAGACCAGAACAAAGGGTTGTAAATATTTGCAGCACAAACACCTAGTTTGGGTGAGAAGATCAGATATCTTTGGAGAGACCACTCAAAAAGAGAACACAATTCTCATATGTTTCAATCTTTCTAACCCTATCAGTGACTTCAGTGATGTTGAGACCATTTTACCAATCGCACTATGACCTTTAAAAAGACACCAGACATGAAAGGGATAAAACAATAGATTCACAAGATAAATCATATGTAGTATATCTGCATTCTGGGACTTGAATCAGGGGGAAGGGGGAAAGGGAGGTAGAGAGGGGGAGAGGGTTTTGGTCAGGGCGGTGTCCTACAGTTTCTCTGTGAGATCTTCTCTTCAGATTGAGTTTTATTGTTTTAATGCAGGGTGTTGGATCTCAGCTTTTGTCTTAGCAGTAAAACCGGTCCTTACACAACTGAGTACAGGAAGCGATCCACCATGAGGCGAAGAAATGCAAAAGTGCCTTAAATACCATGTTTTGGACATTACTCAGAGTAGCCTAAGCTAGAATCGGGAGAAAATAGAGAAAAATAGAGGGAATATATATATATATATATATATATATATATATATATATATATATATATATATATATATATATATATATATATATATATATATATATATATATATATATATATATAGTATATATATAATATTATTATTTTTATTATTTATTTTTTTTTAATGATAAGATTAAGTGCTGATGGAAGAGATGAGTTTTTAGCTGTCTTTTGAATGATGTCAGTGATTTTGCCATCCGGATGGAGGTGAGAAGATCATTCCACCAGCCGGGAACGGTGAATAAAAAAGTTCTGGAGAGGGATTTCATCGAAGTCGAAGTATGCGGGTGCTGAGCTTGTGGTGGATCCATAAGCAAGCGTCAAAGCCTTGAACTTGATGCAGGCAGTGAGTGGTAGCCAGTGCAGAGAGCTGAAGAGAGGTGTGATATGGGCCCTTTTGGGTTCATTGAAGACAAGATGTGCCGCTGCGTTCTGAATCATTTGAAGCGTTTTGATTGCACATGATGGAAGTCCAGCCAGAAGCGCATTGCAGTAGTCAAGCATAGAAATGACCAGGGCTTGGACAACAAGCTGTGTTGCATGCTCTGTAAGGAACAGTCTGATCTTCCTGATGTTGTGCAGCCCAAACTTGCATGACCGAGCTGTCTTTGAAATGTGGTCTTTGAAAGACAGCTGATCATCAAAGATTACTCCAAGATTTCTGACCGACCCTGAAGGGGTAATCAAAGATGAACCTAGCTGGATGGTGAAATCATGTTGTAGAGTCAGATTAGCATGGAAGACAAGAAGCTTAGTCTTTGCCAGGTTGAGCTGCAGGTGATGTTCTTTCATCCATGCCGAGATGTTGCTCCAGGTCCTCACGTTCAAGTCAGTTTTCATCAGAAGCAGCACGGGTGCAACTGGCATTCGCAAAGAAAGAAGCAGAGATGATGAAAGAAGCAGCATACATTGTGGAAGAAGGTGCTAGAAAGAAAGCAGAGCTTAAAGCAAACTTACACACACTGCAGCTAGAAAGAGCAGCTGCTGTTGCAGAAGTAGAGGTGTTGGAGGCGGCCGTTGATGAACAGCTTGGAGAGACAGACCGTAAAAGTTCCGTAAGGTTCTCAAAGCAGAACCTAGCTCAGTTTTCTAGTGAAAATGTAACCACTCCTGTCGTGCAGCACTCAGTCACGAATCCACTTCCAGACTTAAAGACACTTGATCTCTCATGCCCACCAATGCACCAGCAGAAGAAGGACAGTGGTGAGACAGCAAGAAGCTATATGATAAAGAGTAATGTACAGTCAAGTAAAATCAGTGACTATGAGTTTGGTGAGTTACCTGCTCAGCATCCTGTAAAACAGAGTACTAACTGGAAGTCTGTTAACAATCCCCTTACTGCAAGCTCTTCAAGAGAACCCTACCATTATAGTGAACAGCCACATGGTGCAAGGTTCCAGCATAAGGATTACCAGTCTAGTCGGTAGCAAGCAAACTCTTCAACTTCAATTGACTTCACAAAATATCTACTGCGACATGAGATAGTAAGCTCAGGCTTACTAAAATTTGATGATCATCCAGAGAACTACTGGGCTTGGAAGGCATCCTTTCTTAGTGTCACTGAAGATTTTAATCTCTCAGCTACAGAGGAGCTTGATTTGCTTTGTAAATGGCTTGGACCATCATCCTCCGAACAAGCTAGGAGAATCAGAGCAGTTCACATTCACAACACCAAAGCTGGCCTTAGAATGGTATGGCAAAGATTAGAAGACATTTATGGTTTAGCTGAAGTAATAGAAAATGCCCTGCTCAAAAAGGTTCAACATTTCCCAAGAATCTCAAGCCGAGACAACCTTAAACTGAGGGAACTGGGTGATACTCTGTTGGAGCTTGAAGGAGCAAGAGCTGATGGATACTTACTGGGGCTCGCCTATCTCAATGCATCATGTGGAGTCAATCCAGTTGTGCAGAAACTTCCATTATACCTGCAAGAGAAATGGATCACATTAGGAGCACAGTATAAAGAACAAAATTGTGTGCCATATCCTCCATTTTCAGTCTTTGTGAAGTTTGTGATCAGGCTAAAGTCTTTAACGATCCAAGTTTCACTGTTATTGCAGTTGGGAGTTCAAGTGCTGTTAAGACAGAGAGATGTACCCCATATAAGCCATATGTAAAACCTACAGTAGCTGGCCAGGAGAACAAAAGTCTCTGCAGATCCTGAAAAAGCTTATTCAAAAGCTTAAATGGCATCCTGAAAAGGTAAATGATCCTGATAAGCAATGTCCTCTGCATAACAAACCCCATCCATTGAGGAAATGTCGAAGCTTCAGAGGCGAAACGTTAGATGAGAGGAAAACTTACCTCAAAGACATGAACGTCTATTTCAGATGCTGTGCTTCATCCAGCCATTTTGCCAAAGACTGTGATAGACCTGTAATGGTACCACAAGCCTCCGCTCTTTGGCTAAGCAAAGGCTTCTTGTGGGGGTGTAGACTCATAGGAGCGAGTCGAAGTATGCGGGTGCTGAGCTTGTGGTGGATCCATAAGCAAGCGTCAAAGCCTTGAACTTGATGCGGGCAGTGAGTGGTAGCCAGTGCAGAGAACTGAAGAGAGGTGTGACATGGGCCCTTTTGGGCTCATTGAAGACAAGACGTGCCACTGCGTTCTGAATCATTTGAAGCATTTTGATTGCACATGATGGAAGTCCAGCCAGAAGCGCATTGCAGTAGTCAAGCATAGAAATGACCAGGGCTTGGACAACAAGCTGTGTTGCAAATGCACTGAAATTTGTGGAAATGGTATAAGCTCAAGATCATGCTACAAAATTTCTCTTGTCAGAGTATATCCAGCAGGAGAAAAGGAGAAGGCTATCAAAGCTTATGCTGTCCTTGACAAACAAAGCAACAGGTCCTTGGCCACAACCCAGTTCTTTGATAATTTTGGCATTAAAGAAAATGGAATGCCATACACCTTGAAAACCTGCTCTGGAGTGATGGAAACAGTAGGCAGATGTTGCTTTGTTGTGAAGTCATTTGATGGAAAAACCCAAATCTCCTTACCCACCTTAATTGAATGTGACATGCTTCCAGATGACAAGTCTGAGATACCATCACCAGAGATTGCTAGATTGCTGTGCAGCTATACTCTTGCTCCTTGGCCGAGACATACTGCGAGTGCATAAGGTTCTAGAACAACGCAGTGGACCTCACAACGCGCCATTTGCGCAATGTCTAGATCTTGGTTGGGTGATCATTGGAGAAGTGTGTCTTGGAATAAACTGCTGATGTAAGTATTTTCAGAACCAACATTCTGAGTAATGGTCACTCATCCATCCTTTCACCATGTACTAGTAGCATATATGTGAAAGAGAAGTTTGACAACACAGTGTTGCATTACAATCCTCGAAACAATGTTGCTACAGCTGTTTCTGATCAAGTGGAACTAGGAAGCAGTGTGTTCCAAAGTACTTCCCATGATGACAAAATAGGAATGTCAATCGAGGACAGAGTGTTCCTTGACATTATGGACAGAGAGGTCTACATGGATGACTCAAATTCATGGGTAGCGCCATTGCCCTTCAAACCAAATATGCCTCGCCTACCTAATAATAGATCCCAAGCTGCAAAATGACTTGAATCTCTTCGACACACTCTGAAAAGAAAACTAGATATGAAAGAACACTTCTTCAGGTTCATGTAGACGATGTTTGACTCTGATCTAGCTGAACTTGCACCCCCAGTGAAAGCACAGCAGGAATGTTGGTACTTGCCCATATTTGATGTTTACCATTCACAGAAGAAGGGCCAGATACATGTTGTATTCGATTCAAATGCTAAACATGAAGGTACTTCCCTCAATGATGTGTTACTGAGTGGACCAGACTTGAACAACACACTGTTAGGTGTCCTCATCCGCTTTCGCAAGGAACCTGTGGCAGTCACGGCAGATATACAGCACTATTGCTTCATTGTCCGTGAAGACCATAGAGACTTCCTCAGATTTCTTTGGTTTGAATCAAATCAAATCAAATCACCTTTATTTATATAGCGCTTTTAACAAGTTCAATTGTTTCAAAGCAGCTTCACATTGTTAACAGGAAAATAATGAAACAGAATTTGTACAGCCGTTCTGGTGAAACGGTGATGTTATCCAGCTAATTTCAAGTATCATATAGCGTCAATGCGGGCAGATCGGTAATATAGATGAAATTTAGGTGTCCCCAACTGAGCAAGCCAAAAGCCAGAGGCAACGGTGGCAAGGAACCAAAACTCAGGGTCAGAATGGCGAAAAAAACCTTGGGAGAAACCAGGCTCAGTCGGGGTGCCAGTTCTCCTCTGGCCGACGAACAAACAGTGTATGATTATGTAAGGACCGGTTTTACTGCTAAGACAAAAGCTGAGATCCAACACCCTGCATTAAAACAATAAAACTCAATCTGAAGAGAAGATCTCATAGAGAAACTGTAGGACACCGCCCTGACCAAAACCCTCTCCCCCTCTCTACCTCCCTTTCCCTCCTTCCCCCTGATTCAAGTCCCAGAATGCAGATATACTACATATGATTTATCTTGTGAATCTATTGTTTTATCCCTTTCATGTCTGGTGTCTTTTTAAAGGTCATAGTGCGATTGGTAAAATGGTCTCAACATCACTGAAGTCACTGATAGGGTTAGAAAGATTGAAACATATGAGACTTGTGTTCTCTTTTTTGAGTGGTCTCTCCAAAGATATCTGATCTTCTCCCCAAACTAGGTGTTTGTGTTGCAAATATTTACAACCCTTTGTTCTGGTCTGGGTATTTAAGGAAGGGTAGCAGGGCTGCCATTGGGGAATATTCTGTAGACAGAAGCCCCCATGCAGTGTTGTGTCAGTGTCATAAGAGACACTCACACACACTGTATGTATTGTGCCAGATATGACTCTTTGAAACTATTTTCATATTACTTAATTGTATTTTATGCTGAAAGTTGTGTACCATGGATTCATGTTTAATTATGTTCTTTAAGTTCTGTCTGGCCAAAATAAATGTTAATCTTGATTTATTCTGTATTTTTCATAAATCATTACTCAAGTAGTGTCGCATGAGGAGTTTTGTAGGAGTTTCAGTAAATCTTTCTGTCAGGGCAAATTCATACCGAGGACCCCATGACCGGAGCATGGCGCTAAGCATGAGGGGCAATCTGATTTCTGACTGTCACTGTTATTATCAAGTTACAGCTCTCGTGACTATTGCTAAAATTACACTTTCTGTTATGAGTAAGCATTTGCGACTCACTTAAAGGTAAAATAGTTCACTCTGTAATCCTCTGACTAATATCAGAACTGACTAATTTGCGTCCGTGAGGTAATGTAATTATAATCGCGAGCATTATCCTCTGAGCGACTCCGGGTCCCATGGAGGAACGAGTATTTGAAATTAAGAGATACTAAGAGAAATCAAAGATCTAAATTAAATCACAACTAAACTTATGATCAGCTGTTAAGTTACAAATGTAACAAATGTAACAAATTTACAAAGAATTGGAGTAAGATCAAATTATTCATGGAGTCAGATTTAAAATTCGATGGTCATAAATTAAGTGAATCCAACAGAAGTGCTGAGAAGACGAACACGCAGAAGTCCTTCGACCAGGCCGTTAGATTCCGTCCTTGGGCTAACGGATGGACCTTACAAAATGGTGACCCGGACCTCCGTGATCTCCAGGATGCGAGTGTCTTTTCAGCGAAGTATTGGGATTACAACAAGCAAGAGGTGATTTCCTTCTCTTTCTTCAGCTGTGATGGTAAGTCCATTTTTTGCTTTTAGAAATGTTGGGAATATATTAAATACTGTATAAATCCGATGAAGGCTTGAGAATTAGACAACCAAAGTGCTTATCAGGAACATGAAAGCAACAGCGTGAGAGTAGAAATGATATCCCTTGCTTTAAAATTCTCCTTGTTTGCATACGCAGCAAGAGAGGAAATTTTATTTCGGTACTCAAAAGAAGGCTGTAAATTAAAGGTCAGTTACATTTGTTTATTTGCTTTGCTGCAACAACACAGCAAAGAAAAAAACAAATGGCCACGTTAACGTGTGAACAAAATCTTACTGGAAAATATCTCACTACAATCCTTTGTGTGTAAAATGTGAAGGTGGACAAAACTGATTCAGGACTGATGTCACAATTATAAATGTGCTGTGAAATATAGCGCTTTACTATGGTCTTATTTCAGACATTGGAATCGCTGCACTTTTGTGTGCTTATTAGTGTCTCAAAAGAGACTGAGAAAATTAACAGAACAAAGATGAACTTTGTCTTTCTTCATCAGACCTGTCTTTGTCAAACCTTTCTTTTATATGCAAATAGATTCTCCAAAGAATGCAATTGATAATATCTAAAAATAAGAAAATTGTGCCCAATTCTATATTGTGTAGTCACAAAATCTTTAAATTGAGCAATGATTTGACCCGTGCACTCAGCGTTTGCAGTTTATTGAACGTCCACAGCATCTAAGTTGATGACTGGTTTCTAGTTTGGTCTTGTTGCTGTCACACAATGATCCCGCCAGCACAGCAGGAGCTGCAGGGCCAATCTGAAAGATCAGTGAGATTATAACACATGATTCTGGACAAATGACTCAGCAGAGACCCTCTTGAGACCAGCAAATAAAATTATTTTTTAATTCATACTATTTTAATATAATATGATTTATATTATGATTATAATGTAAATTATATTATAATGGCTAGGAATGGCTTTTGATCTCATGATGATTCAGCATTATTTAGAGGATGAAAGATTGTTGAAGGAGTAGAAGAAGGATCAGAATGTAGAAAGATGGGATGTGCATTAGGGAACAAGACGGCAAGAGCACTATCAGTGTTGAAATGATGGGAAGGAGAACATAGATGGTTAAAGAAACTAATGTTAAGAAAGAAAACTGAAGTGAAAAACCTAAAGAGAAAGAACTTCTTTACCTTCTATTTGTGCAAGAATCTTTAATGAGAAAAATTACAATGCCCAGTTAAATGATTAACCTGATTGCTGTAACTTGAATAGGCTGAATTCATTCAAGACCTAATCATTTACATTCCAATCTCAAACCCAGGAGAGAGAGGAGGTGCGAGCTTTCCATTGTGATGCAATGACAAACAAAGGGGTGCAAGTTTTAGCAACCTCCTCACTGGGAGCGTTAGATGGGATGGAATCTGATCGGGGAAGTTATTTACCGGGAATGTAATGAAAAGCTGTGTGTTATGTTAATCTCAGACATTGACTCCACAGGATACACACCACAGAGATCCAAATGGTCAAGAGTTTGAAAGACACCATAAATACCAAAGAACCTGTTGCTCTAAACCCAGATCTGGCTTGTATAAACAGCATCATTCAAAGAGATCCCCAGGGGACCTGAGTGTGATAATGATCACAATACAGCAGATTGAGTAAACACAACTGCAACAACAGCTTAAGGTGTAACGGGTCCGACTGCATTTACACACCAGCAGTCAGATCTGACCATTATAAATCAGTTTACTTGACCTTTTTCCTTTACAGAAACATGAGCATGATGATGATCCATGTCTTTGTAAACTAAAACAAATTCTCTCATAATGGCATAAAACCTTAACAGGTTAAAGCCATATGCAACAACTGTCTGGCTAAGGCCATTGAAGAAAAAATAAGATAGCACCATCTATCTTAGTGAAATTTGTGTAAAGGTCCAATATTAGACTGTGTTTCTCTCTGTGTTTCTCTCTCTGTGTTTGTTTTCCTTTCAGGCTGATGGCTGCCACTCTTCAGACCCAGACTCCACAAGGGTCTGGGCTGGCCGGCATCAGCCAGGATACACACACACAACTTAACATAGGAGATGGGAGTGAAGATACTTCATGAAGCCATTCACACCCCACAGCACACATAGCTACATGGCTTCCCAGTGTAAAAACTGGAACTAAATTATACAACACAGATTATGGTAGGATAGACACCACCCATCTCCTATACACAACATACACACACACACACTTTTAACTCTAAAACCACACAACATCTCTACCTGGAATAGATCATAGGACTGTCCAGGCCAAAATCATTAATATAATGCAAATCTATCATACATTATTCACCTTCATACATATAGGACAAGGGCAATTATTTTCATAATTCCTTTTCAGTTAGGTTGAACAAGTTTATGGCTTACAGCCATGTCAACTTCCTATATGTATTCCATGTAAGGTGCATAAAACATGTGCATGGCTATCAACACACATCAATTGATTGACAATTAATTGATTAGTAAATTGATGGACAAAATCTTTATTATGTCCAGTCATTGGTATTGTTGCAAACTGGGAGGGCCCCTAGTTTCCATCATATCACTAATGACAATGAAAATATATCTACAAGAGTTAGATGCAGAGTGCAGGCATTTCTATCAATTAATAAAACAATTCTCAGTCAGACCTGCCATACCTTATTGAGTGTGTCTTAGCCTGTACATCAAATGCACAGAAGATGAGTGCAAAGGCTAAAATAGAGATTTTAAATCTCTGTTTCTGTAAATCTCATTCTCTAAGTGATTTGATTGAAATATTAGCTTTCAGTAATGATTTGAAAGTAAAAACCAACTGATATAGACACTTTTATAATAACAATTATTAAATTGTGTAATTCCATGTTTAATTATGTGATATATTTTGATTATGCATACTTCTGGTAAATATACTTGTTATATTGATGTTTTGTTACCCTTCCTGTAATTCATCCAGACCACGTTTAAATTCCACTTCCATGTCAGTGGTAGTGAAGAATCTGGCTATCAAATGAGACCTCACTAAATATTTGACCCTGAGAAATGAGACCGTATTTACCACTCGCACTTCTGACATGAGTTTATCATGTGTTGTTATTCTTATGTTCTTGTGTTTATCCAACAACTCTCTTTTCCCATCTCACAATAACCAGAAAGTCATCAGTGTTCAATTATTGCATGGTTATTCAGAAGTTGTTCAGGTGTCTCACACACAATGGAGCTTCATCAGTGAAATGATTCCTTCACCCATGGAGATCTGACCTGCCCGGCAAACCAAACCTTCTGCTTGAAGGTGACCGAGGACTTCTCAAAGGGTCAGCTACCTAAGAATCCTGGGGAGGACAGGACACAGATGCTTCCTCAAAGTGTAAAGACACTTTCCACTGACACTTTCTGCTAATGGACACAACAGACTTGGGACAACAAGTCATTCTACAGACTGAAAACTATCACAATCAAGTGCAGGTGGAAGCAAACCTGACCAACAGGATCATAGATATCCTGTCCAATTGCGACAGCATCCAGTCAGCGCAGTACGCCTACACCTAAAGGGACTGTGCCAGAGGTGTGTTTTGCAGTGTTTTCATCTTCATGTTCAGTCTGTCTTAATGTTGTTATTTCAGGTGACTACTTGATTCCTGCACCCATGGACTTGTGCTGTTAACAAGGATCAGCACCATGAACACTATGGAAACAACATCCAAAATATGGAAACAGGGAATATCCAAATATGTCCCCTTGGAAACTCATATGAATTTGTCCCAAGGGGCCAGGGTCGTCTGTAAGGACCGGTTTTACTGCTAAGACAAAAGCTGAGATCCAACACCCTGCATTAAAACAATAAAACTCAATCTGAAGAGAAGATCTCACAGAGAAACTGTAGGACACCGCCCTGACCAAAACCCTCTCCCCTCTCTACCTCCCTTTCCCCTTCCCCTGATTCAAGTCCCAGAATGCAGATATACTACATATGATTTATCTTGTGAATCTATTGTTTTATCCTTTTCATGTCTGGTGTCTTTTTAAAGGTCATAGTGCGATTGGTAAAATGGTCTCAACATCACTGAAGTCACTGATAGGGTTAGAAAGATTGAAACATATGAGAATTGTGTTCTCTTTTGAGTGGTCTCTCCAAAGATATCTGATCTTCTCCCCCAAACTAGGTGTTTGTGTTGCAAATATTTACAACCCTTTGTTCTGGTCTGGGTATTTAAGGAAGGGTAGCAGGGCTGCCATTTGGGAATATTCTGTAGACAGAAGCCCCCATGCAGTGTTGTGTCAGTGTCATAAGAGGCACGCACACACACACTGTATGTAGTGTGCCAGATATGACTCTTTGAAACTATTTTCATATTACTTAATTGTATTTTATGCTGAAAGTTGTGTACCATGGATTCATGTTTAATTATGTTCTTTAAGTTCTGTCTGGCCACAATAAATGTTAATCTTGATTTATTCTGTATTTTTCATAAATCATTACTCAAGTAGTGTCGCATGAGGAGTTTTGTAGGAGTTTCCGTAAATCTTTCTGTCAGGGCAGATTCATACCGAGGACCCCATGACCGGAGCATGGCGCTAAGCATGAGGGACAATCTGATTTCTGGGTGTCACTGTTATTATCAAGTTACAGCTCTCGTGACTATTGCTAAAATTACACTTTCTGTTATGAGTAAGCATTTGCGACTCACTTAAAGGTAAAATAGTTCACTCTGTAATCCTCTGTAATATCAGAACTGACTAATTTATGCGTCCGTGAGGTAATGTAATTATAATCGTGAGCATTATCCTCTGAGCGACTCCGGTCCCATGGAGGAACGAGTATTTGAAATTAAGAGATACTAAGAGAAATCAAAGATCTAAATTAAATCACAACTAAACTTATGATCAGCTGTTAAGTTACAATGTAACAAATGTAACAAAGTTACAAAGAATTGGAGTAAGATCAAATTATTCATGGAGTCAGATTTAAAATTCGATGGTCATAAATTAAGTGAATCCAACAGAAGTGCTGAGAAGACGAACACGCAGAAGTCCTTCGACCAGGCCGTTAGATTCCGTCCTTGGGCTAACGGATGGACCTTACAATTATAATTCTGGCAACATAGCAGGTCTTAATTCATATTAGGCAAATAGATATTTGTTAGATTATTCGAAAGATTGGAGTCGTCACGCCGAAGACGGGTTTAATGAGGATGTCGTGTCGATGCAGCATTTACGGGGGGAGTTTATTTGACATGTTCTCTGCAGACACTTCAGGGTCCACTATCTGATCTGGATACGGCCTGGATTCAAGATTCAAGATTCAAGAGTTTTATTTGTCACATACACAGTTATATACAGAATATACAACCGGCAGTGAAATGTAAACAGGTCCGCTCCATGGACAGTGCAAGTTCACAGTTAAAAACACAAGGAGGAAGTTATAATAGAAATAGAATATTAAAAAAAGTACTATCTATATATATATATATATATATATATATATATATATATATATATATATATATATATATATATATATATATATATATATATATATATATATATATATATATATGTCTATATCTGTAGAATTATAAATAATCAAGTCAAGAGAAAAAAAGGTAACAAATAAGGATAAAGTGGAATAAAATAATTGAAGTAGACTTTGCAGTGAGTAAACTGTAGACTTATAAATATGTGGTTAACAAATGTATAAGAGTATAATGTGCAAACAGGTTTATAACAGGCTGTTACACAGTAACAACGAGAACAGAAAGTGCAGTGCAATGTCAGTGTATCGATGTTTATCCTGGACGTGAAGTCACGTGATGTTAAGTTCAGGAGTCTGATGGCCTGGGGGAAGAAGCTCCTCCTGAGTCTCTCAGTTTTGGCCATCAGGCTTCGGAAGCGCTTACCAGATGGCAGCAGCGTGAAATGAGGGTTTGCAGGGTGATTAGAGTCCTTGATGATCTTGGTAGCTCTACCTTTGCAGCGTTTGGTGTAGACGCCCCTGCAGAGACGGGGAGAGCTGACCCTGAGATACGCCGATAAGCGCACTACTCTTTGCAGGGCTTTGCGGTCATGACTGGTGCTGTTCCCATACCACGCTGTGATGCACTGAGTTAAAACACTTTCTATCGCCCTAAATAGAAAGTTTTCAGGATAGCTGGTGAAACCCTGAATTTCCTCAGCTGGCGCAGGTGGTACAGTCTTTGCCTGGCTTTTTCACCTGTGTCTGAATGTGAGCAGTCCAGGTCAGGTCCTCGGAGATGTTTACACCCAGGTACTTGAAGCTGCTCACTCTCTCTACTGGTGACCCGCTGATCATGAGGGGGAGTATGTCCGTTGCTGTCTCTTCCTGAAGTCCACAATCATTTCTTTGGTCTTGCCAACATTCAGAGAGAGACAGTTGTCCTGGCACCATGATGTTAGATGCTCCACCTCGTCCAAGTATGCCGCCTCATTGTTGTTGGAAATGAGGCCCAGGACAACAGTATCATCAGCAAATTTGATGATAGAGGTGGAGCTGTGTGTGGACAAACAGTCATGCGTGTAGAGAGAGTAGAGCAGGGGCTCAGGACACAGCCCTGTGGAGCTCCCACACTCAGGGTGATGGAGGTGGAGGTGGACTGGCCTATTCTCACCACCTGAGGCCTGCCAGTGAGGAAGTCCTCAATCCAGTGGCAGAGAGAAGGATTCAGGCCGAGATCCAGGAGTTTGGAGGTTAGCTTGGTGGGAACTATGGTGTTAAAGGCTGAGCTATAGTCAATAAATAGCAGTCTTACGTAGTTCCCACTTTTGCTGTCGATGTGAGTGAGGGAGGAGTGGAGGACATGAGAGATGGCATCTTCAGTCGATCTATTGGGACGATAGGCAAACTGAAGAGGGTCCAAAGTGTCAGGAATGAAGGCGCAAATGGTGTTTTTAATGAGTCTCTCAAAGACCTTCATGACTATAGACGTGAGAGCCACTGGACGATAGTCATTTAGGCAAGAGGGTTTACTGTTCTTAGGGACAGGGATGATGGTGGATTTTTGAAGGAGGTGGGGACCACAGATGTAGCGAGGGACTCATTAAAGATAGATGTAAACAACCCGGCGAGCTGATCAGCACAGGACCGCAGAACACGACCTGAAATACCATCCGGCCCGGCAGCTTTCCTAACGCCCACACGCTTGAGTGCTCTCCGAACTTCATCCTCTGAGACAGAGATCACGTGGTTGTTGCTGCTCTGAGTAATTTCTCTAACGCGCCACTTGGCGGAGTCGCGCTGCGCTGGTTACAGTCAAAGCGAGCATAGAAAGAGTTTAACTCATTCACGAGCAACGGATCAACGCTTGCCTCTGCAGAGGATTTAGATCCAAAGGAGCAGATGGACCTCAGACCTTGCCACATGCGCGCCGCAGTCGTTGAGTTGGAAATGAGACTCCACTCGGTCTTTATAACGGAGTTTTGCGGCTTTAACTGCTCGCCTGAGAGCATAGCAGGACGATCTGTATTCATTCATATTCCCTGAATGGAGACTGGCGTTGTAAGCAGCAGTGCGTCATGCTTCACTGCCACGCCGATTGAATTGTCCACCCACGGTTTCTGATTTGAGAAGGACGTTATTGTTATTGTTTGTGTGGCTTGCTCTGTAAGCGTGTTGATGAAGCAAAGCGCCACGCCTGTGAACTCGCTTACGCCAGCTGAACTCGCTCGAACATGTCCCAGTCTACATCGCCCAGAGCTGCCTGTAGCGCGGTCTCTGAGTGGGGTGACCAACGCTAACTTCCCGCCTCACCGGGTTCCTGGAGGAGCTTTTGTTTGTATTCGGGAGTGAGGAAAATGGCGGCATGATCCGATTTGCCAAACGCTGGAAGTGACCGCGCTTTATAGGCGTTCTTAAACGGAGAGTAGCAGTGATCCAGTGTGTTTGCTCCTCGTGTGGGGCAGGAGACGTGCTGATGAAAGTTTGGCAGGACTTTCTTTAGGTTTGCTTTGTTAAAATCGCCCGCGACAATGAATGCCGCGTGCCGGGATGTTGGTTTATGACGCCGCTGGCAACATCATGAAGGCCAGATAAAGCCAGCGCTGTGTCTGCCTGCGGTGGGATGTAAACGGCGGTCGCGACAACCGCAGAAAACTCCTCGGCAGATAGAATGGGCGGCAAATGATTGTTAAATGTTCCAGATGAGGCGAGCAGGACCGCGAGAGAATGGTGATGTTCCTGGGATCGCACCATTTCTTGTTGATCATGAAACACACTCCACCGCCTTTGGATTTTCCGGCCTCGGCTGTTCTGTCCATCCGAAAAACAGAGAAGTTCTCCGACGGCGTCACAGCTGTGTCCGGGACCGCGGGCGTGAGCCATGTTTCGACAAACAATAGATATTACAGTCTCTCATGTCCCGTTGAAAACTTATCCTGGCTCTAAGATCGTCCATCTTATTATCCAAGGATTGAACATTTGCTAGAAGAATGCTCGGGAGAGGAGGTCTGAATGCCCTTTTCCTCAGTCTGTTACGGATACCAGCGCGTTTCCCACGGTGTTTCTTGGTTCTACGCCGCTGGCTCTGTCCATTGTTCAACTCGGCGTTCCGAAGGATCTCAGATGGCCACAGAGGATCGCCGTAAGTGTCCTGAAACAGTCCAGTGTAGAGGTAACCAATGTCCAAAAGAGTTTTGCTGTCATAGTAGATCAATGCAGATGATAAGTTTGTAAAAACTGAGAGTAAAAGAAAGTAAAATAGTAAATAAAAGCACAGTCTTCGCGGAGCGACCTGAACGGCGACCAAACACAGCGGCGCCATTTCCGGTTGGAAATCCGGAATCCGGATCCAGATCCGGATCCGGCTGACTGCAGTAAACCTCGGGATAAACAGAGAGACTAACATTAGCGTAGATGCCATTCTTCTTATGATGTAACAAGTACATCAGGTGTTATGGGAAGTGTTCCCGGTTCCGGCTGACCTAGTTAATGCAGCCTAACAATCATTTACTGATTTGAGTAATAGAAATTGATAATGTTTTATGTGTAAGCCATAGTAAAGAGATGCGTTTTTAGTCTAGATTTAAACTGACAGAGCTTCCCGAACAATGCTAGGAAGACTGTTCCAGAGTTTAGGCGCTAAATAGGAAAAGGATCGACTGCCTGCAGTTGATTTTGATATTCTAGGTATTATCAACTGGCCAGAGTTTTGAGACCGCATGTGCCGTAATTTAGATATATTTTTAAGATGGTAGAATGCAGTTTTACATATGTTAGAAACGTGGCTTTCAAATGAAAGATTGGTATCAAAGAGCACACCCATGTTCCTAACTGACGACGAGGACTTGACAGAACAGCCATCGAGTGTTAGACAGTATTCTAGGTTACTACTTGCAGAGAATTTTTAATTATTGGACAAAAAAAAAGTTTTTTCTGAATTAAGTTGCAGGAAATTACTAGACATCCAATGTTTTATATCAACTATGCATTCCATTAATCTTGTGAATTGGTAAGTTTCGTCAGGGCGTGAAGAAATATAGAGCTGAGTATCGTCAGCATAACAGTGAAAACTAATGCCATGCTTCCTAACGATATCTCCCAGCGGTAGCATGTACAGGGTGAAGAGCAACGGTCCTAGCACCGAGCCCTGCGGTACTCCATACTGAACTTGTGATCGGTGTGACATCTCTTCATTTACTGCTACAAACTGATAACGGTCAGATAAGTATGATTTAAGCCATGCCAATGCAGTTCCACTAATGCCAACATAATTTTCGAGTCTATTCAAAAGAATGTTGTGGTCGATAGTATCGAATGCAGTGCTAAGATCGAGTAACACTAATAGAGAGATACAACCACGATCGGATGATAAGAGTAAATCATTTGTAACTGATGAGAGCAGTCTCAGTACTATGATACGGTCTAAATCTTGACTGGAAATCCTCACAGATACCATTTCTTTCTAAAAAGGAACATAATTGTGAAGACACTGCCTTTTCCAGTATTTTTGACAGGAAGGGTAGATTTGAGATCGGCCTGTAATTGACTAATTACTAGGGGCAGAATAAGGACTGAGATTAATTTAATGATAAAATGAAAAGCAGATTGTCAACAAACATTGAACATAAATCATAGAGGCAGACAGACAAGTATAGGTTAACAAAAACCTGTAAAACAAATGAAGTAAATAAAATGCACAAAAGTGTTGGAGTTAGATCTGTTTTGGGGAAGTTATTAGAATATATTTACTGTGATGACTCAGTTAAAAGTAAAACAAGGTTCAGAAAGGAACTAAATGTTAAACCACTGACAATGCCTGAAAACTGCTGAAAAGACAAATATAAAAATGAAAAAAAGCCTTGTGTGTTGTCTTCCAGGAATGTAGGATGAGTTAACCTAATAATAATAATGAGACTACAGGCAAGGCAAGTTTAGGGCAATTGTAATTCAAAGTGCTTTACATAGAAAGAGTTAAAATAATACAAAAAATAACAATAAACGGTGAAAAAAAAAATTAAAACAGTTTAGAATTAAAAGGAGGATGCAAAAATAAAATACAGTGCAATCAGTCACACAGTGGCTCAGAGCTCATTCACTAAATGTTTTGAGTCTGGATCTGAATGTGGCTACTGTTGGAGCAGATCTGATCTATTCTGGAAGCTGGTTCAGCTGTGGCTGGCTTAAGAGCCAAGAGCAGACTCAACTTTGAGTGACAACTCAAATGGCTCAACAACAGCGTTCCGGACCACGCCATTCAGCTCGATCAGCTCACATGCCATCGGGCGGACAGAGTGCTCGTCGAGGGAGGTAAGACCCGCGGCGGCGGACTCTGTGTTTACACCAATGATGCGTGGTGCCGCGATGCTGTTGTGGTCTGCAAACACTGCTCACCCCTGGTGGAGTTTATGATTATTAAATGTCGGCCGTTTTATCTACCAAGGAATATTCAGCTATTATACTTGTTGCTGTATACACCCCCCCCAGCTCCAACAACAACAGGAGTGAGGCACTAAATAATCTTTATAAACACATCAGTGATCAGCAGACAGCCCACCCAGATGCTTTTCTCATCTTGGCTGGAGATTTCAACTATGCAGACCTAAAGAGTGTGCTTCCAAAAATTCATCAGCACATTGACTTCCCAACACGTGGTAAAAACACTCTGGACTTTGTGTACACTACACAGAGAGGAGCTTACAAAGCCCTTCCTCCCCACCTGGGTGCTTCAGATCACATCACTGTTATGTTAATGCCAGCATACAGACCACTTGTGAAAGCCACCAAACCAGTCCAGAAGCAGATTCAAGTCTGGCCTGAAGGGTCATCAGAGGCTCTTCAAGACTGCTTCGACACCACTGACTGGGACATGTTTAAACAGGCTGCAACCTACCACAACACCATAGACATCCAGGAGTACTCAGAGACTGTTACTTCTTATATCACCAAGTGCATTGAGGATGTAACAGTCACAAAGACCATCACCGTCTGGCCCAACCAAAAACCGTGGCTGACAGGAAATGTCTACAGACTCCTGAAGACGCGTAACGCTGCCTTCAGAGCTGGAGATGAGGTGGGCCTGAGGACAGCAAGGGCCAACCTGTCACGCGGCATCAGGAAGGCTAAGAGACAGTACTCCAGGAGGATAGCCCATCGTTTCAGCGACAGCAGAGACACAAGGAGCCTGTGGCAGGGTATTCAGACCATCACAGATTATAAACCCCTGCACGGACATGTGACAGCTCCACCCCCCTGCTGAATGAGCTGAACACTTTCTTTGCTCGCTTTGAAGCTCACAACAGCACCACTACACAGAAGTCACCTCCTCCTCCCGATGACCTGATGTTGTCACTGCCCAGGGACAGCGTGAGAAGATCCTCAGCAGGGTCAACGCACGCAAAGCTCCAGGTCCTGACAACATTCCCGGACGGTATTGAGAGACTGTGCAGAGGAACTCACTGATGTCTTCACAGACATCTTCAACATCTCACTGAGTCAAGCTGTCGTCCCCACATGCTTCAAAGCAACCACCATCATTCCAGTCCCTAAGAAATCATCTCCATCCTGCTTCAACGACTACCGTCCAGTCGCACTTACCCCCATCCTTATGAAGTGCTTTGAGCGGCTAGTCATGCACCACATTAAGTCTGTCCTCCCCCCCTCCCTGGACCCCTACCAATTTGCATATCGGTCAAAACGCTCGACCGATGACGCCATTGCCACCACCGCCCATTCAGCACTCACTCACCTGGAAAATAAAGACACTTATGTCAGAATGCTGTTCATAGACTTTAGTTCAGCATTCAATACAATCATCCCTCTACAGCTCACTCAAAAACTGTCACAGCTGGGACTCAGCACATCGATGTGCAACTGGTTGCTGGACTTCCTGACGGGAAGACCTCAGGCAGTTCGGGTCGGCAGCAACTCATCCAACTCCATCATCATGAACACTGGAGCCCTCAGGGATGTGTGTTGAGCCCCCTCCTTTTCACTCTGCTGACACATGACTGCACACCCATACACAACAGCAATCTCTTCATCAAGTTTATGGACGACACGACCGTAGTTGGTCTCATTAGCAACGATGATGAGACGAACTTCAGGAGCGAGGTGAGCCGCCTGGCCAGGTGGTGTGGCGACAACAATCTCTCTCTGAACGTGGAGAAGACGAAGGAGATTGTTGCTGACTTCAGGAGAATGCACACCCAGCACGCCCCTCTGACCATCAACGGTGTGACCGTGGAAAGGGTGAGGAGCACCAAATTCCTGGGTGTGCATATCACAGAGGACCTCTCCTGGACCGCCAACTCCACAGCACTGACCAAGAAAGCACAGCAGCGACTCTACTTTCTCCGCAAGCTGAGAAGAGCCGGAGCCCCAGCCCCCATCATGCGCACCTTCTACAGAGGCACCATCGAGAGCATTCTGACCAGCTGCATCACTGTGTGGTACGGCGCCTGCAACGCATCCTGCCGTAAAGCACTTCAGCGCATAGTGAGAGCAGCTGAGAAGATCGTTGGTGTCTCTCTCCCACCCTCCAGGACATTTATAACTCCCGCCTCTCCGCAAAGCCCTCATCATTGCGAGAGAGACCCCACCCACCCATCGCACAGCCTCTTCAGTCTGCTGCCATCAGGAGGAGGCTTCGCAGTCTCCAAGCAAGGACCAGCAGACTGAAGGACAGCTTCATTCCCCAAGCTGTCAGGGCATTGAACTCCTCCCGACTCTGCCGACCCTCCCTCTTCTGCCCCACGCATCTGATCTGGGAATCCCCTGCTCCCCTCCCTTCATCTACCTCATATATTGTCTCTCTGAGGAATTGGTCTCCCTCTTACAGACTCTTTTTTTGCACACACTCTTATAATTTTATTTTATTTTATACCTGCACTGACTTAAATCTGTAATTGCACTATTGTTACCATTGTTTGCACTATTTGCCATCGCCACTTTACCTCTATAATTCACTTTATCCATCTTTTTAATCTTTCCTCTGTTGTTGTTACTGTTAAACTTTTGTTGTTATTGTTTTGTTGTTGTTAGGCACCTAGGGTCTGAGAGTCATAGAATTTCAATTCTCTGTATGTATGTACTGTACGTATGGCAGAATTGACAATAAAGCTGACTTTGACTTGACTTTGACTTTGAACCCTTGGTATTTCTAACTGACTGGATCCTAATGATCTGAGTGAGCTTTATATTCAGTGAGAATATCTGAAATGTATTGAGGTCCTAGGCCATTGAGTGATTTATATACCAGTATACTGTGAAGAAGAAAAAAATAGTAAAAAAAAAAAAAAATTGTCATTGACTGTCAGCTATGGCTGCCAAACAAAAACCATAAAATTAAAACAAAATATCCTAATTTAAATAAAGTTAATAAAATGTAACTTGTTTCTTAAATGTTTTACAGAAAAAAAAAAACAATGTTACTTTAAAGGTATTTCCTGAATTGTTACGATCAGATACCTTCACGGTAAAACAATCTTCAAAAAATGGTCAAATGACTAATAATAATACTATATTGTTATTAACAAACACATTAACTGTAAAATGAAAATCTCTTGCAGAAAATGCATGCATGCATCACACATGCATGACTTAATGTAACTATCTGTCACTGCATCAACTACACAGTTACTGCCTTTTAAATAAAGCAACATGTAGCATAACACCAATGTTTACTGGCTCATCCTGGACTGAAGCACAGGCTTTACTCTTGTCCACCCACGGTTTCTGATTTGAGAAGGACGTTATTGTTATTGTTTGCTTACAGAGCAAGCCACGCAAACAATAACAATAACGTCCTTCTCAAATCAGAAACCGTGGGTGGACAATTCAATCCACGCGGCAGTGAACGCACGCACTGCCGCTTACAACGCCGGTCTCCATTCAGGGAATATGACTGAATACAGAACGTCCTGTTATGCTCTGCGGCGTGCAGTTAAAGCCGCAAAGCTCCGATATAAAGACCGAGTGGAGTCTCATTTCCAACTCAACGACTCGCGCGCATGTGGCAAGGTCTGAGGTCCATCTGCTCGTTTGGATCTAAATCCTCTGCAGAGGTGAGCGCTGATCCGTCGCTTGTAAATGAGTTAAACTCTTTCTACACTCGCTTTGACTGTAACCGCGGCAACGCGACTCCGCCAAGTGGCGCGTTAGAGGAAATTACTCAGAGCAGCAACAACCACGTGATCTCTGTCTCAGAGGATGAAGTTCGGAGAGCACTCAAGCGTGTGGACGTCAGGAAAGCTGCCGGGCTGGATGGTATTTCAGGTCGTGTTCTGCGGTCCTGTGCTGATCAGCTCGCCGGGTTGTTTACATCTATCTTTAATGAGTCCTCGCTACATCTGTGGTCCCCACCTCCTTCAAAAATCCACCATCATCCCTGTCCCTAAGAACAGTAAACCCTCTTGCCTAAATGACTATCGTCCAGTGGCTCTCACGCCTATAGTCATGAAGGTCTTTGAGAGACTCATTAAAAACACCATTTGCTCCTACATTCCTGACACTTTGGACCCTCTTCAGTTTGCCTATCGTCCCAATAGATCGACTGAAGATGCCATCTCTCATGTCCTCCACTCCTCCCTCACTCACATCGACAGCAAAAGTGGGAACTACGTAAGGCTGCTATTTATTGACTATAGCTCAGCCTTTAACACCATAGTTCCCACCAAGCTAACCTCCAAACTCCTGGATCTCGGCCTGAATCCTTCTCTCTGCCACTGGATTGAGGACTTCCTCACTGGCAGGCCTCAGGTGGTGAGAATAGGCCAGTTCACCTCCACCTCCATCACCCTGAGTGTGGGAGCTCCACAGGGCTGTGTCCTGAGTCCCCTGCTCTACTCTCTCTACACACATGACTGTTTGTCCACACACAGCTCCACCTCTATCATCAAATCTGCTGATGATACTGTTGTCCTGGGCCTCATCTCCAACAACAATGAGACGGCATACTTGGACGAGGTGGAGCATCTAACATCATGGTGCCAGGACAACTGTCTCTCTCTGAATGTTGGCAAGACCAAAGAAATGATTGTGGACTTCAGGAAGAGACAGCAACGGACATACTCCCCCCTCATGATCAGCGGGTCACCAGTAGAGAGAGTGAGCAGCTTCAAGTACCTGGGTGTAAACATCTCCGAGGACCTGACCTGGACTGCTCACATTCAGACACAGGTGAAAAAAGCCAGGCAAAGACTGTACCACCTGCGCCAGCTGAGGAAATTCAGGGTTTCACCAGCTATCCTGAAAATTTTCTATTTAGGGGCGATAGAAAGTGTATTAGCTCAGTGCATCACAGCGTGGTATGGGAACAGCACCAGTCATGACCGCAAAGCCCTGCAAAGAGTTGTGAGCTTATCCGAGCGTATCTCAGGGTCAGCTCTCCCGCCTCTGCAGGACGCCTACACCAAACACTGCAAAGGTAGAGCTACTAAGATCATCAAGGACTCTAATCACCCTGCAAACCCTCATTTCACGCTGCTGCCATCTGGTAAGCGCTCAAGCCTGATGGCCAAAACTGAGAGACTCAGGAGGAGCTTCTTCCCCAGGCCATCAGACTCCTGAACTCAGTCACTTAACATCACGTGACTTCACTTCAGGATAAACATCGATATACTGACATTGCACTGCACTTTCTGTTCTCGTTGTTACTGTGTAACAACCTAATATAAACCAGTTTGCACATTATACTCTTTATACATTTGTTAACCACATATTTATAAGTCTACAGTTTACTCACTGCACAGTCTACTTCAATTATTTTATTCCACTTTATTCTTATTTTTTACTTTTTTTTTCTCTCTTGACTTGATTATTTATTCTATATATATATATATATATATATATATATATATATATATATATATATATATATATATATATATATATATATATATATATATATATATATATATATATTTTTTTTTATCCTATTTCTATATAATTTCCTCCTTGTGTTTTTAACTGTGAATTTGCACTGTCCATGGAGCGGACCTGTTTACATTTCACTGCCGGTTGTATATTCTGTATATAACTGTGTATGTGACAAATAAAACTCTTGAATCTTGAATCTTCAGCACAAAACCCAAAACAGATGATACAGAGACCCTTTAAATCCCAACAGAACATTAAACACTAACAGATCTCTCAAGATCTCGCCATCTTCACCATCCAGACTTTATTTCATACTAAAGCTCTTATTGAGAATTAACAGAGCTTTAAATGTTAGTTTTATTGAAAATAATAAAGTTTGGTCACCATTATGGTGATTAGTGTTTCTTTCTCCTTTCTGTCCTTCTATCCGTGCAGACGTGTTTTTTTTCTCTCTGTTCCCTGCTGGCTCTCTCTCGCTGTTTTGTTTTGTCTAGTGTTTCGCTCTTCTCTTCTCTGACTGCTGCTCTGCTGGACTCTTGAAAATACTGAAATGGAATTGATTAACTGGTCAATCAGCGCAATCGACAAGATTTTCTCACTAAGGAAGGGTGCCCCGGGAGAACCCACCTGCCCGGACGGGACCTTTGCCGCAGGGTACGTGAGGGGACGCATGGAACAACTGGCAAGTCCTGTGCCTGGAGGCTCTGTCCGTGGAGGATGCGGAAGATTTATACATGATTGGATTATTGATGGCGGGTTCCTATTCTTTGGCTTTGGGATTGCCCTGACCTATCGGAAGATTGGTAAGACAGCTGCAAGCAAATTCACCCAGCCGCTGTCTGTGGAAATTAAAGTATGCTTCGGGTTCTGTGTGACCGCTTTGAAGGAATTAGATCAGAAAGTGATAGGAATTGAGGAACTGAACTGCAAATAACGCAGTCCGGACTGCGGATACACAGGGAAGAGTGGGCTCTATCGGGGTCAGATCGGTGAACTTTTACGGACTGTAACCGGTCTGGCCATGAGGCTGGACGTAATGTCTAGGAAACTGCACAGACCGGACGCGAATGCTGAGGACCAGATCTGATTGATTGATTATGATCCGACAAATTACCAAGATCATCAAATGGATTAAAAATAATAAATTGTATTTGCCTGACCTAATCAACTAGCCCAACGAACCTCACTTGGTCCCTATCTCTCGGTTGGGAGGTCAGCCGGGCAGCTGTCTGCTATCTTCCCTGTGCACTGCCTTATCTCCCTTCAAGGACAAACCATAGAACTGAACTCGAAAACATCTGAAGTTATGGCTAACATTCTCACACAACACAATCTCAGACTCACTGCACCATACACAACCTACCCGATCCCACCCCTCCAACCGTCTGCCTGTTTATCTATCTCCTCTCCCACTCCATACAAAAATCCCATCACGTGACCACGTGTACTGTGTCATGTTTATGTTTATGTTTATGTTTTGTTGTGTTTGCTATGTAATGCTTGCTAAATTGCATTCTTGTATTTCTGGAGAGCGTAGGGCGGCGCCTGAATAATCAGCTGCGGCCCGGAGGCTTGCTCCAAACTTCATTTCGTTATACTGTACTTGTACATGTGTAATGACGAATAAACTTCAACTTCAACTTCAACTTCAGCTTTTAGTTGGGCTCTTGACCCTTGACTTCATGTTAGATTTTCTCTTCAACAATATATGTAATGTTGTAAAGCAGTGAAATCAGAAGCTGTTAGTTTTTTTAATGACTACATGCGTGACGCTCAGAAAGGAACTAATTGTTAAACCACTGACAATGCCTGAAAACTGCTGAAAAGACAAATATAAAAAGGAAAAAAAAAAGCCTTGTGTGTTGTCTTCCAGGAATGTAGGATGAGTTAACCTAATAATAATAATGAGACTACAGGCAAGGCAAGTGTAGGGCAATTGTAATTCAAAGTGCTTTACATAGAAAGAGTTCAAATAATACAAAAATAACAATAAACGGTGAAAAAAATTAAAACAATTTAGAATTAAAAGGAGGATGCAGTTTTGCCGTGATCATTTATCGTGTGTAATTTTAAAACTGTAGTACATAAAAGATTTTAAACTACTGTTTTATCTGGACACACACACACACACACACACACACACCAAGAATCAGCATATGAATCTCAGCAATGATGACACACAAAAAGTTTTATGCTGCAATTCATGTTGGGTATCACCATAGTACAAAAATCTCAGCATGCACTGCAGTATGAATAATTTGTGTCTCTACTGTTGAGGATTGTATAAGTATTGATGTGTGTATTGTCAGAGGTAATATTTATTAATTTTCAGCAGTGACAATTGTTTAATAGAGTGAGAATGAACCTGTAGTAGATCATTTTTTGATGTTCATTTAGAAATCTTAAAAGCAGAAGATGCTGACTGCATTTTGAAACTTTTACTTCTGCAATGCTCAAGCATATATTATTAAACACTACTGCAATTGTTTAAAATAATCTTGCTTTAGAAAGCCCAACTAAAGCAAACACTGACTTAATTTGACCAATGAAACAAAACATCAATTCTCAACAATAAATTTTAATTCCATGTATTCAGACTTTCATTCCATGTGTTCAGACTTTCATTCCATGTGTTCAGACTTTCATTCCATGTGTTCAAACTTTCATTCCATGTGTTCAGACTTTCATTCCATATATGTGACCCATTCTGCCGAAATGAGTCAGAAGTCGCAACGCTCCAGTTTAAGATAATGTTAAAAAAAAAAAAAAAAAAAGATTTTTCAGCTAATTTCAAAGAACAGACATTCAAAAATAATCTCCCAAAGTTTCATAGTCCAGATAATTGAGTAAAGGTATTTAAATGACTACTAAAGTTGACAACGTTTTACTAAATTAGCTGGAAATGAACATTGCTTTTCTCAACTCCTCTTGTCACTTCTGAGCATTTCCTTATATTCCAGGTATCCCCTGAAACGTCACTGTCTCTGCTCTCCAAATATGGTGTTAAATGTTGTATAGAACCAATCAAAAAGCTTAGAAATGTACACAAACAGTGACACAAGCTGATCAATTTTCAATTGGAAGCCCCGTTTCGACACGATTGATCCAGCCATCCTCCTGTCACACTGGCAGTGCTCTGTATAAACAAGCTAGCAGATCTCCTCAGAAAGACCGTGCAATGCTGTTTAGCCTTGTTTACTAAACGTCTTGTTGGGCCATACAAAATTACGGAAATCACTGAATTATTTAGAGTGGCAATAGTGTGGGGGTAAGACGCATGGCAAAAAGTTTTGATGCAAATCGACTGGAGATTCGAATCCGCCTACTTCCTTTTCCCTTCACATATCAGATCGGAAAGGGATTTATTTTCAATAAAAATTAAGAAAAAGTTAGAAAAGTGGAAATAAAGACACACACACACACACACACACTCATTCACTCACTCACTCACTCACTCACTCACTCACTCACTCACACTCTCTTTCAAGCGAAAATCTAGCACCTCTCTTCAATCTTTCTGATTTTAGTAAATCTTTGTAAAAGTGCCTTTTAAAATATTAATGGGCTACAACAGCAGAAGACCCCACCGGGTACCACTCATCTCCACTACAAATAGGAAAAAGAGGTTACAATTTGCACAAGCTCACCAAAACTGGACAGTTGAAGACTGGAAAAATGTTGCCTGGTCTGATGAGTCTCGATTTCTGTTGAGCCATTCAGATGGTAGAGTCAGAATTTGGCGTAAACAGAATGAGAACATGGATCCATCATGCCTTGTTACCACTGTGCAGGCTGGTGGTGGTGGTGTAATGGTGTGGGGGATGTTTTCTTGGCACACTTTAGGCCCCTTAGTGCCAATTGGGCATCCTTTAAATGCCACGGCCTACCTGAGCATTGTTTCTGACCATGTCCATCCCTTTATGACCACCATGTACCCATTCTCTGATGGCTACATCCAGCAGGATAATGCACCATGTCACAAAGGTCGAATCATTTCAAATTGGTTTCTTGAACATGACAATGAGTTCACTGTACTAAAATGGCCCCCACAGTCACCAGATCTCAACCCAATAGAGCATCTTTGGGATGTGGTGGAACGGGAGATTTGTGCCCTGGATGTGCATCCCACAAATTTCCATCAACTGCAAGATGCTCTCCTATCAATATGGGCCAACATTTCTAAAGAATGCTTTCAGCACCTTGTTGAATCAATGCCACATAGAATTAAAGCAGTTCTGAAGGCGAAAGGGGGTCAAACACAGTATTAATATGGTGTTCCTAATAATCCTTTAGGTGAGTGTATATCTTAAATTTGACTGACCATCGTTAGTATGAATATATATCATAATTTTGACCGACCATCATTAGTATAACTATATATCATAATTTTGATTGACCATCATTAGTATGACTATATATATATCATAATTTTGACTGACTATCATTATTATGACTATATATCATAATTTTGACCGACTATCATTAGTATGACAATATATCATAATTTTGACCGACCATCATTAGTATGACTATATATCATAATGTTGATTAGCCATCATTAGTATGACTTTATATCATAATTTTGACCAACCATCATTACTATGACTATATATCGTAATTTTGACCAACTATCATTAGTATGGCTGTATATCATTATTTTGACCGACTATCATTAGTATGACTATATATCATAATTTTGACCAACTATCATTAGTATGACTATATATAATAATTTTGACCGACTATCATTAGTATGACTATATATCATAATTTTGACCGACTATCATTAGTATGACTATATATCATAATTTTGACTGACCATCATTATAATGACTATATATCATAATTTTGACCGACTATCATTAGTATGACTATATATAATAATTTTGACCGACTATCATTAGTATGACTATATATCATAATTTTGACTGACCATCATTATAATGACTATATATCATAATTTTGACCGACTATCATTAGTATGACTATATATAATAATTTTGACCGACTATCATTACTATGACTATATATCATAATTTTGAACGACTATCATTAGTATGACTATATATCATAATTTTGACTGACCATCATTATGACTATATATATATATTAATTTTGACCGACTATCATTAGTATGACTTTATATAATAATTTTGACCGACTATCATTAGTATGACTATATATAATAATTTTGACCGACTATCATTAGTATGACTATATATCATAATTTTGACCGACTATCATTAGTATGACTATATATCATAATTTTGACCGACTATCATTAGTATGGCTGTATATGATTATTTTGACCAACTATCATTAGTATGACTATATATAATAATTTTGACCGACTATCATTAGTATGGCTGTATATGATTATTTTGACCAACTATCATTCGTATAACTATATATCATACTTTTGACCGACTATCATTATTATGACTATATATCATAATTTTGACTGACCATCATAAGTATGACTGTCTATCATAATTTTGACCGACTATCATTGGTATGCATTTATATCGCAATATTGACCGACTATCATTAGTATGACTTTATATCATAATTTTAACCGACTATCATTAGTATGACTGCATATTGTAATTTTGACCGACTATCATTAGTATGACTATATATCATAATTTTGACCGACTATCATTAGTATGGCTGTATATCATTATTTTGACCGACTATCATTATTATGACTATATATCATAATTTTGACCGAATATCATTAGTATGACTATATATAATAATTTTGACCGACTATCATTAGTATGACTATATATCATAATTTTGACCGACCATCATTATAATGACTATATATCATAATTTTGACCGACTATCATTAGTATGGCTATATATAATAATTTTGACCGACCATCATTAGTATGGCTATATATCATAATTTTGACCGACTATCATTAGTATGGCTGTATATCATTATTTTGACCGACTATCATTAGTATGACTATATATCATAATTTTGACCGACTATCATTAGTATGGCTGTATATCATTATTTTGACCGACTATCATTAGTATGACTATATATCATAATTTTGACCGACTATCATTAGTATGGCTGTATATCATAATTTTGACCGACTATCATTAGTATGGCTATATATAATAATTTTGACCGACTATCATTATAATGACTATATATCATAATTTTGACCGACTATCATTAGTATGTCTATATATCATAATTTTGACCGACTATCATTATAATGACTATATATCATAATTTTGACCGACTATCATTAGTATGTCTATATATCATAATTTTGACCGACTATCATTATAATGACTATATATCATAATTTTGACCGACTATCATTAGTATGTCTATATATCATAATTTTGACCGACCATCATTATAATGACTATATATCATAATTTTGACCGACTATCATTAGTATGTCTATATATCATAATTTTGACCGACTATCATTATAATGACTATATATCATAATTTTGACCGACCATCATTATAATGACTATATATCATAATTTTGACCGACTATCATTAGTATGGCTATATATAATAATTTTGACCGACTATCATTAGTATGGCTATATATCATAATTTTGACCGACTATCATTTGTATGGCTGTATATCATTATTTTGACCGACTATCATTAGTATGACTATATATCATTATTTTGACCGACTATCATTAGTATGACTATATATCATTATTTTGACCGACTATCATTAGTATGACTATATATAATAATTTTGACCGACTATCATTAGTATGGCTGTATATAATAATTTTGACCGACTATCATTAGTATGGCTGTATATCATTATTTTGACCGACTATCATTAGTATGACTATAATAATTTTGACCGACTATCATTAGTATGACTATATATCATAATTTTGACCGACTATCATTAGTATGGCTGTATATCATTATTTTGACCGACTATCATTAGTATGGCTGTATATCATTATTTTGACCGACTATCATTAGTATGACTATATATAATAATTTTGACCGACTATCATTAGTATGGCTGTATATCATAATTTTGACCGACTATCATTATTATGACTATATATCATAATTTTGACCGACCATCATTATAATGACTATATATCATAATTTTGACCGACTATCATTAGTATGACTATATATCATAATTTTGACCGACTATCATTAGTATGGCTGTATATCATTATTTTGACCGACTATCATTAGTATGGCTGTATATCATTATTTTGACCGACTATCATTAGTATGACTATATATAATAATTTTGACCGACTATCATTAGTATGGCTGTATATATAATTTTGACCGACTATTTAGTACCGACTATCATTAGTATGGCTGTATATCATTATTTTGACCGACTATCATTAGTATGACTATATATCATTATTTTGACCGACTATCATTAGTATGGCTGTATATCATTATTTTGACCGACATTAGTATGGCTGTATATATCATTAGTATGACTATATCATTAGTATGGCTTATTGACCGACTATCATTAGTATGGCTGTATATCATAATTTTGACCGACTATCATTAGTATGGCTGTATGGCTGTATATAATAATTTTGACCGACTATCATTAGTATGGCTGTATATCTATAATTTTTTGACCGACTATCATTAGTATGACTGTATATAATAATTTTGACCGACTATCATTAGTATGGCTGTATATATATAATAATTTTGACCGACTATCATTAGTATGGCTGTATATAATAATTTTGACCGACTATCATTAGTATGGCTGTATATCATAATTTTGACCGACTATCATTAGTATGGCTGTATATAATAATTTTGACCGACTATCATTAGTATGACTATATATAATAATTTTGACCGACTATCATTAGTATGGCTGTATATAATAATTTTGACCGACTATCATTAGTATGACTGTATATAATAATTTTGACCGACTATCATTAGTATGGCTGTATATAATAATTTTGACCGACTATCATTAGTATGGCTGTATATAATAATTTTGACCGACTATCATTAGTATGGCTGTATATAATTTTGACCGACTATCATTAGTATGGCTTGACCGACTATCATTAGTATGGCTGTATATCATAATTTTGACCGACTATCATTAGTATGGCTGTATATAATAATTTTGACCGACTATCATTAGTATGGCTGTATATAATAATTTTGACCGACTATCATTAGTATGGCTGTATATAATAATTTTGACCGACTATCATTAGTATGGCTGTATATAATAATTTTGACCGACTATCATTAGTATGACTTTATATAATAATTTTGACCGACTATCATTAGTATGGCTGTATATATCATAATTTTGACCGACTATCATTAGTATGACTATATATCATAATTTTGACCGACTATCATTAGTATGACTGTATATCATAATTTTGACCGACTATCATTAGTATGATATATAATAATTTTGACCGACTATCATTAGTATAATTTTGACCGACTATCATTAGTATGACTATATATAATAATTTTGACCGACTATCATTAGTATGACCGACTATCATTAGTATGACTATATATCATAATTTTGACCGACTATCATTAGTATGACTATATATCATAATTTTGACCGACTATCATTAGTATGACTATATATAATAATTTTGACCGACTATCATTAGTATGACTATATATAATAATTTTGACCGACTATCATTAGTATGACTATATATCATAATTTTGACCGACTATCATTAGTATGGCTATATATGACAATTTTTTTGACCGACTATCATTAGTATGGCTATATATAATAATTTTGACCGACTATCATTAGTATGACTATATATATATATAATTTTGACCGACTATCATTAGTATGACTATATATAATAATTTTGACCGACTATCATTAGTATGACTATATATCATAATTTTGACCGACTATCATTAGTATGGCTGTATATCATAATTTTGACCGACTATCATTAGTATGACTATATATAATAATTTTGACCGACTATCATTAGTATGGCTGTATATAATAATTTTGACCGACTATCATTAGTATGACTATATATCATAATTTTGACCGACTATCATTAGTATGACTATATATCATAATTTTGACCGACTATCATTAGTATGGCTGTATATATAATTTTGACCGACTATCATTAGTATGACTATATATCATAATTTTGACCGACTATCATTAGTATGACTATATCATAATTTTGACCGACTATCATTATATGATATATATTAATTTTGACCGACTATCATTAGTATGACTATATATCATAATTTTGACCGACTATCATTAGTATGACTATATATCATAATTTTGACCGACTATCATTAGTATGGCTATATATCATAATTTTGACCGACTATCATTAGTATGACTATATATCATAATTTTGACCGACTATCATTAGTATGACTATATATCATAATTTTGACCGACTATCATTAGTATGACTATATATCATAATTTTGACCGACTATCATTAGTATGGCTATATATCATAATTTTGACCGACTATCATTAGTATGGCTATATATCATAATTTTGACCGACTATCATTAGTATGGCTGTATATATCATAATTTTGACCGACTATCATTAGTATGACTATATATCATAATTTTGACCGACTATCATTAGTATGGCTGTATATCATAATTTTGACCGACTATCATTAGTATGACTATATATCATAATTTTGACCGACTATCATTAGTATGGCTATATATCATAATTTTGACCGACTATCATTAGTATGGCTATATATCATAATTTTGACCGACTATCATTAGTATGACTATATATCATAATTTTGACCGACTATCATTAGTATGACTATATATCATAATTTTGACCGACTATCATTATTAGTATGACTATATATATGACTATATCATTTTGACCGACTATCATTAGTATGGCTATATATCATAATTTTGACCGACTATCATTAGTATGACTATATATCATAATTTTGACCGACTATCATTAGTATGACTATATATCATAATTTTGACCGACTATCATTAGTATGGCTATATATCATAATTTTGACCGACTATCATTATAATGACTATATATCATAATTTTGACCGACTATCATTAGTATGACTATATATCATAATTTTGACCGACTATCATTAGTATGGCTATATATCATAATTTTGACCGACTATCATTAGTATGGCTATATATCATAATTTTGACCGACTATCATTAGTATGGCTATATATCATAATTTTGACCGACTATCATTAGTATGGCTATATCATAATATATATATATATAATTTTTGACCGACTATCATTAGTATGACTATATATCATAATTTTGACCGACTATCATTAGTATGACTATATATCATATTTTGACCGACTATCATTAGTATGGCTGTATATCATTTTTTGACCGACTATCATTAGTATGGCTGTATATCATAATTTTGACCGACTATCATTAGTATGGCTATATATCATAATTTTGACCGACTATCATTAGTATGGCTGTATATCATAATTTTGACCGACTATCATTAGTATGACTGTATATCATTAGTTTGACCGACTATCATTAGTATGGCTGTATATCATTTGACCGACTATCATTAGTATGACTATATATAATAATTTTGACCGACTATCATTAGTATGGCTGTATATCATAATTTTGACCGACTATCATTAGTATGACTATATATCATAATTTTGACCGACTATCATTAGTATGACTATATATAATAATTTTGACCGACTATCATTAGTATGACTGTATACCATAATTTTGACCGACTATCATTAGTATGGCTGTATATCATAATTTTGACCGACTATCATTAGTATGGCTATATATCATATATTTTTGACCGACTATCATTAGTATGACTATATATCATAATTTTGACCGACTATCATTAGTATGGCTGTATATCATAATTTTGACCGACTATCATTATTTTGACCGACTATCATTAGTATGACTATATATCATAATTTTGACCGACTATCATTAGTATGATATATATCATAATTTTGACCGACTATCATTAGTATGGCTGTATATAATAATTTTGACCGACTATCATTAGTATGTCTATATATCATAATTTTGACCGACTATCATTAGTATGTCTGTATATCATAATTTTGACCGACTATCATTAGTATGTCTATATATCATAATTTTGACCGACTATCATTAGTATGGCTGTATATAATAATTTTGACCGACTATCATTAGTATGACTATATATCATAATTTTGACCGACTATCATTAGTATGGCTGTATATATATTTTGACCGACTATCATTAGTATGACTATATATCATAATTTTGACCGACCGATGACTATATATCATATTTTGACCGACTATCATTAGTATGACTATATATAATAATTTTGACCGACTATCATTAGTATGGCTGTATATCATAATTTTGACCGACTATCATTAGTATGGCTGTATATAATAATTTTGACCGACTATCATTAGTATGGCTGTATATAATAATTTTGACCGACTATCATTAGTATGGCTGTATATAATAATTTTGACCGACTATCATTAGTATGACATTATAATATTTTGACCGACTATCATTAGTATGGCTGTATATAATTTTTGACCGACTATCATTAGTATGGCTGTATATCATAATTTTGACCGACTATCATTAGTATGGCTGTATATAATAATTTTGACCGACTATCATTAGTATGGCTATATAATATATACCGATAATTTTGACCGACTATCATTAGTATGGCTGTATATAATAACCGACTTTTAGTATGACCGACTATCATTAGTATGGCTGTATATCATAATTTTGACCGACTATCATTAGTATGACTATATATCATAATTTTGACCGACTATCATTAGTATGGCTGTATATCATAATTTTTGACCGACTATCATTATATGGCTATATATCATAATTTTGACCGACTATCATTAGTATGGCTATATATCATAATTTTGACCGACTATCATTAGTATGACTATATATCATAATTTTGACCGACTATCATTATTATGGCTATATATAATAATTTTGACCGACTATATTAGTATGGCTGTATATTTTTGACCGACTATCATTAGTATGGCTATATATCATAATTTTGACCGACTATCATTAGTATGACTATATATCATAATTTTGACCGACTATCATTAGTATGACTATATATCATAATTTTGACCGACTATCATTAGTATGACTATATATGACATATATTTTTTGACCGACTATCATTAGTATGACTATATATCATAATTTTGACCGACTATCATTAGTATGGCTGTATATCATAATTTTGACCGACTATCATTAGTATGACTATATATATAATTTTGACCGACTATCATTATCATTAGTATGACTATATATATCATAATTTTGACCGACTATCATTAGTATGACTATATATCATAATTTTGACCGACTATCATTAGTATGGCTATATATAATAATTTTGACCGACTATCATTAGTATGACTATATATCATAATTTTGACCGACTATCATTAGTATGACTATATATAATAATTTTGACCGACTATCATTAGTATGGCTATATATCATAATTTTGACCGACTATCATTAGTATGGCTATATATAATAATTTTGACCGACTATCATTAGTATGGCTGTATATCATAATTTTGACCGACTATCATTAGTATGGCTGTATATCATAATTTTGACCGACTATCATTAGTATGACTATATATCATAATTTTGACCGACTATCATTAGTATGACTATATATCATAATTTTGACCGACTATCATTAGTATGGCTGTATATCATAATTTTGACCGACTATCATTAGTATGACTATATATCATAATTTTGACCGACTATCATTAGTATGGCTATATATCATAATTTTGACCGACTATCATTAGTATGACTATATATCATAATTTTGACCGACTATCATTAGTATGGCTGTATATATCATAATTTTGACCGACTATCATTAGTATGGCTGTATATAATAATTTTGACCGACTATCATTAGTATGGCTGTATATCATAATTTTGACCGACTATCATTAGTATGACTATATATCATAATTTTGACCGACTATCATTAGTATGACTATATATCATAATTTTGACCGACTATCATTAGTATGACTATATATCATAATTTTGACCGACTATCATTAGTATGACTATATATCATAATTTTGACCGACTATCATTAGTATGGCTATATATCATAATTTTGACCGACTATCATTAGTATGGCTATATATCATAATTTTGACCGACTATCATTAGTATGGCTATATATCATAATTTTGACCGACTATCATTAGTATGGCTGTATATCATAATTTTGACCGACTATCATTAGTATGACTATATATCATAATTTTGACCGACTATCATTAGTATGGCTATATATAATAATTTTGACCGACTATCATTAGTATGACTATATATCATAATTTTGACCGACTATCATTAGTATGGCTGTATATCATAATTTTGACCGACTATCATTAGTATGGCTGTATATCATTATTTTGACTATTATATGACTATATATCATAATTTTGACCGACTATCATTAGTATGACTATATATCATAATTTTGACCGACTATCATTAGTATGACTATATATCATAATTTTGACCGACTATCATTAGTATGACTATATATCATAATTTTGACCGACTATCATTAGTATGGCTATATATCATAATTTTGACCGACTATCATTAGTATGACTATATATATAATTTTGACCGATATCATTAGTATGACTATATATCATAATTTTGACCTATCATTAGTATGGCTATATATCATTTTTGACCGACATTATCATGTAGTATGACTATATATCATAATTTTGACCGACTATATCATTAGTATGACTATATATCATAATTTTGACCGACTATCATTAGTATGACTATATATCATAATTTTGACCGACTATCATTAGTATGGCTATATATCATAATTTTGACCGACTATCATTAGTATGGCTGTATATCATAATTTTGACCGACTATCATTAGTATGGCTGTATATCATAATTTTGACCGACTATCATTAGTATGGCTGTATATCATAATTTTGACCGACTATCATTAGTATGACTATATATAATAATTTTGACCGACTATCATTAGTATGGCTGTATATAACCGACTATCATTAGTATGGCTGTATATAATAATTTTGACCGACTATCATTAGTATGGCTATATATCATAATTTTGACCGACTATCATTAGTATGACTGTATATCATAATTTTGACCGACTATCATTAGTATGGCTGTATATCATAATTTTGACCGACTATCATTAGTATGACTATATATCATAATTTTGACCGACTATCATTAGTATGACTATATATCATAATTTTGACCGACTATCATTAGTATGGCTGTATATATATAATAATTTTGACCGAATATCATTAGTATGGCTGTATATAATAATTTTGACCGACTATCATTAGTATGGCTGTATATCATAATTTTGACCGACTATCATTAGTATGACTATATATCATAATTTTGACCGACTATCATTAGTATGACTATATATCATAATTTTGACCGACTATCATTATTATGACTATATATCATAATTTTGACCGACTATCATTAGTATGGCTATATATCATAATTTTGACCGACTATCATTAGTATGACTATATATCATAATTTTGACCGACTATCATTAGTATGACTATATATCATAATTTTGACCGACTATCATTAGTATGACTATATATCATAATTTTGACCGACTATCATTATATGACTATATATCATATTTTGACCGACTATCATATATGACTATATATTTTTTGACCGACTATCATTAGTATGACTATATATCATAATTTTGACCGACTATCATTAGTATGGCTATATATAATAATTTTGCTATATATAATAATTTTGACCGACTATCATTAGTATGACTATATATCATAATTTTGACCGACTATCATTAGTATGACTATATATCATAATTTTGACCGACTATCATTAGTATGGCTGTATATCCCGACTATCATTAGTATGGCTGTATATCATAATTTTGACCGACTATCATTAGTATGACTGTATATCATAATTTTGACCGACTATCATTAGTATGACTATATATAATAATTTTGACCGACTATCATTAGTATGACTATATATCATAATTTTGACCGATGGTATGGCTATATATCATAATTTTGACCGACTATCATTAGTATGACTATATATCATAATTTTGACCGACTATCATTAGTATGACTGTATATCATAATTTTGACCGATCATTATCATATATCATAATTTTGACCGACTATCATTATAATGACTATATATTAATTTTGACCGACTATCATTAGTATGGCTATATATCATAATTTTGACCGACTATCATTAGTATGTTCATATATCATAATTTTGACCGACTATATTAGTATGACTATATATTTTTTGACCGACTATCATTACTATCATTACCGACTATCATTAGTATGACTATATATCATAATTTTGACCGACTATCATTAGTATGACTATATATCATAATTTTGACCGACTATCATTAGTATGACTATATATCATAATTTTGACCGACTATCATTAGTATGACTATATATCATAATTTTGACCGACTATCATTAGTATGACTATATATATGGCTATAATTTTGACCGACTATCATTAGTATGGCTATATATCATAATTTTGACCGACTATCATTAGTATGACTATATATCATAATTTTGACCGACTATCATTAGTATGACTATATATCATAATTTTGACCGACTATCATTAGTATGACTATATATCATTATTTTGACCGACTATCATTAGTATGACTATATATCATAATTTTGACCGACTATCATTAGTATGGCTGTATATAATAATTTTGACCGACTATCATTAGTATGGCTGTATATCATAATTTTGACCGACTATCTGTATATCATTATATTTGACCGACTATCATTAGTATGACTATATATAATAATTTTGACCGACTATCATTAGTATGGCTGTATATCATAATTTTGACCGACTATCATTATTATGACTATATATCATAATTTTGACCGACTATCATTAGTATGACTATATATCATAATTTTGACCGACTATCATTAGTATGACTATATATCATAATTTTGACCGACTATCATTAGTATGACTATATATCATAATTTTGACCGACTATCATTAGTATGACTATATATCATAATTTTGACCGACTATCATTAGTATGACTATATATCATAATTTTGACCGACTATCATTAGTATGACTATATATCATAATTTTGACCGACTATCATTAGTATGACTATATATCATAATTTTGACCGACTATCATTAGTATGGCTATATATCATAATTTTGACCGACTATCATTAGTATGGCTATATATCATAATTTTGACCGACTATCATTAGTATGGCTATATATAATAATTTTGACCGACTATCATTAGTATGGCTGTATATCATAATTTTGACCGACTATCATTAGTATGTATATCATAATTTTGACCGACTATCATTAGTATGACTATATATCATAATTTTGACCGACTATCATTAGTATGACTATATATATAATTTTGACCGACCGACTATCATTAGTATGGCTGTATATCTAATTTTGACCGACTATCATTAGTATGGCTATATATTGACCGACTATCATTAGTATGACTATATATCATAATTTTGACCGACTATCATCATTATGACTATGGCTATATATCATAATTTTGACCGACTATCATTAGTATGACTATATATCATAATTTTGACCGACTATCATTAGTATGACTATATATCATAATTTTGACCGACTATCATTAGTATGACTATATATCATAATTTTGACCGACTATCATTAGTATGGCTATATATAATAATTTTGACCGACTATCATTAGTATGGCTGTATATAATAATTTTGACCGACTATCATTAGTATGGCTATATATCATAATTTTGACCGACTATCATTAGTATGGCTATATATCATAATTTTGACCGACTATCATTAGTATGACTGTATATCATAATTTTGACCGACTATCATTAGTATGGCTGTATATCATAATTTTGACCGACTATCATTAGTATGGCTGTATATCATAATTTTGACCGACTATCATTAGTATGGCTATATATCATAATTTTGACCGACTATCATTAGTATGACTATATATCATAATTTTGACCGACTATCATTAGTATGGCTATATATCCGACTATCATTAGTATGACCGACTATCATTAGTATGGCTATATATCATAATTTTGACCGACTATCATTAGTATGGCTATATATCATAATTTTGACCGACTATCATTAGTATTGACTATATATCATAATTTTGACCGACTATCATTAGTATGACTATCATATATCATATACCGACTATCATTAGTATGGCTGTATATCATAATTTTGACCGACTATCATTAGTATGACTATATATCATAATTTTGACCGACTATCATTAGTATGACTATATATCATAATTTTGACCGACTATCATTAGTATGGCTGTATATCATAATTTTGACCGACTATCATTAGTATGGCTGTATATCATAATTTTGACCGACTATCATTAGTATGACTATATATAATAATTTTGACCGACTATCATTAGTATGGCTGTATATCATAATTTTGACCGACTATCATTAGTATGACTGTATATCATAATTTTGACCGACTATCATTAGTATGGCTGTATATCATAATTTTGACCGACTATCATTATTAGTATGACATATATATATAATAATTTTGACCGACTATCATTAGTATGGCTGTATATAATAATTTTGACCGACTATCATTAGTATGGCTATATATAATAATTTTGACCGACTATCATTAGTATGGCTGTATATCATAATTTTGACCGACTATCATTAGTATGACTATATATCATAATTTTGACCGACTATCATTAGTATGGCTGTATATAATAATTTTGACCGACTATCATTAGTATGGCTGTATATCATAATTTTGACCGACTATCATTAGTATGGCTGTATATAATAATTTTGACCGACTATCATTAGTATGGCTGTATATATATATTTTGACCGACTATCATTAGTATGGCTGTATATAATAATTTTTTGACCGACTATCATTAGTATGACTGTATATAATAATTTTGACCGACTATCATTAGTATGGCTGTATATATAATAATTTTGACCGACTATCATTAGTATGGCTATATCATAATTTTGACCGACTATCATTAGTATGGCTATATATCATAATTTTGACCGACTATCATTATCATATGACCGACTATCATTATATATCATAATTTTGACCGACTATCATTAGTATGACTATATATCCGACTATCATTAGTATGACTGTATATCATAATTTTGACCGACTATCATTAGTATGGCTGTATATCATAATTTTGACCGACTATCATTAGTATGACTATATATCATAATTTTGACCGACTATCATTAGTATGGCTATATATCATAATTTTGACCGACTATCATTAGTATGACTATATATCATAATTTTGACCGACTATCATTAGTATATCATAATTTTGACCGACTATCATTAGTATGGCTATATATTAATTTTGACCGACTATCATTAGTATGACTATATATCATAATTTTGACCGACTATCATTAGTATGACTATATATCATAATTTTGACCGACTATCATTAGTATGACTATATATCATAATTTTGACCGACTATCATTAGTATGACATTCATAATTTTGACCGACTATCATTAGTATGAGTATGACTATATATCATAATTTTGACCGACTATCATTAGTATGGCTATATATCATAATTTTGACCGACTATCATTAGTATGACTATATATCATAATTTTGACCGACTATCATTAGTATGGCTGTATATCATAATTTTGACCGACTATCATTAGTATGGCTATATATCATAATTTTGACCGACTATCATTAGTATGGCTGTATATCATAATTTTGACCGACTATCATTAGTATGACTATATATACCGACTATCATTAGTATGACTATATATTAATTTTGACCGACTATCATTAGTATGGCTGTATATCATAATTTTGACCGATGGCTATCATTAGTATTTTGACCGACTATATATATATCATAATTTTGACCGACTATCATTAGTATGACTATATATAATAATTTTGACCGACTATCATTAGTATGACTATATATCATAATTTTGACCGACTATCATTAGTATGGCTGTATATAATAATTTTGACCGACTATCATTAGTATGGCTGTATATAATAATTTTGACCGACTATCATTAGTATGGCTGTATATCATAATTTTGACCGACTATCATTAGTATGACTATATATCATAATTTTGACCGACTATCATTATAATGACTATATATCATAATTTTGACCGACTATCATTAGTATGACTATATATCATAATTTTGACCGACTATCATTAGTATGACTCATATATTTTTTGACCGACTATCATTAGTATGGCTATATATCATAATTTTGACCGACTATCATTAGTATGACTATATATCATAATTTTGACCGACTATCATTAGTATGACCGACTATATATATGGCTGTATATCATAATTTTGACCGACTATCATTAGTATGGCTATATATCATAATTTTGACCGACTATCATTAGTATGACTATATATAATAATTTTGACCGACTATAATTTTGACCGACTATCATTAGTATGGCTGTATATAATAATTTTGACCGACTATCATTAGTATGGCTGTATATCATTATTTTGACCGACTATCATTAGTATGGCTGTATATCATAATTTTGACCGACTATCATTAGTATGACTATATATCATAATTTTGACCGATCATTAGTATGACATATATAATGACTATATTATCATAATTTTGACCGACTATCATTAGTATGACTATATATCATAATTTTGACCGACTATCATTAGTATGACTGTATATATAATAATTTTGACCGACTATCATTAGTATGGCTATATATAATAATTTTGACCGACTATCATTAGTATGACTATATATCATAATTTTGACCGACTATCATTAGTATGGCTATATATCATATATTTTGACCGACTATCATTAGTATGACTATATATCATAATTTTGACCGACTATCATTAGTATGATCATAATTTTGACCGACTATCATTAGTATGGCTGATATATATCATTTTGACCGACTATCATTAGTATGACTATATATCATAATTTTGACCGACTATCATTAGTATGGCTGTATATCATAATTTTGACCGACTATCATTAGTATGGCTATATATAATAATTTTGACCGACTATCATTAGTATGGCTGTATATCATAATTTTGACCGACTATCATTAGTATGGCTGTATATCATAATTTTGACCGACTATCATTAGTATGGCTATATCATAATTTTGACCGACTATCATTAGTATGGCTGTATATCATAATTTTGACCGACTATCATTAGTATGGCTGTATATCATAATTTTGACCGACTATCATTAGTATGGCTATATATCATAATTTTGACCGACTATCATTAGTATGGCTGTATATATAATTTTGACCGACTATATCATTAGTATGGCTGTATATCATAATTTTGACCGACTATCATTAGTATGGCTGTATATCATAATTTTGACCGACTATCATTAGTATGACTATATATCATAATTTTGACCGACTATCATTAGTATGGCTGTATATCATAATTTTGACCGACTATCATTAGTATGGCTGTATATAATAATTTTGACCGACTATCATTAGTATGGCTGTATATATCATAATTTTGACCGACTATCATTAGTATGGCTGTATATCATAATTTTGACCGACTATCATTAGTATGACTATATATCATAATTTTGACCGACTATCATTATAATGACTATATATCATAATTTTGACCGACTATCATTAGTATGACTATATATCATAATTTTGACCGACTATCATTAGTATGGCTATATATAATAATTTTTGACCGACTATCATTAGTATGACTATATATCATAATTTTGACCGACTATCATTAGTATGACTATATATCATAATTTTGACCGACTATCATTAGTATGACTATATATCATAATTTTGACCGACTATCATTAGTATGACTATATATCATAATTTTGACCGACTATCATTAGTATGACTATATATCATAATTTTGACCGACTATCATTAGTATGGCTATATATAATAATTTTGACCGACTATCATTAGTATGACTATATATCATAATTTTGACCGACTATCATTAGTATGACTATATATCATAATTTTGACCGACTATCATTATCATTAGTATGACTATATATCATATATTTTGACCGACTATCATTAGTATGACTGTATATCATAATTTTGACCGACTATCATTATCATAATTTTGACCGACTATCATTAGTATGACTATATATCATAATTTTGACCGACTATCATTAGTATGGCTGTATATCATAATTTTGACCGACTATCATTAGTATGGCTGTATATCATAATTTTGACCGACTATCATTAGTATGGCTATATATCATAATTTTGACCGACTATCATTAGTTTGGCTGTATATATCATAATTTTTGACCGACTATCATTAGTATGACTATATATCATAATTTTGACCGACTATCATTAGTATGACTATATATCATAATTTTGACCGACTATCATTAGTATGACTATATATCATAATTTTGACCGACTATCATTAGTATGACTGTATATCATATTTTGACCGACTTCATTAGATCATCATTAGTATGACTTATATCATAATTTTGACCGACTATCATTAGTATGGCTATATATATAATAATTTTGACCCGACTATCATTAGTATGGCTATATATCATAATACCGACTATTGACCTATGACTATATATCATATATTTTTTGACCGACTATCATTAGTATGGCTATATATCATAATTTTGACCGACTATCATTAGTATGACTATATATCATAATTTTGACCGACTATCATTAGTATGACTATATATCATAATTTTGACCGACTATCATTAGTATGACTATATATCATAATTTTGACCGACTATCATTAGTATGGCTGTATATCATAATTTTGACCGACTATCATTAGTATGACTATATATCATAATTTTGACCGACTATCATTAGTATGGCTATATATCATAATTTTGACCGACTATCATTAGTATGACTATATAATTTTGACATATATTAGTATGACTATATATCATAATTTTGACCGACTATTTTATGACCGACTATCATTAGTATGGCTTTTTGACCGACTATCATTAGTATGATAATTTTGACCGACTATCATTAGTATGACTGTATATCATAATTTTGACCGACTATCATTAGTATGACTATATATCATAATTTTGACCGACTATCATTAGTATGACTATATATCATATTTTTGACCGACTATCATTATCATATGACTCATATATGGCTGTATATCATAATTTTGACCGATCATTAGTATGACTATCATTATTTTGACCGACTATGACTATATATCATAATTTTGACTGACCTATATATCATAATTTTGACCGACTATCATTAGTATGGCTATATATCATAATTTTGACCGACTATCATTAGTATGGCTATATATCATAATTTTGACCGACTATCATTAGTATGGCTATATATCATAATTTTGACCGACTATCATTAGTATGACTATATATCATATGACTATATATATATATTTTTTGACCGACTATCATTAGTATGGCTGTATATCATAATTTTGACCGACTATCATTAGTATGGCTGTATATCATAATTTTGACCGACTATCATTAGTATGGCTGTATATCATAATTTTGACCGACTATCATTAGTATGGCTGTATATAATAATTTTGACCGACTATCATTAGTATGGCTGTATATCATAATTTTGACCGACTATCATTAGTATGGCTAGTATGGCTGTATATCGACTATTAGTATGACTTATATCATAATTTTGACCGACCGACTATCATTAGTATGACTGTATATCATAATTTTGACCGACTATCATTAGTATGACTATATATCATAATTTTGACCGACTATCATTAGTATGGCTGTATATATAATTTTGACCGACTATCATTAGTATGGCTGTATATACCCGACTATCATTAGTATGGCTGTATATAATAATTTTGACCGACTATCATTAGTATGGCTATATATCATAATTTTGACCGTATATATGATAATTTTGACCGACTATCATTAGTATGACTATATATAATAATTTTGACCGACTATCATTAGTATGGCTGTATATCATATGACTATATATCATAATTTTGACCGACTATCATTAGTATGACTGTATATCATAATTTTGACCGACTATCATTAGTATGGCTGTATATAATAATTTTGACTATCATTATAATATGGCTTTTGACCGACTATCATTATTATGACTATATATCAATAATTTTGACCGACTATCATTAGTATGGCTATATATCATAATTTTGACCGACTATCATTAGTATGACTATATATCATAATTTTGACCGACTATCATTAGTATGGCTGTATATCATAATTTTGACCGACTATCATTAGTATGACTATATATCATAATTTTGACCGACTATCATTAGTATGGCTGTATATCATAATTTTGACCGACTATCATTAGTATGACTGTATATAATAATTTTGACCGACTATCATTAGTATGGCTGTATATCATAATTTTGACCGACTATCATTAGTATGACTATATATAATATCATTTTTTGACCGACTATCATTAGTATGACTATATATCATAATTTTGACCGACTATCATTAGTATGACTATATATCATAATTTTGACCGACTATCATTAGTATGGCTGTATATCATAATTTTGACCGACTATCATTAGTATGACTATATATAATAATTTTGACCGACTATCATTAGTATGGCTGTATATAATAATTTTGACCGACTATCATTAGTATGGCTGTATATCATAATTTTGACCGATATCATTAGTATGGCTGTATATAATAATTTTGACCGACTATCATTAGTATGACTATATATCATAATTTTGACCGACTATCATTAGTATGGCTATATATCATAATTTTGACCGACTATCATTAGTATGACTATATATCATAATTTTGACCGACTATCATTAGTATGACTATATATCATAATTTTGACCGACTATCATTAGTATGACTATATATAATAATTTTGACCGACTATCATTAGTATGGCTGTATATCATAATTTTGACCGACTATCATTAGTATGACTATATATAATAATTTTGACCGACTATCATTAGTATGGCTATATATAATAATTTTGACCGACTATCATTAGTATGACTATATATCATATTTTTGACCGACTATCATTATTATGACTATATATCATAATTTTGACCGACTATCATTATAATGACTATATATCATAATTTTGACCGACTATCATTAGTATGTCTATATATCATAATTTTGACCGACTATCATTAGTATGGCTGTATATCATATATATCATAATTTTGACCGACTATCATTAGTATGTCTATATATCATAATTTTGACCGACTATCATTAGTATGTCTATATATCATAATTTTGACCGACTATCATTAGTATGACTATATATCATAATTTTGACCGACTATCATTAGTATGGCTGTATATCATAATTTTGACCGACTATCATTAGTATGGCTATATATAATAATTTTGACCGACTATCATTAGTATGACTATATATCATAATTTTGACCGACTATCATTAGTATGGCTATATATCATAATTTTGACCGACTATCATTAGTATGGCTGTATATCATTATTTTGACCGACTATCATTAGTATGACTATATATCATAATTTTGACCGACTATCATTAGTATGGCTGTATATCATAATTTTGACCGACTATCATTAGTATGACTATATATCATAATTTTGACCGACTATCATTAGTATGACTGTATATCATAATTTTTGACCGACTATCATTAGTATGGCTGTATATCATAATTTTGACCGACTATCATTAGTATGACTATATATCATAATTTTGACCGACTATCATTAGTATGGCTATATATCATAATTTTGACCGACTATCATTAGTATGACTATATATCATAATTTTGACCGACTATCATTAGTATGACTATATATCATAATTTTGACCGACTATCATTATAATGACTATATATCATAATTTTGACCGACTATCATTAGTATGACTATATATCATAATTTTGACCGACTATCATTATAATGACTATATATCATAATTTTGACCGACTATCATTAGTATGTCTATATATCATAATTTTGACCGACTATCATTATATTATGACTATATATCATAATTTTGACCGACCATCATTATATGACTATATATCATAATTTTGACCGACTATCATTAGTATGACTATATATAATAATTTTGACCGACTATCATTAGTATGGCTATATATCATAATTTTGACCGACTATCATTAGTATGGCTGTATATCATAATTTTGACCGACTATCATTAGTATGACTATATATCATAATTTTGACCGACTATCATTAGTATGACCGACTGTATATCATAATTTTGACCGACTATCATTAGTATGACTATATATAATAATTTTGACCGACTATCATTAGTATGGCTGTATATAATAATTTTGACCGACTATCATTAGTATGACTGTATATAATAATTTTGACCGACTATCATTAGTATGGCTGTATATCATAATTTTGACCGACTATCATTAGTATGACTGTATATCATAATTTTGGCCGACTATCATTAGTATGACTATATATAATAATTTTGACCGACTATCATTAGTATGGCTGTATATCATAATTTTGACCGACTATCATTAGTATGACTATATATAATAATTTTGACCGACTATCATTATTATGACTATATATCATAATTTTGACCGACTATCATTAGTATGACTATATATATTAGTAATTTTGACCGACTATCATTAGTATGACTATATATCATAATTTTGACCGACTATCATTAGTATGACTATATATCATAATTTTGACCGACTATCATTAGTATGGCTATATATAATAATTTT
>CM031945.1:34035048-34115731 GCA_018749465.1 Paracanthobrama guichenoti
CGTGATCGTTCTGACAAACAACAAAAGAGAGATGATGGGAAAACCACACACAGCGTGGCAGCATAGGCACCTGGTACCAGCCATTACATGCCAATGTGCATTGGCTCGTTTTAGTTACACTAAAATGGGATTGGCTCTCGCGGCTTGCACCTGATCCGTCGGTACTCCGGCGTGGCGTCGAGAGGACCGACTGAATGGGAACAGCCCTTGTGATTGTTCACGGCGAACAACAAAGAGAGATGATCAAAACTACGCGAACACCGCTGCCAGTGCCGTCACACTAACACTCCAAGAGATTGCTTCCAAAGGCAAGGCTTCCATCTTCAAATAGGACTGCGTGGTTATGAGTGACATCTGGCATAACCCTCTACCACTCGGCTCGAAGCAAAAATGCTGATTTGATACAATCACCTGTGTCTCATTTATACCTGCCGCGGCACGTGGCATGAGCACCTGGTGCAATCATGGTGCATTGGCTGCGATTTAGATTACACTCAAAGTAGATTGGCTCGCTAGCTTGATATTTCTATTCGTCGGTACTCCAGCGTTAGGCGTGGGAGTGACCGACTGAATGGGAACTGATGGCTAACCTTGCTTATTATATTTTGAATGATGAAGATCTAAAAAGCGAGAAAAAAAAAAAAAAAAAAAAAAAACATTCACAGAGATAATTAAAAAAATGAACTTTTTCCAATAAACAACAATGAGGAAGCAAAGGATGTTTCCCTATTCTTGGTTTATTCATTATAGACTCAGTATTAATATTGTGCACTTTTACAGAGTACAGATGCATGGGAGTATAAATAAAAGGAAAAAGGAGAATTCTTGAGATTGCTCTGCAGTATGCTCAATGTTGCCATTGTCCTGGAAGAGAGGTTGTTATGGAAAACGTGGGAGACTTTACAGATGCATTCATTGTCCTTTTGGCTTGTTGAATGCACTAAGCGTGGAGAACAACAAGGATTTAAAATATATGTTTGAATTTATTCAGCAGGTCTTCTTGAAGAGTGCAAAGTCTGAGGATCAGAGTTATTGCTCATGTAAGTAAAGTTTCACTGAACACTTCTTAGGGAAGAGTTATTAATGTGTTTTTATATGTAATGTTTAAAGTGTAAGGTGAAGTTTCATGAATTTACATTACATTTTGTCAGAAAGTTTCAACTGCATGATTGTTGTACATGATTGTAGCTTTTATTTATTACCATTTTTAATACCTTAACATTACCTTACATTCTTTTTTTTTTTTTTTCTTTTTCTGTGTGGGACAGTGGCAGATTATTTTGCCAACATAAATTCAAGAAAATGGCAAACAGTTTTATTGTGCAAATGTATTCCTACTGGGTGATAGATTTACAATTTGTGAAATGTACATGTAGATAGATGTTTCCTGTTAATAAACTTTAAAATGATTGTCAGACTTCACTGATTAAGATACTTTGAGGACAATTTGGTGCTGTTTAGTATCAATTTGTGTAACTTTAGGGATAAAATTACTTTCCTTTTTATAAAAATTTATTTTCTGGTACAATTCTGTGGTCTTGTTTCATGTACGGGAAAAAAAAAAATATGGGAAGTGAAATGTTAGAATTTATGTGAGAGGAACATTATAATGGTCATATATATATATATATATATATATATATATATATATATATATATATATATATATATATATATATATATATATATATATATATATATATTAATTATATGATAAAATTTGATCAATAAAATACACAAGATAATCTAAAAATAGTGGTTACTGAAGAAAGTATTTAGAAGATATTGCCACAATTCTGCACATGCAAGATAATATTTTGAGTGTGTATAGGGCATTTTGCACTTGACGTGTGGACTGAGTTTAGTGGAGAAGTTGTGGTTGCAAAGAAGAAAGTATTTTGCATTACTAATCCTGTGAAATTACAGCATGAGATCAGCAGTGTCGACACAATCAGATATTCTAAAGGATTTTAAAAATATGTTGTGAATAATGTTTTGAACTACTGTATCATTCAGACTTACACATACTAAATGAATAAATTATGCAGATGAATTACCTAACTACTTTATTCTTCCAGTTTGCTTTATTTTTTTATGTTGTTTTGTTGTGAATTTAGTTGATTGCTTTGTGATGTTCAGTTTTGGTGATTGTCACCATTTTTAGATTCATTCTCTTGCCATTACAACTATGTCTTATAAACATATGGGCACAGCAGTCAGAGAAAAAAAAAACTAATGTTAAAAAGAGCAACTAAAGCAAACACTGATCACCATCATGGTGACTGTAAAATCAACAATAAAACATCAGCATCTAAACCTCTGTTAATGCTCAATAATAACTTATGTATATGTATGATAGAAATAAAGTCACTTAAAGGTGCCCTAGAATGAGTTGAAACAATATTTTAAATTGTTCTCTGATATCTACATAGAGGGTATGTGGCTTATTTAAGGGCAAAAATTGTCCAGATACGGTTTTACAGGTCCATTTACAATGCTAGAAATTGTCCTAGAATGAAATGGTCTGTTTTTGCCATATTTGGAATGGTCATGAATAATAATGTTGAGCTCTGCTCCGATTGGCTTATTTCAGTGGCTCACACAAATTGCAGTTATTCAGCAAACACATGCAAACAGCACAAGCGGCGCGTGAGTCATGACAGAACACAGAAATCGACTGAATGACACTTTAAGCAGAAAGTGGAACTTTCTTGTTTATTGGTGTTTTCAGAGAGAGAGAGAGAGAGAGAGAGAGAGAGAGAGAGAGAGAGAGAGAGAGAGAGAGAGAGAGACAGAGAGAGAGAGAGAGAGAGAGAGAGAGAGAGAGAGAGAGAGACAGAGAGAGAGAGACAGAGAGAGAGAGACAGAGAGAGACAGGACAGAGAGAGACAGAGAGAGAGAGAGAGAGAGAGAGACAGAGAGAGCACAGAGAGAGACAGAGAGAGAGAGAGAGAGAGAGAGAGAGAGAGAGAGAGAGAGACAGAGAGAGACAGAGAGAGAGAGAGAGAGAGAGAGAGAGAGAGAGCTTGTGTGCACATATGCCAGATTGCACATTGTAAGTAAAACACTGGATAGAATACATGTTCTTTTAACAGAACAGCTCTGATTGGGGGAAAGAGTGCTTTTGTTCAAGTTTTTATTTTTTAAACTACATTGTAGTTATTGCATACTTATATAGTCACACTAATATTTAAGGATGTTTCTGTCATCTTGTCTTAGTCATGGAAAAGAAATGTTGTTGAAAGTGACACTGAGTTAGTGCAAACTAACTTTGAATTAAGTTGGTGCTGTACCCTGTTATAGATAAACATCAGCCGTGCCTGTTGATGTTACTCGCACCAGGGCTGAGAAGCCTGAATGGGCAAGATGAATGAACCACTGTTTTGCCGGCACTGTAGAATTATAAGAGAAGCGCTGTGAGACAGGAGTACTGGCTGTAGCTCCGGCAAAGTTTAATTAACTCTCATTCTTTTGTCTTATCTTTCCAAGGTATACTTATATAACAACATTAACTTTATAGAACATTATATAATTTTTTTTTTTTTTTTTTTTTGTGTAACAACGCATTCCATTAATGAAAGTTGCATTTCAATAAAGGGCTTAGAATCAAACAATACATTCACCTGCTACCATGTTTTCACATTTCACAACATCATAAACATTAATTACATGCACACTGCCACAGAAATTAATCTAGCATTTGGCTTCACAGTAACCTCATGTTTTACATCTAAGTTTGCCATTTTGGCTCTAATTCATGCATACAAAGCGCCACCATTTTGCTCGAGATGCTCGAATTAGCTTCAGTAGCAAATGTATATTTAACTCACATAAACTTTCTCCTCCAATTACAGTCCACATATAAAACACTTTAGAAACATTTATCAACTCTTTTCACATGAGTATTTTCTCTCATTTCACTCCAAAGTCACATATTTGTCACTTGTGTGTAATCCAATAAGTTATATGACTCATTACTACTGAATGCATTCTAATAAAAACGAATAGTCTTTCTCAGCAACCCATCAAAAATAACCATATGCACAGGGCCGGATTAACATAAGGGCTAGGTGGGGCTGAAGCCCCAGGGCCAGAGCAGGGAGAGGGCCCGTGATTGGCAGAGAAATTATTGACAGTCGATCGAGAGCACCTTAACTTTTCCTGGTGGGCCACTCGCAAACCCCCACCATGCCCCCACATATCAAAGCGCTGTTATTTGCTGGAGTGCTGCGAGTGCATGGGATTGGACAGTTGAAGACAGCTGAAAAATGTTGCCTGGTCTGATGAGTCTCGATTTCTGTTGAGACATTCAGATGGTAGAGTCAGAATTTGGCATAAACAGAATGAGAACATGGATCCATCATGCCTTGTTACCACTGTGCAGGCTGGTGGTGGTGGTGTAATGGTGTGGGGGATGTTTTCTTGGCACACTTTAAGCCCCTTAGTGCCAATTGGGCATCGTTTAAATGCAACGGGCATCGTTTAAATGACCACCATGTACCCATTCTCTGATGGCTACTTCCAGCAGGATAACGCACCATGTCACAAAGCTCGATTCATTTCAAATTGGTTTCTTGAACATGACAATGAGTTCAGTGTACTACAGTCACCAGATCTCAACCCAAAAGAGCATCTTTGGGATGTGGTGGAAGCGGGAGCTTACGTGCCCTGGATGTGCATCCCACAAATCTCCATCAACTGCAAGATGCTATCCTATCAATATGGGCTAACATTTCTAAAGAATGCTTTCCAGCACCTTGTTGAATTAATGCCACATAAATTAAAAGCAGTTCTGAAGGCGAAAGGGGTCAAACACAGTATTAGTATGGTGTTCCTAATAATCCTTTAGGTGAGTGTATATATGACCCCACCACGCCCCACATATTAGCGCTGTTATTTGCTGGAGTGCTGCAAGTGCATGGGAACAAACACCAAAGCCAGACCAATGAAACGGCGCTACCTGATTAAACTACGTGCACATCCTGAGAGCAGCTGGATCGTCTCATGCACAGTACTGACAAACTCTTTTGGCTCTTTAATACAAGCGCAACATCATGTGTGCAGTAAAGGCTCTGTGGCGAAACTAGCTGAAACTGACTGAATAGCTCCGACCATGTAAAGTGGAGTGTTGAGGTAAACTATATGTTGCCTACACGACTGTAATCATGGCCATAGTCAGCTATGAGGTCATGAATTCTATGAATTAGCATTTCACAGTGCGAGTCGCCCCACGCTTCTGTAAACAGTCCATAATGTAAGTAGCTAAACTAAACATTTCATATTTGACAGCTGTTTGAGTATAGAAATGTTAAACAATGAAAATACTTTCATTGCCAGAGCTCAGCTTTAGGAGGAAGAGACAGGGCAAGAGGAGGAGACTGAGAGAAAAATAAGTGATGGAAATGAGAGAGTGATAGAAATGAGGAGAAAGCAGGTATGACAGATAATCTACTGCCCACTAACATGGTTTTGAAAGCTATGTATTATAACATGTTTTTAGCCTTCAAACATCTTAAAAAAGCACATATATCTGAAATCAAAATTTTCTTGGGGACCATGTCCCCAAACCCCTAAATAGCTCAAATTTGGGACCTCGCTTGGTTTTAAAACTCCTTGAGCAGTTACATGCTCAAAAGTTATTGCTGTGTCTGAAAACCTGTTTGCTTTGACCTCATATCTGGAGTTAATGCATTTATGCTGTTAATATGTTGCAGCCTGGAATATTTATATACATAAGCCTACTTAATATTAAAATTGAATATTCAGACAGTATATACTCATCGTATCTCTGTGCTTTGAAGATTTTTTTTTTTAGATATGAATTATTTCTGTGGTACAAAACTTTTGTGGCACCAAGATGGGAGCCCTTGGGTTTGTTATAGCCCCAGGGTCCTATGTGTTCTTAATCCAGGCCTGCATATGCATCTTTGATAAACCATGTTTAACATCAGTTTTGACCAGTTTTAGAATTGTTTTTGCTTCAGAATAGTAAGAGAAACACTGTGAGACAGGAGTACTGGCTGCAAGCTCTGGCAAAGTTTAATGAACTCTGAAGCACCGGTGTAGCACCTTAATTCAACAGTGTTAAAGCGTCCTCTACAGGAGACAATAATAACAACAACACATTTTTTTTCTTTACCATAGCAAAGAAGGAACGATGAATTTAACCACCAATAAATGATTGTTGAAGGCACATTCATTTATGAACAATACAACATTTTAAAAGGGGTGTCCTTTTTCTCTTTGATTTTAACCTACATACATATATTTTCCAACCTACTACACTGACAGTTCTGTTCTGTGGGAAGGCTATGAAAAGTGCTCACATCCCCAGCACAGCCTGGAACATAACATTTATATCTATGATCTGCCGTTTTCACTATATTGTCCTTGCTTTCTTCACAATACCTGCAGAACTTCTGATGATTAAAGCTGTGCTGGCCGCGTTACTGTCTGACCTTGAACATGGGCTGGTTATATGCAAATTTTGGGGCGTAAATATTAATTATCCCGACTGTTACATCACAGTCTGTGTTATGTTGGGATTCACTCGTTTTCAGTGATGTCATTGATAGGGTATGATGTCATTGATGGGGTATGATATCATTGATAGGGTATGATGTCATTGATGGGTATGATGTCATTGATAGGGTATGATGTCATTGATGGGGTATGATATCATTGATAGGGTTATGATGTCATTGATGGGGTATGATGTCATTGATAGGATTGTATGATGTCATTGATGGGGTATGATATCATTGATAGGGTATGATATCATTGATGGGGTATGATGTCATTGATGGGAGTATGATATCATTGATAGGGTATGATGTCATTGATGGGGTATGAAATATCATTGATGGGGTATGATGTCATTGATGGGGTATGATGTCATTGATAGGAGTATGATGTCATTGATGGGGTATGATATCATTGATAGGGTATGATATCATTGATAGGGTATGATGTCATTGATGGGGTATGATATCATTGATAGGGTATGATGTCATTGACAGGCGACAAGCGGACATGGTCCATGTGCTGGTTAAAATTGCTTATTTCAATGGATTGAAACATTGTTGGAAACATTTGGGATAATTTAAGTACACAAGTCAACAACATATATAACATTGTTCTAGTGGTTTTGGATATTTTTATCCAAAAAATATTATATATTAATGCCTTTAATGTATAAACTACAATAGAATTAAACACTAACAATATTGTCATGCTAAGTCTTAATATGTTGCCATCAATTTGCATTTACTGATCCCCTTAAAGGGATAGTTCACCAAAAATGAAAATGTGATGTTTATCTGCTTACCCCAGGGCATCCAAGACATAGGTGACTTTGTTTCTTCAGAAGAACACAAATGAAGATGTTTAACTCCAACCGTTGCAGTCTGTCAGTCATTATAATGCATGTAAATGGCAATGTAACCCCTCCTGTTGAACCGCCCGCTCCAGAGTGGGATTCACCTGTTTTTCAGTGGTCTTTTTCAAGACACAAGATTTACATATAAAGGAGAAACAATGGTATTTGAGGCTCATGGTATGTTAGTTCCATGTACAGAACTCTTATTATTCAACTATGCCAAGGCAAATACAGTTTTCCATTCTAGGGCACCTTTAACACTAGAACCTCCGAGGGCGGTGTATTCCTAAAACTGTTAGCAGGTAAAATTTACCCATGCAAATGACATCTGTTTTGATATGGCTAAAAAGTTATCATGTCACTGTATTATGCCACTGTTTTCACGAAGTAATGTCTAGAGTCATTAAATTCATATTTTTAGTTATCAACTATGTTTTTGTCCTGTTGTTTTATGTCCAAGGCTATTTTAAGCAGGCTACACTAATCACTTTTCTTATAGGTGAGTAAATAACGAGAATTAGACAGAAATAAATACATAGTTGGGTGGTGTAATATTATAATAAAATGTCATTAATCCTATATTAAGATAAATAGACAATAATGAGAAAACGCACTGCATAGGATGTATGACGCAATGACAAATTCAAGCGCACAGTTTTGCCTAATTATTAATTTATTTAGTTATCATTTATAATTTGAATAAAGAGAACAACACCAATAAACTCTGGGTAATCGTGGAAATTGTTTTATTCATTGCATCATAGATTGGAAGTATTTTTTTCAGAAACAGACAGAGTTGAATAAATAGAAACATAGTAGCGAACAATCAACGATTAAAAAATAAATTAATTAATCCAAACATTTATGTGTGGCTAAAACATCTTCATTTGAACGTGCATTGTGCGACAGTTTACAGTAAGCGAACACAGTTTGAGCAAACATTCATCACTGTGACTGATGAATTTCCACAGACAGCTTCCCGACACTTCAGGCACTTGGCACATTTTTATTCTGTTTGCATTTTGCCTTCACCGTGCACGTCATTCTCCTCAGTAGATCTGCACTGCTGCACGTCATGCATCTATAAAGCTGTAAATTGAGCACATTGAGATGACTTGATGTCACACAGAAACGCCACTTCACACAATGATTCCTGGTGTATGATGCGGTGATGAGCTGTCAACTCACCTGTGCTGTTTTCCTCCATAATAATCGATAATAATAAATATCGATAATAATCGATAATGAAATCATCGATAACGATTCTCATTAATCAATTAGTCAGGTCTGCCCTCTGTATGCAAGCTTCCACGTTGCGCCAAATGACAGCACTGAATAATGCATTTATGGACAAAATGTGCATCTAGAAATAGTGGAGTGGAAACAGAGTGAGCTGATGCAGGAAAGGCACATGATCCAAGTGCCCAAAACATGAGGATTATTTATTTAAAGCTTCAAGCGAACGTATTAGCATTTAACATCCCCTGTCATGCGCTTTGATGACATGATGAGATGAGTGTGCGTCCTCAGCGCAAAACGCTCATTTTACAGGTTATATCCACTGATCTGTATAGAGAACATTCATTTAGCTGAAATATCTGTTGGATGCTAAATTTATGTTTAAAAGTCAACATGTAATTCAAGTATTTTATGAGTAGCAACTGTAAAGGGATAACAGCGTGTAAGTAAATATAAATAAAAGACGTTTCTACAGGATAAAGAAATGACAGTAACAGGTACTGTACATAGAGCGTGTGTGTGTGTGTGTGTGTGTGTGTGTGTATGTGTTCGTTCCTGAAGAACATTCCTCTTATCTGGTAACACTGAATTTGTGTTTTCTTTAATATCATTTTAATGTAGGGATTTAAACTCCTTTTGCTTAGTAACTTTTTTGCACATTAATGTAGGCTATAGCACAGATATACACTTATGAAATTAACCATAGTTCTATTACATAGTAAAACATTTGCGTTTGCATTATAATAAAATAAAACCATGTATTAATAAACCATGATAAAACCATGCTTTTGCCGTATTTATTACCATTTGTATAACCACACAAATACCATAGTTAAACTATGGATCTGAAGCAAAACTATGGTTGATTTGTGGTTACCATTGAATAACTACAATAACCCTGTTATTTATTTATTAATATTATTTTTGTTTTGTTAATTGTAAAACCATGGTTATTTTTTGTAAGGGTAGATATATTCACTATGTGTGTTCATAGCACTCAGCTGACACGTTTGTTTGAAGGACAGAATTGGGCAGGAAGTGGAATAGTGTGTTTTGTCAATAAAAAAAAAAAAAAGGCCCTATTATCTGATTAATCGGAAAAGAGTCGGGCAACTAATCGATTATCAAAATAATCGTTAGTTGCAGTCCTAGACCAAATTTGGTATCAGCCTCTCAAATCCTCTTCACTTCAGTTTTAGCTAATGAATTTTGGAATAAATGGTCTAGAAACCAGAGTTATGCACTGCATTGTTTTATTGTTTTATAATATTTCCTGTTGTGCACTTATAAATGTCATACATAGAAATAAAAGTAATTTTTCCTACCCTGATTTTAGCCCTCTAATGTGAGCGCTCTGTTTGAAGTGGCATGTCTGCTGTGAGACTTCAGTGTAAACGGCCACTGCTGTGATTGGCTTCTGTGAGACTTCAGTGTAAACGGCCACTGCTGTGATTGGCTTCTGTGAGACTTCAGTGTAAACGCCCACTGCTGTGATTGGCTTCTGTGAGACTTCAGTGTAACGCCCACTGCTGTGATTGGCTTCTGTGAGACTTCAGTGTAAACGCCCACTGCTGTGATTGGCTTCTGTGAGACTTCAGTGTAAACGCCCACTGCTGTGATTGGCTTCTGTGAGACTTCAGTGTAAACGCCCACTGCTGTGATTGGCTTCTGTGAGACTTCAGTGTAAACGCCCACTGCTGTGATTGGCTTCTGTGAGACTTCAGTGTAAACGCCCACTGCTGTGATTGGCTTCTGTGAGACTTCAGTGTAAACGGCCACTGCTGTGATTGGCTTCTGTGAGACTTCAGTGTAAACGCCCACTGCTGTGATTGGCTTCTGTGAGACTTCAGAGTAAACGCCCACTGTTGTGATTGGCTTCTGTGAGACTTCAGTGTAAATGTCCACTGCTGTGATTGGCTTCTGTGAGACTTCAGAATAAATGCCCACTGTTGTGATTGGCTTCTGTGAGACTTCAGTGTAAACGCCCACTACTGTGATTGGCTTCTGTGAGACTTCAGTGTAAACGCCCACTGCTGTGATTGGCTTCTGTGAGACTTCAGAGTAAACGCCCACTGTTGTGATTGGCTTCTGTGAGACTTCAGTGTAAATGTCCACTGCTGTGATTGGCTTCTGTGAGACTTCAGAGTAAACGCCCACTGTTGTGATTGGCTGCTGTGAGACTTCAGTGAAAACACTGAAAGCTTGCAGTGATGAGCATCGTAGCCGATCACAGACATGTTGAGCGCATGAATGCAGTGATCTTGTCATTGTAACATTCTCACAAATGCTTTCATTATAACTAACAGTGCAAACACAATTTAAATAAGAGATTTGTTGATTGTAATGGGAGTTTTGCAATAGTCCAGAATTCAGTCACTGATAAACTCACCCTGTTTGATTGACAGCTCCAGCGATTGTAAAGGAGCGTTCTTTGATTGCTTTCTATATATAATTTAATCACAGTTTAAACAACAGATTATTTTCAGAAACAATGTGAAGTTGAGCATTTTTCACTGGTTTGATTTACTGACACATAGACAAAGAACATCTGACTGTACATTAATCATTACACATCAGAAATCACTGGTCACAGATCAGCCATTAGAATTAACACAGTTACTTACATGTTGTGACCATATCGTAAGTCTGCGGAAGCATAAGGAAGCTCAAGGAACTGAGAAATTTTGATTTCTCAGTTCATGGCCTCTTTATATTGTGTTGAAATCAGATCATCTCAAATTTGGTTTAGATGATCTTCAGATAGTAAAAGTCATTATAACCTTCAAGATTCAAGATTCAAGAGTTTTATTTGTCACATACACAGTTATATACAGAATATACAACCGGCAGTGAAATGTAAACAGGTCCGCTCCATGGACAGTGCAAATTCACAGTTAAAAACACAAGGAAGAAATTATAATAGAAATAGGATATAAAAAAAGTACTCTCTATATATATATATATATGTCTATATCTGTAGAATTATAAATAATCAAGTCAAGAGAAAAAAAAGGTAACAAATAAGGATAAAGTGGAATAAAATAATTGAAGTAGACTTTGCAGTGAGTAAACTGTAGACTTATAAATATGTGGTTAACAAATGTATAAAGTATATAATGTGCAAACAGGTTTATGACAGGTTGTTACACAGTAACAACGAGAACAGAAAAGTGCAGTGCAATGTCAGTGTATCGATGTTTATCCAAGATTCAAGAGATTCAAGAGTTTTATTTGTCACATACACAGTTATATACAGAATATACAACCGGCAGTGAAATGTAAACAGGTCCGCTCCATGGACAGTGCAAATTCACAGTTAAAAACACAAGGAAGAAATTATAATAGAAATAGGATATAAAAAAAGTACTCTATATATATATATATATATATATATATATATATATATATATATATATATATATATATATATATATGTCTATATCTGTAGAATTATAAATAATCAAGTCAAGAGAAAAAAAAAGGTAACAAATAAGGATAAAGTGGAATAAAATAATTGAAGTAGACTTTGCAGTGAGTAAACTGTAGACTTATAAATATGAGGTTAACAAATGTATAAAGAGTATAATGTGCAAACAGGTTTATGACAGGTTGTTACACAGTAACAACGAGAACAGAAAGTGCAGTGCAATGTCAGTGTATCGATGTTTATCCTGAAGTGAAGTCACGTGATGTTAAGTGACTGAGTTCAGGAGTCTGATGGCCTGGGGAAGAAGCTCCTCCTGAGTCTCTCAGTTTTGGCCATCAGGCTTGAAGCGCTACAGATGGTAGCAGCGTGAAATGAAGGTTTGCAGGGTGATTAGAGTCCTTGATGATCTTGGTAGCTCTACCTTTGCAGCGTTTGGTGTAGGCGTCCTGCAGAGGCGGAGAGCTGACCCTGAGATACGCTTCGGATAAGCGCACTACTCTTTGCAGGGCTTTGCGGTCATGACTGGTGCTGTTCCCCATACCACGCTGTGATGCACTGAGTTAAAACACTTTCTATCGCCCCTAAATAGAAAGTTTTCAGGATAGCTGGTGAAACCCTGAATTTCCTCAGCTGGCGCGCAGGTGGTACAGTCTTTGCCTGGCTTTTTCACCTGTGTCTGAATGTGAGCAGTCCAGGTCAGGTCCTCGGAGATGTTTACTCCCAGGTACTTGAAGCTGCTCACTCTCTCTACTGGTGACCCGCTGATCATGAGGGGAGTATGTCCGTTGCTGTCGCTTCACAAGTCCACAATCATTTCTTTGGTCTTGCCAACATTCAGAGAGAGACAGTTGTCCTGGCACCATGATGTTAGATGCTCCACCTCGTCCAAGTATGCCGTCTCATTGTTGTTGGAAATGAGGCCCAGGACAACAGTATCATCAGCAAATTTGATGATAGAGGTGGAGCTGTGTGTGGACAAACAGTCATGCGTGTAGAGAGAGTAGAGCAGGGGGCTCAGGACACAGCCCTGTGGAGCTCCCACACTCAGGGTGATGGAGGTGGAGGTGGACTGGCCTATTCTCACCACCTGAGGCCTGCCAGTGAGGAAGTCCTCAATCCAGTGGCAGAGAGAAGGATTCAGGCCGAGATCCAGGAGTTTGGAGGTTAGCTTGGTGGGAACTATGGTGTTAAAGGCTGAGCTATAGTCAATAAATAGCAGTCTTACGTAGTTCCCACTTTTGCTGTCGATGTGAGTGAGGGAGGAGTGGAGGACATGAGAGATGGCATCTTCAGTCGATCTATTGGGACGATAGGCAAACTGAAGAGGGTCCAAAGTGTCAGGAATGAAGGCGCAAATGGTGTTTTTAATGAGTCTCTCAAAGACCTTCATGACTATAGACGTGAGAGCCACTGGACGATAGTCATTTAGGCAAGAGGGTTTACTGTTCTTAGGGACAGGGATGATGGTGGATTTTTGAAGGAGGTGGGGACCACAGATGTAGCGAGGACTCATTAAAGATAGATGTAAACAACCCGGTGAGCTGATCAGCACAGGACCGCAGAACACGACCTGAAATACCATCCGGCCCAGCAGCTTTCCTGGCGTCCACACGGCAGGTGCTCTCGAACTTCATCCTCCGAGACAGAGATCACGTGATTGTTGCTGCTCTGAGTAATTTCCTCTAACGCGCCACTTGGCGAGTCGCGTTGCCGCGGTTACAGTCAAGCGAGCGTAGAAAGAGTTTAACTCGTTCACGAGCAACGGATCAGCGTTCACCTCTGCAGAGGATTTAGATCCAAAGGAGCAGATGGACCTCAGACCTTGCCACATGCGCCGCGAGTCGTTGAGTTGGAAATGAGACTCCACTCGGTCTTTATAACGGAGTTTTGCGGCTTTAACTGCTCGTCTGAGAGCATAGCAGGGCGATCTGTATTCAGTCATATTCCCTGAATGGAGACCGGCGTTGTAAGCAGCAGTGCGTGCGTTCACTGCCGCGCGGATTGAATTCTGACGTGAAGTCACGTGATGTTAAGTGACTGAGTTCAGGAGTCTGATGGCCTGGGGAAGAAGCTCCTCCTGAGTCTCTCAGTTTTGGCCATCAGGCTTGGAGCGCTACCAGATGGTAGCAGCGTGAAATGAGGTTTGCAGGGTGATTAGAGTCCTTGATGATCTTGGTAGCTCTACCTTTGCAGCGTTTGGTGTAGGCGTCCTGCAGAGACGGGAGAGCTGACCTGAGATGCGCTCGGATAAGCGCACTACTCTTTGCAGGGCTTTGCGGTCATGACTGGTGCTGTTCCCATACCACGCGCTGTGATGCACTGAGTTAAAACACTTTCTATAAGCCCCTAAATAGAAAGTTTTCAGGATAGCTGGTGAAACCCTGAATTTCCTCAGCTGGCACAGGTGGTACAGTCTTTGCCTGGCTTTTTCACCTGTGTCTGAATGTGAGCAGTCCAGGTCAGGTCCTCGGAGATGTTTACTCCCAGGTACTTGAAGCTGCTCACTCTCTCTACTGGTGACCCGCTGATCATGAGGGGAGTATGTCCGTTGCTGTCTCTTCCTGAAGTCCACAATCATTTCTTTGGTCTTGCCAACATTCAGAGAGAGACAGTTGTCCTGGCACCATGATGTTAGATGCTCCACCTCGTCCAAGTATGCCGTCTCATTGTTGTTGGAAATGAGGCCCAGGACAACAGTATCATCAGCAAATTTGATGATAGAGGTGGAGCTGTGTGTGGACAAACAGTCATGCGTGTAGAGAGAGTAGAGCAGGGGGCTCAGGACACAGCCCTGTGGAGCTCCCACACTCAGGGTGATGGAGGTGGAGGTGGACTGGCCTATTCTCACCACCTGAGGCCTGCCAGTGAGGAAGTCCTCAATCCAGTGGCAGAGAGAAGGATTCAGGCCGAGATCCAGGAGTTTGGAGGTTAGCTTGGTGGGAACTATGGTGTTAAAGGCTGAGCTATAGTCAATAAATAGCAGTCTTACGTAGTTCCCACTTTTGCTGTCGATGTGAGTGAGGAGGGAGTGGAGGACATGAGAGATGGCATCTTCAGTCGATCTATTGGGACGATAGGCAAACTGAAGAGGGTCCAAAGTGTCAGGAATGAAGGCGCAAATGGTGTTTTTAATGAGTCTCTCAAGACCTTCATGACTATAGACGTGAGAGCCACTGGGCGATAGTCATTTAGGCAAGAGGGTTTACTGTTCTTAGGGACAGGGATGATGGTGGATTTTTTGAAGGAGGTGGGGACCACAGATGTAGCGAGGACTCATTAAAGATAGATGTAAACAACCGGTGAGCTGATCAGCACAGGACCGCAGAACACGACCTGAAATACCATCCGGCCCAGCAGCTTTCCTGGCGTCCACACGGCAGAGTGCTCTCCGAACTTCATCCTCGAGACAGAGATCACGTGATTGTTGCTGCTCTGAGTAATTTCCTCTAACGCGCCACTTGGCGGAGTCGCGTTACGCGGGGTTACAGTCAAAGCGAGCATAGAAAGAGTTTAACTCGTTCACGAGCAACGGATCAACGCTTGCCTCTGCAGAGGATTTAGATCCAAAGGAGCAGATGGACCTCAGACCTTGCCACATGCGCGCGAGTCGTTGAGTTGGAAATGAGACTCCACTCGGTCTTTATAGCGGAGTTTTTGCGGCTTTAACTGCTCGTCTGAGAGCATAGCAGGACGATCTGTATTCATTCATATTCCCTGAATGGAGACCGGCGTTGTAAGCAGCAGTGCGTGCGTTCACTGCCGCGCTGGATTGAATTGTCCACCCACGGTTTCTGATTTGAGAAGGGCGTTATTGTTATTGTTTGCGTGGCTTGCTCTGTAAGCGTGTTGATGAAGCAAAGCGCCACGTCTGTGAACTTCGCTTACGTCAGCTGAACTCGCTTTCGGAACATGTCCCAATCCACATCGCCCAGAGCTGCCTGTAGCGCGGTCTCTGAGTGGGGTGACCAACACTTAACTTCCCGCCTCACCGGGGTTCCTGGAGGAGCTTTTGTTTGTATTCGGGAGTGAGGAAAATGGCGGCATGATCCGATTTGCCAAGCGCTGGAAGTGACCGCGCTTTATAGGCGTTCTTAAGCGGAGAGTAGCAGTGATCCAGTGTGTTTGCTCCTCGTGTGGGGCAGGAGACGCTGGTGAAAGTTTGTTGCAGGACTTTCTTTAGGTTTGCTTTGTTAAAATCGCCCGCGACAATGAATGCCGCGTCGGGATGTTGGTTTATGGCGCCGCTGGCAACATCATGAAAGGCCAGATAAAGCCAGCGCTGTGTCTGCCTGCGGTGGGATGTAAACGGGCGGTAACCGCAGAAAACTCCTAGGCAGATAGAATGGGCGGCAGATGATTGTTAAATGTTCCAGATGAGGTGAGCAGGACCGCGAGAGAATGGTGATGTTCCTGGGATCGCACCATTTCTTGTTGATCATGAAACACACTCCACCGCCTTTGGATTTACCGGCCTCGGCTGTTCTGTCCATCCGAAAAACAGAGAAGTTCTCCGGCCAGGCGTCACAGCTGTGTCCGGGACCGCGGGCGTGAGCCATGTTTCAGACAAACAATAGATATTACAGTCTCTCATGTCCCGTTGAAAACTTATCCTGGCTCTAAGATCGTCCATCTTATTATCCAAGGATTGAACATTTGCTAGAAGAATGCTCGGGAGAGGAGGTCTGAATGCCCTTTTCCTCAGTCTGTTACGGATACCAGCACGTTTCCAGCGGTGTTTCTTTGTTCTCGCCGCTGGCTCTGTCCATTGTTCAACTCGGCGTTCCGAAGAATCTCAGATGGCCACAGAGGATCGGCGAAAGTGTCCTGAAACAGTCCAGTGTAGAGGTAACCAATGTCCAAAAGAGTTTTGCTGTCGTAGTAGATCAATGCAGATGATAAGTTTGTAAAAACTGAGAGTAAAAGAAAGTAAAATAGTAAATAAAAGCACAGTCTTAGCGGGCGTTTACCTGAGCAGCGACCAAACACAGCGGCGCCATTTTTTTGATATAGTCAACCATTCCCATGAAACTGAATGGATGGATGGATGGATGGATGGATGGATGGATGGATGGATGGATGGATGAATGGATGAATGAATGAATGAATGAATGAATGAATGAATGAATGAATGAATTAATGATGTACTGCATACAGGTCAAATATTTGATGGACTGACATGAAGCCCTGAGTGCACCAGTGTGATTATAACGCCTCCTACTTGTCATTGTCTGAAATGCCCTTTTATACCCTTATAGTCATGAATGAGTCATTCCAATATATTAATAGGCACTTTTATTTTGAAGATTGGGCAATCAGATCATTGATGAAATCAAATCATTATCATTGAATCAAAATTGGCTCAGATCATTGATGTTTTTGTACCATATTTGCTGAATACTTATTAGAAATTGTCTTGAGATAAGGTTGCAAACCTGTCCTGTATGAAGAGATAGATGCATCACAGTCACACTTCAGCTATTATGTCTCAGAACACACGCACACACATGTTGTGTTTCCACATTTAATGGTAGACATTCCATAGATATATCTATCTTTTAGATCCCCTAGCCCTACCCATCACAGAAAACTTTCTGCATTTTTACATCATTTAGAATTATTTATAAGTTGTTTCCCTCAAGGGAACCAAAATTTGTCCCCACAACGTAGGGAATACCTGAAACACACACACACACACACACACACACACACACACACACATCTGTCTGTGAGCAACTGTAACACCACGCCAGCAGAGGGAGCCATCTCCCAAATACTGACTAGGATCTACTCCTCTGCTGCTTCTACTTTCACTTCCTGTTTGGTGACTGTTTAGCCAGAAAAGCTGTAGTTACACATTGCAAAGTATTGCCAGCCATTCTGTCATATTGAGCAGTTTCCTTGTTTACTTGATTGCCTTTCTTGTGTATGTTTCTGCCTGTTCATTCTGTGATTATCTATATTATGCCTTCTGTCTTGTTTGCCTGATTGGACTGATATCTGTTTTTGACCTGCTGTCTACCTTTCACTCTGCCTTTGGATTTTGCTTGGATTGGATTGGACTGATTTTCTGGATCTGATCCATTGTCTAATGGTATTTGTTTGTTCCTGCAGCTCAATAAACAATCTGCAAATGGATTCTACTTCAGACTCTGCATCCTCATTACTGAATGCTTCGCCACACATAAATCCAGCAGAGGTAGCCAACCTGCAAGTGGTGTTGGCTTACCAGACTGAAGCCATACAGGGCTTTCAAGAGCAGCTTGTTCAACTATGAACAGTCAATGAACATCTGACTCACTGCATCAGCTCACTTCCTCCACCCTCTCTAAACACGGTAAGCCTTGCTCTCCCTGATAAGTTTGATGGGTTTGCTGAATGTTGTAGAGGCTTTATTCGCCAAGTCAAATTATACTTTGATCATCAAAAAGAGAACTTGATGAAAAGTCAGATGAAAAGTGTGCATTTTTAATGACGTTATTGGCTGGCAGAGCGATCGTCTGGGCTTCTGCTGTGTGGGATAGTGACGTGCAAATTAACCTCAGCGGGTTATTTCATTCAACAATTGCAAGAAGAGTCTGAATATTCTGTGGGGGGCAAGGATATATCAACACAACTTCACCTCTCCCAAAACAACCGCACAGCAGCTGACTACGCAGTAGAATTTAGAATGCTGGCAGCCCAGCATGGTTGGAATGATATCGCTCTCTCTCAAAGCCGTATTCCAGCAACAGCTCAGCTCTGAACTACAGAGTTGGCATGCAAAGGTGATGATTTATCGTTTTCTGAGTATGTAAATCTGGCCATATTATTGACAAACTCCTTGACAAAGAGGTACAAGAGCATTCTGTGTAACGCCCACTGAGACAAGGTCAATGATGAACCTATGCAACTAAACTTCTCATGGCTTTCAGAAGAAGAGAGAACCAGACGTTGACAGCTCCGTCTGTGCTTTTACTGTGGCGAGGCAGGTCACCGCAGCTCGGGATGTCCACAGAAGAGCCGAATCCATAAATATCAGGTAATGCTGTATGGCCTGGCTAACTCACCTGCTGTTTTTTCAATCTTTCATCAATGAGATCTTTCGTGACCTGTTGAACCAATATGCTGTTGCATGCATCGATATTCTGATAGAACACATATAGGTAGGTAGAACACATCTCACGTCCAGAACAGTCCTTTCTCGGTTCCTGGATAATCAACTCTACGTCAAAGCAGAGAAGTGCAAATTCCATAGCAAACAAACATAATTTCTTGGCTACCAAATAAGTCATCAATGGGTGAAAATGGATACAACCAAGGTGAATGCAGTCACTGAATGGCCTCAGCCCTCAACAGTAAAATAACGTTTTGGATTTGCAAACTTCTATAGACGTTTTTTATGTAACTACAACATGATAGCATCACCCCTGACCTCTCTCTTGAAAAGAAAATCTACAAAACTAAGTTGGACAGATGAAGCCAACAAGGCTTTCAACTCCCTGAAAGAGAGATTCACTACAGCACCCATCTTAAAGCATCCTGATCCCAATTTGCCCTTCATCGTGGAGGTAGACACATCCAATTGTGGAATCGGGGCAGTTCTGTCTCAGCGACATGGTCAGCCAAGCAAACGATTTCCTTGTGCATTCTTTTCCAAGAAGCTAATGGCAGCTGAGAAAGATATGATGTGGGAGACAAGGAACTTCTTTAAATGAAAGCCGCCCTTGAAGAATGGCGACACTGGCTAGAAGGTGCAGCACATCCATTTCAGATCATAACTGACCATAAAAACCTTGAAAATATATATATATATATATATATATATATATATATATATATATATATATAGAATGCAAAACGTCTGAACCCACGCCAAGCTCTTTGGTCGCTGTTCTTCATCCGCTTCCAGTTTACTGTAACCTATAGACCAGGCAGTAAGAACGGCAAGGCTGATGCTCCATCCAGACAGTACGACCTCCCTGCTGACAATGTCCATCCCGAACCCATTATTCCACCTTCTATCATCATGGCTTCTGTAACTTGGGATATCATGGAGGAAATTCAGAAAGAACAACAATTCGAACCTGCACCCTCCAACTGCCCGCCTGGCAAACAATATGTACCTTCAAGTTTACGCCTCCGTGTCATGCAGTGGGTCCATTCATCCATTTCATCAGGTCATCCCAGTATTTCTCACACCCTCCAGTTGTTACAAAACACTTCCTGGTGACCAGCTATGTCACAAGATGTAACAGCCTATGTAAAATCATGCCAAATTTGCCATTTACCAATTCCCAAACGTCCCTGGTCTCGCCTCTTCATAGATTTTGTCACAGATCTACCTTCTTCAAATGGTTTCACCACTATCCTAGTCATTATTGACCGCTTTTCTAAATCTTTCCATCTGGTACCATTTAAAGGGACTCCCCACTGCCATGGAAACCACCCAAACCTTATTTCATCATGTCTCCTGAGTCTATGGTCTACCTGATGACATAGGCGGCGACAGGGGTACCCAATTCACTTCTCAGGTTTAGATGGCCTAATGTAAGCAACTTGATATCAACATCAGCCTCACCACCCTCAAGCAAATGGCTAAGTGGATTGTCTTAATCAAGAAATCAGCACCTCTGGACATACTGTAGCAGAGAACAACACCGTTGGCCAGAGTTCCAGCCTTGGGCCGAATATGCCCAAAATTCATTGGTCCACTCATCTACAAGTATAACCCCCTTCAAGTGTGTCTTAGGCTTCCAACCCCCTGTTCCCTTGGTCTGGAGAACCATCATCAGTCCCAGCAGTGGACGACTGGATTCAACGCAGTGAGAGGGTGTGGGACACAGTGCTCATGTCCATCTGCAGAGAGCGTTAAGAACTCAGGAACTGCAGGCTAACCGACGCCGGTCGCACATCCTCCTTATAAACCTGGACAATGTGTCTGGCTCTCCACCAGGGATCTCAAATTGTGGCTACCAAGCAGGAAGCTCAGCCCAAGGTGTGTTGGCCCTTTTAAGATCCTAAGAAGAATTAATGAGCCACCACCACCATTGGACATTGAAGGTATCCCTGCTTATAGGGTAAACCTGTTGTTGGACTCAAGACGCAGAGGGGGTCAGCTCCAGTATCTGGTGGACTGGCAGGGCTACTGACCTGAAGAAAGATCATGGGTAGCTGCCCATGGCATTCTGGACCCGTCTCTTATCAAGGGGTTTCATCGAACCAGACCCAACTGACCAGCACCACGACCAAGGGGACGGCCTCGGAAAGCGTCAAGAGACGCTCCTAGAGAAGGGGGTTCTGTAACGCCACACCAGCAGATGGAGCCATCTCCTGAATACTGACTAGGATCTACTTCCTCTGCTGCTTCTACTTTCACTTCCTGTTTGGTGACTATTTAGCCAGAGAAGCTGTAGTTACACATTGCAAAGTATTGCCAGCCACCCTGTCATATTGAGTGTTTTCCTTGTTTACTTGATTGCCTTCCTTGTGTATGTTTCTGCCTGTTCATTCTGTGATTTTTATATGGATTATCCCTTCTGTCTTGGTTGCCTGATTGGACTGATATCTGTTTTGACCTGCTGTCTGCATTCCACTCTGTCTTTGGATTTTCCCTTGTGCATGTTCACGGATTGGCTTGATTTTCTGGATTTGACCTATTGCCTGTCTAATGGTATTTGTTTGTTCCTGCAGCTCAATAAACACTCTGCAAATGGATTCTACTTCAGACTCCGCATCCTCATTACAGCAACTGACTTTTTTCTTTTTTTTTTTTTTTTTTTTTTTTTTTTTCTTTTACTTTTTGCTAGTCATACTGGTCATAAACATGTCACAACTTGTCAAGCAGGTTAAAATAATGCCAGGATATCAGTTAAATACAACAGTGACTAAAAGAAGCACAAATGGCATACAACTGGTATTTACCTCACTTTTTGTTAACAGATGTGATACAGATTCAGAAGAAAATACAGACTGAATGCTGGTTGACTTATTGTGGTAGTAAGCCTGAATTTGATGAGAAAGTTCTGAACAAAGAGGTTGGTTTAGGTTCTATTGCATAAGTTTTCTGAACTGTATCTTGCTCTGAAATCTGCACTATAGGTACTGATGTATGTTATCTTTTGCATCACATTCATGAAGAATTCCATTGAAATTGCTATCTAGCTATTTATCTGCTTGCCTGGCAGGTTTCCTGAACTTAAGAGAATTTTTTTTTGTTTTTGTTTGTTTGTTTTTAGTTTGGCAGAGATCAGATAAGCTAAACTAGACACATTATATGATGACATAGATTATTTGCAATTAAAAAAAAGCCTGTTAGTTTGAAGTACCATTACTGTGACTGTGAGCAAACGACTTTTCTGATATTCACTTCAAGAAAAGCAGTGCATGACAAAAAGAGAGTATTTTCAGGTAAGTTTTGGGGTAAAGCAAAAGGTTAAAATATAAGTAAACATCACAGGTTTATGATTATTTCAAACAGTTCTGCCACATTCATGAATTTGTGAGAGACTGTTGTGTGTTTCTGGTTGTCTTTCAGCATCTGTTCTTCACTAGATCTATAGATCACCTGAGGGATTGGACTGAATCAAGATGCTGCTGATCACTGAAGCTCTTCTTCTCATTTTAGCTGCTCTAGGACAGGTAAGCTTGTGTTCTAGTATGAATATTACAGACATGAATACTGATGATGTGATCATTATGATTCCTGTTGCTGCAGGATCACAGAGCTGCTGCTGCTGCTGCTGAAGGACAGATATTTCCACTGGATATGGCACTGAAATCTGTTGATGACCAGTATGATGGTTGTACTGGAAAAATGGCAGACCTGGTGAAGACAAAATATCTAGAGGAGGAAAAATCTGCCTCAGCTGAATTAAAAAAGACTTGGCAGGAAGCTGAAGAGAATGCAACGAAACCAGAGGATAACTTACAACAGATTCATTCAGTCGCCATTCATGTGTACACTAACAAAGACTCTAAAGTGTACAGTAATTTCACTAGTGCCACTCGTGCACTGACAAACAAAAGTACAAAGAGGACTTTCAAATGGTACTCACTTCACTTTCTGTTAACAGAGGCGATACAGATTCTGAAGAAAACACAAAATAGATGCTATGTAACTTATCGTGGTACAAACGTTAAATTTGATGTCCAGGACGAAGATGTTCGTCTGAGCTCATTTTCATCCTCCTCTCTTGATCGTAAAGTAATACAGGGTTTTGGAAATACATCTTGTTTTGAAATCTACACTTGTGAAGGTACTAATTTGACAAAATATTCAAAGTATCCTGATGAGCAAGAGGTGCTGATTCCTCCATATGAGACGTTTAAAGTCACTGCTGTCCTAAACAGAACAGATCAGCCAGATCTCTGGTGTGACACTGTGTTTGTGTTGAATAGCACTGGAACAACAAGTGACCTGAAGTGTTCATTGTTTAACAGTGGAAACCGTGCTGCTTTCTTTAACGTTTTACTAATTTTGCAATTATTATTTTGTGTTTACCTGCTAATCAGTTAACTTGTAGATTTTGCATGCATCTTGTTGTTACTGATCTTTGTATTGCTTGTGCTTAATTTGATATTCTGGGGACAGGTTTTCAAAACTTAAAATTAATAGACTCATTATGGTTTTCTTAGTTTGTACATGCCTAGTACATTATGTGGTATTTTGTCATGAACACATTGTAAATTGTGTGTGATATGTTTAAAACTACATTTGATTTACTTAAAATAAAAAAAATAAAAAACTATATTGTATTGAATAAAAGCCAGTCAATCACTCTCAAATAAATACATTCAGCAACAGTTTTTGTTTTAAGAACATTTCCTAGCATTCAGTTTTGGTTATGGGAACGTTAAAAATTACCAATTTTCTTAATGTTAGTGGAACAAACAGGAAAACTAGCAGTTTTTTTTTTTTTTTTTTTTTTTTTTTTACGATAGCTTAACTCTTTCCTCACTAGCGTTTTTGATCATTTTCACAAAAATGTCATGGCCCCCAGAATATTTTGTTTTATGAATGTCTGAACATGCAATATATCAAAATAAATGTTTATTCTAGCTTCATGCAATATTTTTTGTTTTAATCAACACTTGAAAATGGGTGTTTCATAAAAAAGCAACATTTTGAGCAAAAGCTGAGATGAGAATTTTCAAAAGTGTAAACAGTTTATTTTTGTAATGCAAGTTATAATTTGTACATGTACATTTATTTTCTTGTCATGTAAATTAAAATAAATTGTTCTATACATTACTTAAAGTTCTTTTACAATCATTTATAAAATAACTTGAGTTTAACATCAGAAACAACAAAAACAGAAGAAAACATTTGTGCATTTTCACCTAGTGCCTGGACCAGGATGGGCTGCACAATCGAGACCCTGGTAAGGCCTCTGCCAGCGGGACATCATCTGGGATGAGTGCATATTTCACTGTCCACTGCATTGTCTAACAGGTTTGCAGGGCTGACTCAGTTGACGGCTGCCATGTCAAGAACACAAGCTTACCTGTGCTAGAGCAGCTAAAATGAGAAGAGCTTCAGTGATCAGCAGCATCTTGATTCAGTCCAATCCCTCAGATGATATGGTAGATCTAGTGAAGAACAGATGATGAAAGACACAGAGAAACACAACAGTGTTTCACTAAATGTTTTACTCCAATGGCAATATGTCTAAAATTAGAATATTGTGGTCTATTAATCTTTCCTTTTCCTTTCAGGAGCTCAATGACAAGAGGAAAAGATCAGACAAGTTAGTCACTCACAGCCAGACGACAATGACTCTTTAAACCAAGAGGTGAGCAAGGTGGCTTTTATATCGCTGAAAATGTCTGTGCTCGAGTACTGGATCATAGCAGCTGTGCATCAGCTCATCTGAATTGTTTACCTCTCCATAATGCAACACCTGCGAAGGTCTGGTGTATGTGTGGTTGCACAAAGGTCAGGCTCGTAAGTTTATAAGTTTATTTTATTTTTATTTTATTTTTTTTTTTTTTGCACAACAATAATTGAATCTTTGACGACTGAATATGTGCAATCCATCTTTATTCCACAAGGTGTCAATGTCTGACACAATGATGAGGTGATGCTTCACTTATAGTTACCTCAGACCTGCAAAACTTCAAGTGGCTCAGAGATTTACTGAACACAATTAAATATTACTGTCACTGTCACTTGATGGTGGATATGCTGAAGAAGAGATCAAAATATTGATTTTGAAGATGTTGAAAATGATAGTTTTGAGAATATGTTTGAGATGGTGAATATGAGTCAGATGCTGAATGTACTGGGAAATGAGCTCTGATGAGGACAGTGATGATGGTATAAAACATCTGCTCAAACTGAAGCCTTCCATGCTCCGAAAGGTAACGAAATATGCTTTATTTCATTCTTATGTAACTGTTACTCCAATATCAGGAGAGCTTTATATTATCACGACAGGTAGAGATCCATCTGTGTTAGATATAGATCCGAGTCGCTAAAGACCCGAATTTGTAAGAATGATTGGCAAAACAATCATTCATTTAAGGGTTAAAACACATTAAGATCTGGGGCCATATTCACAAAACATCTTACGGCTAAAAGTAGCTCCTAACTTCCCGATTTAGGAGAAACTATTATGGGCGTGTCAGTCCTAATATTAGGACTCCTATATTTTTGCTCTAAGAGTATTTCACAAAGCATTTTAGTGCTAAAACCAGCTCCTAAATCTGTGAAAAGAGTCCTAAGTCACACTTAGTCAATATGTCCTCTATCTCTGCCACAGTTCAAATTTCACTGGAAACTGCTGCTGTTACTCTGTTATTAAAAAAATAAAATAAAATAAATATCTGGACCCAGCAGATTTCTCCAACTATCGCCCAATCTCCAGTTTACCATTTCTCAAAAATCATGGAAAACGTTGTTGCCAATCAGTTGCAGTCCTGTCTAGCTCTCTCAGCGTTCAGTTCAATGCATTGGTTTCTGCACAAATCACAGCACTGAAACTGCTTTGGTTAAGGTTGTCAATGATCTGTTACTTTCTGGTGACTCAGGCAATCTCTCCATTCTCCTACTGTTAGACCTCAGCTCGGCATTTGATACTGTTTGTCACAAGGTATTACTCTCCCGCCTTTCAGAGATTGGGGTCTCAGGTGCTGCACTATCCTGGTTCTCTTCCTATCTCATTGATAGACAATACTACATTGCTATGCACAATTATAAATCTCCCACTACTTTACTCAATCAAGGTGTTCCCCCAGAGCTCTGTTCTCAGGCCACTACTATTTATTATGGACATCATGCCTCTTGGACATATTATTCGTCATCATGGTTTCCACTATCACTGTTATGCTGATGATATTCAAATATACTGTATACTGCTTGCTGTCGACCAGACTCTATTCGCTGAACCACATCGCTATCTACCTGTGTTAATGAGCTAAGGGCCTGGCTGAATTCCAGTTTTCTCGGTTTGAATTTGAGCAAAACAAAACTAGTATCATGTATACTTAATTTAGCTAAGGCTGCAAAGCCGTCCACTCGCTTCAAATATGGCAGAACTATCACTGCTGCCACTAAAGATTGCTTTGTATATAATCTTCCTCATCAGTTTCATCTCCTCAGCATCCCAGATAGCCTACAGGAACTCGATTTTGCAACAGAAACTATTGACTCTCTTTTTTCCAGCACTTTAGACACAGTTGCTCCCCGGCGCTTAAAGAAGATTAAAGAAAATAGTCCAACGCCGTGGTACAACGAGCACACCCGGGCCCTTAAAACAGCAGCCAGGAAAATAGAGCGCAGCTGGAAGAAAACAAAACCAGAGGTTTTTCATAATTTGTGGAAAGAGAGCATGATTTTCATACAGAAAGGCCGTAAAAAATGCTAGATCTGCTTATTTCTCGACTCTCTTAGAAGAAAACAAACACAACCCTAGGTATTTATTTGATACAGTGACTAAGAAGCTTCTACTTCTGATGGTTGTAAACAGCACAGCAGTAATGACTTTATGAACTTCTTTACGTGTAAGATCGATAATATTAGGAAGAAAATTATAACCATGCAGCCGTCTACTACAGTATCACATCAGACAGAGCATTGTTGTGTCACTGAGAAAAATTACATTCATTCACTGCTATAGGAGAGGAAGAATTGGCTAAACTCGATAAATCATCTAAATCAACAACATGTTTGCTCGACCCTATACTAGGCTAGACTAGGCTATTAAAAGAGATGCTACCAAAGGTCATAGATCCTCTTCTTAATATCATTAACTCATCTTTGTTATTAGGATATGTACTGAAAACTTTTAAGTTGGCTATTATCAAACCACTCATTAAAAAACCAATTATAGGCGATCTCAAATCTACCCTTTCTGTCAAAAATTCTGGAAAAGGCAGTGTCTTCACAATTATGTTCCTTTTAGAAAAGAAATGGTATCTGTGAGGATTTCCAGTCAAGATTTAGACCGTATCATAGTACTGAGACTGTTCTCATCAGAGTTACAAATGATTTACTCTTATCATCCGATCGTGGTTGTATCTCTCTATTAGTGTTACTCAATCTTTGCGCTGCATTCGATACTATCGACCACAACATTCTTTTGAATAGACTCAAAAATTATGTTGGCATTAGTGGAACTGCATTGGCATGGTTTAAATCATACTTATCTGACCGTTATCAGTTTGTAGCAGTAAATGAAGAGATGTCACACCAATCACAAGTTCAGTATGGAGTGCCGCAGGGGCTCAGGGCTAGGACCGTTGCTCTTCACCCTGTACATGCTACCACTGGGAGATATCGTTAGGAAGCATGGCGTTAGTTTTCATTGTTATGCTGACGATACTCAGCTCTATATTTCTTCACACCCTGACGAAACTTACCAATTCACAAGATTAATGGAATGCATAGCTGATATAAAACATTGGATGTCTAGTAATTTCCTGCAACTTAATTCAGAAAAAAAGAATGTTTAATTATTGGACAAAAAACTCTGCAATTGGTAACCTAGAATAATGTCTAACACTCGATGGCTGCTCTGTCAAGTCCTCGTCGTCAGTGAGGAACCTGGGTGTGCTCTTTGATACCAATCTTTCATTTGAAAGCCACGTTTCTAACATCTGTAAAACTGCATTCTACCATCTTAAAAATATATCTAAATTACGGCACATCCTTTTAATGCAAAATGCTGAACAGTTAATTCATGCATTCATGAACTCAAGGCTAGATTATTGTAATGCTTTATTGGGTGGTTGCCCTGCTCGCTTAATAAACAAACTCCAGCTGGTCCAAAACGCAGCAGCTCAAGCTCTTACTAGAACCAGGAAGTATGACCATATTAGCCTGTCAACACTGCACTGGCTCCCTATTAAACATCGTATTAATTTTAAAATCTTGCTTATTACTTACAAAGCACTAAATGGTTTAGCTCCCCAGTACTTGAGCGAGCTCTTAACGCATTATACTCCATCACGTCTATTGCGGTCTCCGAGGACCTGACCTGGACTGCTCACATTCAGACACAGGTGAAAAAAGCCAGGCAAAGACTGTACCACCAGCGCCAGCTGAGGAAATTCAGGGTTTCACCAGCTATCCTGAAAACTTTCTATTTAGGGGCGATAGAAAGTGTTTTAACTCAGTGCATCACAGCGTGGTATGGGAACAGCACCAGTCATGACCGCAAAGCCCTGCAAAGAGTAGTGCGCTTATCCGAGCGTATCTCAGGGTCAGCTCTCCGTCTCTGCAGGACGTCTACACCAAACGCTGCAAAGGTAGAGCTACCAAGATCATCAAGGACTCTAATCACCCTGCAAACCCTCATTTCACGCTGCTACCATCTGGTAAGCGCTTCCGAAGCCTGATGGCCAAAACTGAGAGACTCAGGAGGAGCTTCTTCCCCAGGCCATCAGACTCCTGAACTCAGTCACTTAACATCACGTGACTTCACGTCCAGGATAAACATCGATACACTGACATTGCACTGCACTTTCTGTTCTCGTTGTTACTGTGTAACAACCTGTCATAAACCTGTTTGCACATTATACTCTTTATACATTTGTTAACCACATATTTATAAGTCTACAGTTTACTCACTGCAAAGTCTACTTCAATTATTTTATTCCACTTTATCCTTATTTGTTACCTTTTTTTCTCTTGACTTGATTATTTATAATTCTACAGATATAGACATATATATATATATATATATATAGATAGTACTTTTTTTATATCCTATTTCTATTATAATTTCTTCCTTGTGTTTTTAACTGTGAATTTGCACTGTCCATGGAGCGGACCTGTTTACATTTCACTGCCGGTTGTATATTCTGTATATAACTGTGTATGTGACAAATAAAACTCTTGAATCTTGAAACTCTGGCCAGTTGATAATACCTAGAATATCAAAATCAACTGCAGGCAGTCGATCCTTTTCCTATTTAGCGCCTAAACTCTGGAACAATCTTCCTAGCATTGTTCGGGAAGCAGACACGCTCTGTCAGTTTAAATCTAGACTAAAAACGCATCTCTTTACTATGGCTTACACATAAAACATTATCAATCTCTATTATTCAAATCAGTAAATGATTGTTAGGCTGCATTAACTAGGTCAGCCGGAACCGGGAACACTTCCCATAACACCTGATGTACTCGTTACATCATAAGAAGAATGGCATCTACGCTAATGTTAATCCCGAGGTTTACTGCAGTCAGCCGGATCCGGGCCGTGTCCAGATCAGATGGTGGACCTGTGCCTGGACATGACCAACGCATCCCTGAAATGTCTGCAGAGAGTGTGTCAAATAAACTCCCCCCGTAAATGCTGCATCGACACAACATCCTCATTAAACCCTTCTCCGCCGTGACGACTCCAATCTTTCAAATAATCTTACGAATATCTATTTACCTAATATAAATTAAGACCTGCAATGTTGCCAGAATTATAATCATACACTGTTTGTTCATCGGCCAGAGGAGAACTGGCACCCCGACTGAGCCTGGTTTCTCCCAAGGTTTTTTTCTCCATTCTGACCCTGAAGGAGTTTTGGTTCCTTGCCACCGTTGCCTCTGGCTTTTGGCTTGCTCAGTTGGGGACACCTAAATTTCATCTATATTACCTTATCTGCCCGCATTGACGCTATATGATACTTGAAATTAGCTGGATAACATCACCGTTTCACCAGAATGGCTGTACAAATTCTGTTGCATTATTTTCCTGTTAACAATGTGAAGCTGCTTTGAAACAATTGGATTTGTTAAAAGCGCTATATAAATAAAGGTGATTTGATTTGACAAAACAGAAATTTGAATTAGTGGCCCCCCATCACTAACAAAAAACATAGTAAATGTTCCCAGTCTCAGAAATCTAGGCATTACACTTGATCCTTAACTGACTCCGGATGTTTACATTAGTAAACTTTCCAAAGCTGCATTTTTCCAGCTTCACCATTTAACCCAACTTTGTTCTTATGTTTGCCCAAAAGATGGTGAATCATTAGTGCATGCTTTTGTTACGTGACACGTCGACTACTGTAATGCTCTTTTTGCCAGATTACTATCTCCCGTTTACAATACATTTAAAATTATGTTGTGAGAATATTAACACACACTAAAAGATCTGCTCATATTACCCCTATTTTATTTAACCTCCATTGGCTTCCTGTGTTATTTCGCATTACTTAAAAAATTATTCTGCTTGCCTTTAAGGGTGCTTTCACACTTGGTTCAATTGCCTGGACCAAACCCAAGTTCGATTGCTTCCCCCCTGCAACCACTGGACTGTGTTCATATTATATATAATTTGGGTCTAAACCAGGGTGCGTTTGGATCATCAAAGCAGCGGCTGTTTACCCCGTTGCTTGGTAATGACTACGAGCAGGAAGGTGGTAAAATGGCAATCTAAAGAAGGCAACCAAAGAGCTAGCTGAGGAGGTCGAGAAGGGGAGCTTTTGGCTCTGGCTGAGGAAGAAAGACAAGAGCCGGGTAAAGAACAACTAACCCCAACAAAAGCCGCAGAGGGTAACACCTATCGGCTGCAGGGGGTGACAGGGAGACTTCCAGAAGAAGAAAGAGTCAAAAAATTGGCGCCAGCAATAATATCTGGCCCGTGCACGCAGCTGCTTTGATAGTGGCTGACTCTGAAATATATCTGTCATGATAATGTAACGGAGGCCAGCTAGTGAGAGCTGTGCAGGTAAACTCTCCTCTAGTGGCTTACGCAAGACATTGCAGTCTTTAGCCTCCTTGTTAGAGCATCAGACTCCCATGCGGAAAGACCTGAGTTCGAGCACCGCTTGGAGCGGGGGGTGCGAGCCATAGAAATAACAACAACAGTTACTCATAATCAATTTGTCTTTAGTGATTTTACCTTCAAAAAAAGTACAAGAAAATTTTTGCAGCAATGTTTTATTTTGGGATGAATTGAGAGCTTTTAATTTGAAAAGTTCTGAAACACATTCAAAAGAGTCTGTGGATCACTAAACACGCCTCTACAATAGCCGCTCATGAAATATGTGGTATGATCAAATGAACAGTGAACCATTGAAATGTTTGCTCATAATGCGGGCCTCAGAACCAACACATGAACAATAACAAACCAAATTCAGCTTCCTTTTTTTAATGAAAAATATTGACAAGACAACCAGCAAAAATAGGTGCCATGCTTCGTCTCGTGGTGCCGTCTGATATTATATTCTTTACAAACAGCTACAACTTCATTGCAGATAAGACACACCAGCTTTGCATTCACAAAACCAGGTAGGATGAACACTTAGTTGTCTTTCCATTCTTCTCTGTATCCCCTATTTTCGGTGTCGACTTTACCCTTAAGACTCTTTGATAGTGCAAGCTTAAAAGTCAACATCACTTCACGTGACGTAAGCGTAGCCTACCTCCAGCACGCAAACAATTAAAAAATGCAGTTTAGTACGTGAGGATGCCAAGGAATAATTCTGAGTATAACAGTAGGCTATGTCAAATAATTGAATAAAATTATCCCTTGACTATATTCTGGCCCACCATCTAGTGGTGATTTTTTTTTTTGGCCCGTGGCCAAATATACTTGCCGACCCCCGATTTAGAGTGATCTGTTATCAGAGGTGACTGTGCCCAAGTTACGTGTTTCAGAAATGTACATATACAAATCACGCAGTTAGCTAAAAATGTATTAATTTAAGGCAGAAAAAATGGAGGAGGGGAAGGAAGTGTGGGATTGCTTGCTTTAAAGAAAGCAATCTGCGAGTGCAGCGAGGTGAGACTCACAATGAGAGTAGTCTGTCTCCCCATAGCGTCAGCTTGAGTGAACTCTAATTAAAACGAAACACAAAATTATGTAGTTTTTTATAATAAATGGTCAAACTTTTTTATATATAAAATATCAAGATAGCGGGGCTGTTTTACCGACAAAAAAGGGGGGTGGGTTGTCTGTCTATCACCAGACCAAGCTCAATTTAAGACTGAACATTGGTCTGGGGAGTCTGCTCTGTATTTTCTACTGCAAAAGAGGTGTGATAAACGAGCATAGTTCAAATGACTCTGTACACAATTGGATAGTCCTTCAACCAATCAGACTTACAAGAGGCGTGATCAACGATTCTCTATCCGTCATCGTGTTAAACCCGCCAATAGCGCACCAGGTGGATAAGCCAGTCTGTGATTGGTTCCCACAAAAGTGTGACAGAAGCACTAGAAATGAACGTACAGGTTTCCAGACTGAGTTGCAGGACGAAATTAAATCGCCGGCAGATCAGGCTGGGTTTACCCAGTCTAGGGGGCGGGAGGAATCTGTGAAGATTTCAATCACGCCTGCAACACTGAAGCGCTGATGAAATAAAGCCTTTCTTATACTGACATGACAAAACAAAAGGCTTTCTTAAAAAGTTTTCTTTTCAATAAGTGTCAGTAATATTATGTGTTTCTGAGTTGAATTTGGTCAAACTTAATACTACGAGCTATGCATTTTATATAAGGTTTGAAGATTTTGCAACATCCAAAACATTTCAGAACCTAGGTTTGTTTGTTTGTTTGTTTGTTTGTTCTAGTCATATACATTAAATAAGCATATTAAAAATGCATATGTAATTGTAGTGCAGCCCTGAGAGCACTTGTACAGTTTGGTACAAGTGCTCTCAGCACCACCTCCTAATCAGCACCACCTCCTAATCAAAATGTCATAATACCCAATTGCGCTCTTTATACATTTTCATAAAGGTCTTACAGCTTTCTACAATTGTGATATAATTCACATCCGTTATTTTTAATAAATTTTACTCCACCAAATTTTGTCCAATACTCACCAAAATCATTGGTTTGCTTGCCTCCATAACTGCTACTTGCAACGATATTTTTCAGAAGAGGTATGAGACTACTCATTTACTGATCTCATTTAGTGTTGCGATGTGAACTGGACTGTGAACTGATGAATGTGTTTGTGTGTCCTGCAGGAATCTGGAGAAAAATATTCTGATTTCCATGATCAGAATCTGCTGGTCATGGTGTCAAACCAGTTTGCTGCTGGTAATGACACGACCAGCATGACACTGAGGCTGATAGCCAAATATCCTCATATACAACATCAGATGTCCAAACCATTTTTTTATGGACTGCACAATTTAGGTCACTTCTTCTTCCATAGATTTTAAAGAGAACACAGTGTCACACCAGAGATCTTTCTGATCTCCTCTTGACATCAATGTCTGTTGAATTTAATTTATATTTCTTTTGTTTACTTCAAAATCTGTACTGCCTCTGTAACTTTCATAGAGTTAGAAGTGCTCAAAGTGATCAAGCTTTATTTGCATGTATAGCCAGGAACTCAGTTTGCCCAGTGTGAAACCACACATAGACCTTCACATTGCTGCATTATGATGACCTCAACAGTTTACATTTTACACATCACGATCATACTTCAGCTGTTATATCCCACAACACGCACATGATCAGTGATATATAAAAGCCACCTTCCTCACCTCTTAGTTTCAAACGCCGTTTGTCGCCTGGCTATGAATGAGTGACATTTCTGATCTTCTCCTCTTATCACTGAGCACCTGAAAAAAAAATATTCACAGGTATATTCGGGAGTAAAGTAACGGTCAGTATATCAAGATCACAGAGGTGTGTTTTGAAAGAAGTTGGTGAACGCAGTTTAACTGTGAGGCATATTATTGAAGTGATATTCAGTATTTGTAAAACTGTTGTGTTTCTGGTTGTCTTTCAGCATCTGTTCTTCACTAGATCTATAGATCATCTGAGGATTGGACTGAATCAAGATGCTGCTGATCACTGAAGCTCTTCTTCTCATTTTAGCTGCTCTAGGACAAGTAAGCTTGTGTTCTAGTATGAATATTACAGACATGGATACTGATGATGTGATCATTATGATTCCTGTTGCTGCAGGATCACAGAGCTGCTGCAGCTGCTGCTGAAGGACAGATATTTCCACTGGATATGGCACCAAATTCTGTTGATGACCAATATGATGGTTGTAGAGAGAACATGGCAGACCTGGTGATGACTAAATATCTGAAGGAGGAAATCAGAAACACTCAAGAATTTAAAGATACTTGGCACGACGGTGAAAAGAAAGCCAAGAAACCACAGGATCATTTGAAACAGATTAATTCAGTTGCCATTTATGTATACACTAACAACAATTCAAACGTATATAGTAATTTCAATAATGCTGTTCGTAGTGAGAAAGAAAAATACAAAGACGAGACATTCAAATGGTATTCACTTCACTTTCTGTTAACAGAAGCGATTCAGATTCTGAAGAAAACACAAAATAGATGCTATTCAACTTATCGTGGTACTACAGTAGAGTTTGATAAGAATGCCCAGAACACAGAGGTTCGTTTCAGTTCATTTACATCCTCCTCTCTTGATTGTACAGTAGCAAATAGTTTTGGACCGAAGTCTTGTTTTGAAATCGAAACTTGTGAAGGTGCTGATGTGATCAAATACTCCAAGTATCCTGACCAGAAAGAGGTGCTGATTCCTCCATATGAGAAGTTTATGGTCACTGAGGTCAAGACAAAAGGTCAGAAAGGTGCCTGGTGTGACACTGTGTTCAAGTTGAAAGCTCTGGGAAAATAAGTTACCTGAACTGTGGTACTGATGCAAAACTGGTACAGGACAGGTCAAACTTTAAATCTTCACTCATTGTGTCTCTTCAAGTCAAAAGTTGCTTCCATTATAATTCCATTATAATCGCAAGTTTATGAATCAAAATAAATTGAATTGTGGAATTTGTGTCAATGCCCAGATCTAATAAAACAACAACAACAACAAAAAAACCAGAGGGCCTTCCAGTCATTGTACCATGTAAACATTGAAACATGTTGTCAATAACCTAATGAAGTTCTGTTCAGTTACCAAATGTTTTGATAATCACAATACAGTTTGTGTGATGCAAGGCTTTTGAGTTTTGTCATTTTGTTTTGTTTTCTTCAAAGAACTCACTCACCTACGCTATCCCCTACTCCACTGGCACCCCGACTGACCCTGGCTTCTCCCAAGGTTTTTTCTCCATTCTGTCACCTGATGGAGTTTTGGTTCCTTGCCACTATCGGCTCTGTCGCCTTTGATTTTGGCTTGCTTAGTTGGGGACACATAATTGAAATAAGCTGGATGACATCACTGTTTTCTCCAGAGCGGCTGTACAGCCGGATCAAAGTATGTTGCATTATTTTCCTGTTTAACACTGTGAAGCTGCTTTGAAACAATCAGCATTTTAAAAAGCGCTATATAAATAAAGGTGACTTGAATTGACATGTAGCACGTTCTGAACCCTAAACACAATTTGTAACAAAAGCTATTATTGTCCACTGTCAAGGCATCGCAAGTTCACATTTCACAGCAAAACAACTTAAATACTTTCAATGAACTTTAATTTTATAAGTTACCTGTATTTTGTTATTATGACTAAATCAAAATCAAATGTTACTTGGAATGGACAATAAAACATTTTTAAAAAACACGATTTATGAAAATTAATAAAAGCAGAGTGTAACCAAGTTCAAATAGCAAGGAGGAAGACAAGGGTCGGCGTGAACTGGGACTTGTGCTTTTATTCAAAACTCTCTTTGTCCAACACAGTAAATGTTGCGCTCACAGCGCTCTCAATAACTCATAACTATATAACTTGTTTCCAACAATCTGTTCTCTCAGCTTTCCAGCGCCCAGTGTCTGTACGAGTTCCCAGTCAGTCTCTCTCTCCTCCATTGTTGATTCCCCTCTGGTTATATACCGTCTCTCCACGCCAATCACTGTAATCAAACACAGGTGTTCATCATTTGAACTTGACCTACTTACTCACCGCCACTCTCCCGGCTCTCTCTCTCCGTGCAGACCTCGCTAAACCACGCCCCAGAGAGTGTTTTACTCTCAGAGGGTCTTTCCTCCCAAGCCTCTCGTATGACGTCAAGCACCCCGTGTGGTTGCCACCCATACAGAAGCTCGAAGGGGGAAACCCTGTGGAGGCTTGCGGGACCTCAGGTACAGCGAATACCAGGGGTTCTAACCATTTATCCCAATTTTTGGCGTCTTCCTGAACGAACTTACGAATCATGGATTTCAAAGATTAAATTGTTCCACCAACCCGTCTGTTTGTGTGTGATAGACGGTGGTGCGAATCGATTTAATGCCCAATAATTCATACAGCTCACTTAACGTCGTGACATAAACGCCGCGTGCCTTGATCAGTGAGGATCTCTTTGGGATCCCCACTGGGAGATTAGGCTAAACAGTGCGCCCGCCACACTCTTTGCTGAAATGTTGCGGAGAGCCACTGCTTCTGGATATCGAGTTGTATAATCCACTAAGACTAATGCAAATCGATGTCCTCGTGCAGATCGTTCTAATGGCCCGATGAGGTCCATACCAAGTCTTTTGAAGGGGACCTGCATGAGCGGAAGCAGGCGCAATGGCACTTTTGGGACAGCCGGTGGATTCACCAGTTGACATTCACGACATGCGGCACACCATCTGCGCACATTCTTGTGAATGCCCGGCCAGAAAAATCAGGTCATTAGACGATTTAATGTGGAAACCATTCCTAAATGCCCAGCCATAGGATTAGAATGAGCCGCCTGGAAAAGCATTTCCCGGCAGTTTTTTGGTATTAATAATTGAGTTGTATCCTGTTTTGTCTGAGTGTCATGGGTCACGTGATACAACTTATCCCTAAAAATAGCAAAATACGGATAGGAGAGCGGCCATGCAGGGTGGACAGGCTGACCGTCGATGGACTGGACCTGTTCAAACGCATGTTTCAGCAATTCATCCTGTGATCGCTCCAGGGGAAAGTCATCACACTCTGTAAGGTTCAGCCTTTCAACAGCGCTCTGTTCTCCTGAAGCCATCCCCAGGGGTCCCGGTTCAGTCTCCCCTACCTGCACCATCGTGCCTCCTCCGCGCTCTCCCGTTTCCTAAGAGACATCTGCATATGACGTTCCCAATAATAAGCTAAAATCTGGCCAATTTGTACCCAAGATTAACGGATGTCTGAGGTGCGGACTAACTGCCACCTCTACGTTATGGTTTTGTCCCCGAAATTGGATAGTTACTGGCATGAATGGGTATTTTATCACATCCCCGTGTACACACCATACCGAAACCATGCAGCCACTATCCAATGCCCCCAACGGAATCAAGCTTTGGTGCATGGAGGTCTGGTTACAACCTGAATCCACCAAAGCTTGAAAAGTACCCCCCTCAATACTCACAGGTCTGGGATCCGGACCAGAGTCCCAACCTCCATCACAGGGCACCTGTCTGTGAAGTGGCCCAGATCCCTGCAACGCCAGCAGACTGGCTCGGACCTTCCCCTGCTTTAGCGGTGGGAAGCGGTCAAGGTGTTGGCATGGAAAGAGGAAAGGAAGGAAGGAAGCAGATTATAGGGGAACCCTGGCATCGTCGGCCCCGTCCCCCTGGACAGGACAGCTGCAGCACTCTGTGCCTTCCCGAATCCACCAGACTTCCACCTGGGTGGACCCCCCCCGCGGCATAGGTACCGGTCTAGAGGGAGAATGGAGAGAGAGAGAAGAAGGGGTGGAGAGAGAGACCGTTGGCAAGTGTCCGCCGACCCCCTGGGCATGCACCATCTGATCCTCCGCCAGTTGGATGGCCGAGTCCAGCGATGTCGGATGATGGCACTGTACCCACTGCCCTGTCTTCGTAGGCAGTCGGGCGATGAACTGTTCCAGCGCCACCTTATCGATGATTTTATCTGCGCACATCCCTCAGCCATTTGCGTCATGCGTCCCGGAGCTGTTGTGCCATAACGAAGGGCTGAAGGGTCACTTCCCCCCAAGTCCAGCAACCGAAATTGCTGGCGATGTTGCTCGGGGGGGAGGCCGACCTGCTGGATTATGGCTTTCTTTAGGTCCTGGTATACGAGGAGGTTCGGCACCAGCAGCTGTAATTTGTGCCTCCCCCATCAACAAGGGGATTAGGCACAGCGGCCAGTGCTCTTCCTCCCACCCACTGGCCTCCGCAGTCTTTTCAAACAAGTCCAGGAAGGACTCTAGGTCATCCTGGGCACCATTTTCATAAGAGTCAGCTGTGTGGGTGGACCTGCTGATGATTTTGTGCCGGTCCGAACCTCCTGACCCATCCAGCTCCTGAACACCTTGAGGTCCTCCTGTTTGCGCTGGCGAGGATCTGGAACCATCGCTCATGATCCTCCCTCATGTAACCAGCGCCCAATGGGGTTCCTGGTGGAGGTCTGCGAGAGATGAAATGATTTCTGCAAACGGTGAACCTGACGGAGTCTGCATTCTGGCGGCGGCACTCTTCTTCCTCCCGGGTTTCGGCACCACTGTAACAAAGTTCAAATAGCAAGGAGGAAGAAGACAAGGGTCGGTGTAACTGGGACTTGTGCTTTTATTCAAAACTTTCTTTGTCCAGCACAAAGTAAACATTGCGCTCACAGCGCTCTCAATAACTCATAACTATATAACTTGTTTCCAACAATCTGTTCTCTCAGCTTTCCAGCTCCCAGTGTCCGCCATTCTCCCGGCTCTCTCTCTCCATGCAGACCTCGCTAAACCACGCCCCCTCTGCCACACAGAGTTATCTGTTTTTTTGCAAATGAACTCTTCATATGTTGCCTTCAAAATTTATCAGGTGGAGGTATCTCAGAGGAGACAGGAAGTGAAGATAACTTTGGATTTGGACATGCCTTGATGCCTTCCCTGTCCTACCCTGGCAGCATTTTTCAGTTTTTGGATGCAGCCCATTTATCATGATCCTTCTGCAGGTTCACTGTTTTGAGCAACTTTACTGGTTAAACTGTATGCATCACACTTAACTTATACAGGGGTGTCCTGTGACAATCCTGCTCCTGGAGGGTCACTGTCCTTCTGTATTTAAACAACAGAACTAACCAATCAAGGTCTTACTAGGCATACTAGAAACTTCCAGCCAGGTGCATTGAGGCAAGCTGGCGCTAAAGTCTGCAGGATACTGGCCACCCAGGACCGATTTTGGACATCTCATGATATTTGCAAATGACAAAATGGAATGTTCCCTTAACAACCATTTCCATAACTAAATGGGAATGTTAGCTAAATGTTTGTGACAACATATTGTGTTAGCTGGGATTGCATCTGTAACTTTCATAGAGTATAATTGATATGGTGTGAAACGTTTTTTAAAAGTCTTTTTAGCCAGGAACTCAGTTTGTCCAGTGTGAAACCACAAACAGACTTTCACAAGTGGTGCATTATTGATGCGCTCAACAGTTTAGTTGAGCTGAATGCAACAAGATCACACTTCCGCTGTTATACCTCAGAAAACACACACATTATTAGAGATTTAAAAGGAAACTTTAACCTCCTCATATGTTTGTTTGAAGAGTCGTTTAAGTCTTTTCTGATCTTCTTTTCTCATTGTTGCTCCTGAACTCCTGAAAACAACAAAACTCACAAACTCCCCAAAAGAGGATAATATATTTTGGTAATTTGGGGGTAAAGTACAAGGTCAAGGTCATTGTACAAATCTATGCAAATATTCCTATTGAAGTGATATTCAGTATTTGTAAAACTGTTGTGTTTCTGGTTGTCTTTCAGCATCTGTTCTTCACTAGATCTATAGATCACCTGAGGGATTGGACTGAATCAAGATGCTGCTGATCATTGAAGCTCTTCTTCTCATTTTAGCTGCTCTAGGACAGGTAAGCTTGTGTTCTAGTATGAATATTACAGACATGGATACTGATGATGTGATCATTATGATTCCTGTTGTTGCAGGATCACAGAGCAGCTGCTGCTGTTGAAGGACAGATATTTCCACTGGATATTGGCAGTGAATTCTGTTGATTCAAGATTCAAGATTTAAGAGTTTTATTAGTCACATACCCAGTAATATACAGAATATACAACCGGCAGTGAATATAAACAGGTCCACTCCATGGACAGTGCAAATTCACAGTTAAAGCACAAGGAAGAAATTATAATAGAAATAGAATAAAAAATATACTATATATATATATATATATATATATATATATATATATATATATATATATATATATATATATATATATATATATATACTATATATGTCTGTAGAATTATAAATAAATCAAGTAGAAAAAAATAAAATAAAATAAAGAAGTGGAATAAAATAAGTGAAATAGTGTGTATTATAGTGTGTACAGTGTGTAAACTGTAGACTTATAAATATGCGGTTAACAGAAATGTACAAAGTATAATGTGCAAACAGGTTTATAACAGGTTGTTACACAGTAACAACGAGAACAGAAAGTGCAGTGCAATGTCAGTATATCGATGTTTATCCTGAAGTGAAGTCACGTGATGTTAAGTGACTGAGTTCAGGAGTCTGATGGCCTGGGGGAAGAAGCTCCTTCTGAGTCTCTCAGTTTTGGCCATCAGGCTTCGGAAGCACTTACCAGATGGCAGCAGCGTGAAATGAGGGTTTGCAGGGTGATTAGAGTCCTTGATGATCTTAGTAGCTCTACCTTTGCAGCGTTTGGTGTACATGTCCTGCAGAGACGGGAGAGCTGACCCTGAGATACACTCGGATAAGCGCACGACTCTTTGCAGGGCTTTGCAGTCATGACTGGTGCTGTTCCCATACCACGCTGTGATGCACTGAGTTAATACACTTTCTATCGCCCCTAAATAGAAAGTTTTCAGGATAGCTGGTGAAACCCTGAATTTCCTCAGCTGGCGCAGGTGGTACAGACTTTGCCTGGCTTTTTTCACCTGTGTCTGAATGTGTGCAGTCCAGGTCAGGTCCTCGGAGATGTTTACACCCAGGTACTTGAAGCTGCTCACTCTCTCTACTGGTGACCCGCTGATCATGAGAAGGGAGTATGTCCGTTGCTGTCTCTTCCTGAAGTCCACAATCAGTTCTTTGGTCTTGCCAACATTCAGAGAGAGACAGTTGTCCTGGCACCATGATGCTCCACCTCTTCCAAGTATGCCGTCTCGTTGTTGGAAATGAGGCCCAGGACAACAGTATCATCAGCAAATTTGATGATAGAGGTGGAGCTGTGTGTGGAAAAACAGTCATGCATGTAGAGAGAGTAGAGTAGGGGACTCAGGACACAGCCCTGTGGAGCTCCCACACTCAGGGTGATGGAGGTGGAGGTGAACTGGCCTACTCTCACCACCTGAGGCCTGCCAGTGAGGAAGTCTTCAATCCAGTGGCAGAGAGAAGAATTCAGGCCGAGATCCAGGAGTTTGGCGGTTAGCTTAATGGGAACTATGGTGTTAAAGGCTGAGCTATAGTCAATAAATAGCAGCCTTACGTAGTTCCCACTTTTGCTGTCAATGTGAGTGAGGGAGGAGTGGAGGACATGAGAGATGGCATCTTCAGTCCATCTACTGGGACGATAGGCAAACTGAAGAGGGTCCAAAGTGTCAGGAATGAAGGAGCAAATGGTGTTTTTAATGAGTCTCTCAAAAACCTCCATGACTATAGATGTGAGAGCCACTGGACGATAGTCATTTAGGCAAGAGGGGTTTACTGTTCTTAGGGACAGGGATGATGGTGGATTTTTTGAAGGAGGTGGGGACCACAGATGTAGCGAGGGACTCATTAAAGATGGATGTAAACAACCCGGTGAGCTGATCAGCACAGGACCGCAGAACACGACCTGAAATACCATCCGACCCGGCAGCTTTCCTGACGTCCACATGCTTGAGTGCCCTCTGAACTTCATCCTCCGAGACAGAGATCACATGGTTGTTGCTGCTCTGAGTGATTCCCTCTGACGCATCACTTGGCAGAGTTGCCCGGAACATGTCCCAGTCGACGTCATCAAGAGCTGCCTGTAGCGCGGTCTCTGAATGGGGTGACCAGCGTTTAACTTCCCACCTCACCAGGGATTCCTGAACAAGCCTTTGTCTGTATTCAGGTGTGAGGAAAATGGCGGCATGATCCGATTTGCCAAAAGCTGGAAGTGACCGCGCTTTATAGGCATTCTTAAACAGAGAGTAGCAATGATCCAGTGTGTTTGCTCCTCGTGTAGGACAGGAGACGTGCTGGTGAAAGTTTGGCAAGACTTTCTTTAGGTTTGCTTTGTTAAAATCGCCCGCGACGATGAACGCAGCATCGGGGTGTTTGTATATGAAGCTGCTGGTAACATCATGAAGGCCAGATAAAGCCAGCCCTGTGTCTGCCTGTGGTGGAATGTAAACGGCAGTGGCGATGACCGAGGAAAACTCCCTCGGCAGATAGAATGGGCGGCAAATGATTGTTAAATGTTCCAGATGGGGCAAGCAGGACCACGAGAGAATGGTGATGTTCCTGGGGTCGCACCATTTCTTGTTGATCATGAAGCATACTCCACCGCTTTAGATTTACCGCCTCGCTGTTCTGTCCATCCGAAAAACAGAGAAGCTCTCTCCTGACGGTGTCACAGCTGTGTCCGGGACCGCAGGCGTGAGCCATGTTTCAGACAAACAATAGATGTTACAGTCTCTCATGTCCCATTGAAAACTTATCCTGGCTCTAAGATCGCCCATCTTATTCTCCAAGGATTGGACATTTGCGAGCAGAATGCTCGGGAGAGGTGGGCTGAATGCCCTTTTTCTCAGTCTGAGAAAAACTGATTCTGAAGAAAACACAAAATAGATGCTATTCAACTTATCGTGGTACAAATGTTGAATTTGATAAGAATGTTCTGAACAAAGAAGTTAGTTTTGGCTCGCTTGCATCTTCCTCCTTTAATCGTAACAAAGTAGTGTTTTTTTATTTTTTTTTTTATATATCTTGTTTTGTAATTCATGTACTTCCTCATGAGAGAGAGGTGCTGATTCCTCCATATGAGAAGTTTAATGTCACTGCTGTCCTAAACAGAACAGATCAGCCAGATCTCTGGTGTGACACTGTGTTTGTGTTGAATAGCACTGAAACAACAAGTGACCTGAACTGTGCTCCATTCAAGAAACTTACCACATCTGTAAAAAAACAAAAAACAAAAAAAACATGAACAAAAAGATGCTTGGAATTAATGTGATTACATGAATTACAATGATCAATGTGAAAACATATATATATTTTATTTTTGTCTTTTTGTTTTGTTTAATCAATAATATGCCAGAAAAAATAATTTGTTGTTAATTTCAATAATGGAATAAAGTTTGACCATTAAGCTGCTTCTTAGTGATTTTATGTGTCCCAAATGTATTTCTTCAGTCACACATAGTCTTGTTGTGTCACATGACTGATTGTATTGTACAGCAGCAGCAACATGCTAATTCAGAACAAGCAATCACACCCAGGGCCTATATCATGCAGCCGGTGGTTAGCCAGGTATGTTTCGGTTTAGTTTGTGCCAACCCTGTGTTTTACGCACCATAATAGAGGTTTAGCTTCATGCCTAACATCAAAGCCTGACTGGATTGGTTTGGGTTGGTCAACTCAAAACTAATCCCATAACCCTAAGTTTGTTCAACTACCATCACGCTACGAGTCCCACGTTTATACTTTTCATACATTAACATTCTGTTAAATTTTTTTACATACACCAAACACTTTATGTGCTTGTTCTTGTCTCATTACACATACTTTAATTGTTTACTGACAGACTATACTGACAGACAGGAAGAATGTGTGCTTGTGTTTAATGAAACCACAAGGCCTTCAGAGGTGTTGCATTTTCAGATGAGCTGAACAGTTTCATGCAGCTAAACATGAGCTGGATGCATCAACGTCACACTTCAGCTCTATATAGATGTCAGCAAGCTAAATATCTAATAATGAATACTTGCTCATCGTAACACATTCGAATTTCAGTAAGGATGTTCTAAACATATACCCATTTTTTCTGCTGTTTCTTTTGTCTGTTTCACCGCTCAACCTCTTAGAGCAGAAGTTTTCAACGTTTGATACCAATGAACCACGAATAAACTGATAATCTTTCCCCTGGTTTCACAGACCAGTTCTGTTTTAACTGAAAGCAACTTGCACTGACTGATATTTTTTTCTATTTTTTTCTAAGGCATGTTTATAAGCTACTTAAATGTCCTAAATGAACTAAGGCCTAAACCTGGCTTAAAGGGATAGTTCACCCAAACATTAAAATTAGCCCATGATTTACTCACCCTCATGCCATCCTAAGTGTATATGAAATTTTTCTTTCAGACAAATACAAAAGAGTCATATAAAAAAATTTCCTGGCTCTTCTAAGCTTTATAATGACAGTGAATGGCTGATCTGTTTTAAGTCTGTAAAAGTGCATCTCTCCATCATAAAAGATATCCACACGGCTCTGGGAGGTTAATAAAGGCCTTCTGAAGCAAAGCCATGCGTTTGTGTGAGAAAAATATCCATTTAAAACTTTAAAAACTAAAATAACGAGCTTCCGGCAGATGGCCTACGCAAGTTGACTTACAGCAAAAGGATAACCCCTGATGCAACGAAATCACCTGATCATCTTTGTTTCTGACTTCCTTTGCAACAAATTATGTTTTAATAAACACCATTACAAAGACCACAAACTAACATAAACAGCTAAGAGTCAAACTGCCCAACAAAAGGAAACGCTGATCACCATAATGGTGACCAAACATTTTCAATAGAACATCAGTATCTAAACCTGTTCATTCTCAATAAAAACTTCTTTAGACGTATGACAGAAATGCTTAGTTTCTGGATAGTGGATAGTTTCAATCTGGTTAGAAAAATTAAGCTGGTAATGCTCTTTGTGGAGTTGTTTAATCCTTTTATCCTCTTTAATCCTTGAAATTATCTTCAGTTGATTTAATCTAAGGCTGTGGCTGAAGTCAGTTGTAGTTCTTGTGTTTCTCTTTCCTTCTGTGATTCTGCTCATTATCATCAGGTGTCATCACTAATGGTCAAACACCACTTTATTAATCATTTAATTATCTCATTAACTTTAACTCTGATTTGGAGTTACTTTAACACTCAGTAGAGTGGGGCCTGTATGTTCCTGAGCAGTGTTAATTTAAAGGAACACTCCACTTAGGCTAATTTTCTAAGTCCCTTAGAGTTAAACAGTTGCGTTTTACCGTTTTTAAATCCATTCAGCCAATCTCTGTATCTGGCAGTATCACTTTTAGCATATCTTAGCATACATCACTGAATTGGATTAGACCATTAGTCACGCTCAAAAACATGACCAAAGACTTTCAATATTTGTCCTATTTAAAACTGGACTATTCTGTGTAGTTACATTGTGTACGAAGACCAACGGAAAGATAAAAGTTTTTAGACCAATATGGCTAGGAACTATTCTCTCATTCCTGCGTAATAATCACGGAACTTTGCTGTTGTACCATGGGTGCAGCGGCGCAATGATATTACACAGTGCCTGAAAATCTGAAAAAGTTTGTCAGTATAACCAACGTGACAACCTGCTTGCACAGAGAGCGTACCTTGTAACCATGGGGACATTTGTGAGAGATGATTCAGAAGATATTTACTTTGGTGCAGATCTTGAACTGTATCTGTTTGAACCGGAATTATAGTTACACTCAAGATGAGCTTTTGAAACGTGAAAGGCAAGAAAATGTGGCTGAACAGACTGGGGCAGAAGGGACGACGAGAGCAGATTCAAACTGGTGAGTCAAAGAAGAATCAATTCACACCCAGCAATGTCACAAGTGCAGCAGTCATCTACATCACTCAAATCACAACAACTGATCAAATATCGTATACGTTCTGTGCCGAGGCTTCGGAATGTGTGCAGGGTTTTTCCTGCATTGAAAATTATTTGGCGGCCGCCAAAACAAATTTGTGTCCCGCCAAAGCTTTATTTGACGAGATATTGTGATTCATGAGTAATGTAGAGATGACTGCTGCTCTTGTGACAGGGCTAATGTTAACTTAACTGAGTGACAGAGAGATTGAGCAGAGCACGCACACTCTCTCTGTCTTCAAAATAAGCACTGTCTTCGCATAAAACACAGGTAAGTGCTTTTTCAATCTGGTCGTTCAAGCTAACTAAAAATAATAATGTTATACTTACAACCATGGGTGATGATACACTTCGTCCTGTCTGGCCATATCCTTTAGACACCGTACCGTGGTACGGGTAACACTGTCCATTTTTTCCAAATAGTCATCTGGTCCAAAATGCTTTGAGCAAACACACAATTTTTCTTGATTGACTCTACAAACCCAATTCCAAAAAAGTTGGGACACTGTACAAATTGTGAATAAAAACAGAATGCAATGATGTGGAAGTTTCAAATTTCAATATTTTATTCAGAATACAGCATAGATGACTTATCAAATGTTTATTATGTCCTCCAGCTTGTTCCTTATATGTACATTTAACTTTTCCGGCCTCTTGCTACCTCTTGCTCTTTGCTACCTGTCCCAACATTTTTGGAATGTGTAGCGCTCATGAAATCCAAAATGAGCCAATATTTGGCATGACATTTCAAAATGTCTCACTTTCAACATTTGATATGTTATCTATATTCTATTGTGAATAAAATAAGTTTATGAGATTTGTAAATGATTGCATTAATTTTTATTCACAGTTTCTACAGTGTCTTATCTCTCAGGTAGGTCCTTCAGGGTGTCATGGAGAGGTGAAGTATCTAAGTAACATCATCTAGCTACTGGAGTTCCCCAGGGCTCAGTGCTTGGACCACTTCTCTTCTCCATCTATATGTTATCACTGGGATCTGTCATCCAGAAACATGGCTTTTCATATCACTGCTATGCTGATGACACTCAACTCTACTTCTCATTTCAATCAGATGATCCCACAGTTGGTGTTCGTATCGCTGCCTGTCTGACAGATATTTCTGCCTGGATGAAGGAACAACACCTTCAACTCAATCTGGCAAAGACAGAACTCCTTGTGGTCTCAGCCAACCCAGCACTTCACCATACTCTCTCCATTCAGCTCAGTTCATCATCCATAACTCCGTCCAGGACAGCCAGGAACCTTGGAGTTGTGATTGATGATCAGCTAAAATTCACTGACCACATCATTGCAAAAACCCGGTCCTGCCAATTTGCTTTATACAACATTAGGAAGATTAGACCCTTCCTATCAGAGCAGGCCACACAACTCCTGGTACAAGCTCTTGTTCTCTCCAGACTGGACTACTGTAATGCTCTTCTAGTGGGCCTTCCAGCATGCACTATCAAACCCTTGCAACTGATCCAGAATGCAGCGGTGAGAATGGTCTTTAATGAGCCGAAGAGAGCGCACGTCACGCCTCTCTTCATCAGTCTGCACTGGCTGCCAATAGCCGCTCGAATCAAATTCAAGGTACTGGTGCTCGCCTACAAGGCAACCACTGGCTCTGCACCAACATACCTAAACTCGCTTGTTCAGACTTACACACCCTCCAGAAGCTTGCGTTCTGCAAGTGAATGGCGCCTTGTGGCGCCATCACAAAGAGGCAAGGAATCCCTCACAAGGACCTTTTCCTGGACCGTTCCCACCTGGTGGAATGACCTGCCTGTCTCAATCCGAGCAGCCAAGTCGGTAGCCATTTTCAAAAAAATATCTTAAAACGCATCTTTTCCAGCAGCACCTGACCAATAAAGAATAACACTTATCACTCTATTCGTTTTCTGTTTGACTATTTATAAAAAAAAAAAAAAAAAAAGGGTTCTGTCCTATGTGTTCTGTGCTAGATTAACTGAGACTTGTTACAGCACTTGCATATTGTTGCCCTTGACTGTTTTTAGGTGCTTCTATTGCTCTTTTTGTAAGTCGCTTTGGATAAAAGCGTCTGCTAAATGACTAAATGTAAATGACTCATACCCTTTTTCACTTTAACTCTGAAAACCCCATCGTAAGTGTCATTACCACAGTGCACAGAGAAACAAAACCACAAAAGTTTGGTTATCACACTATCAAAAACTGCTGGAAGTGTTGACTCTTTTCTTCTTAGCATGCAATTGCGACGACTTGAATTAAAATACTAACTGTTTTGAGCAGTATTATACAAGGATGTAATTATTTCTGCAGCACACTTATTGAATCACTCTCTTTTTATATATATATATATATATATATATATATATATATATATATATATATATATATATATATATATATATTGGGTTTTTTTTTTTTTTTTTTACTTGGTGCTGACATGACAGGAACGAGCCTGACCTTTGTGCAACCACACATACACCAGACCTTCGCAGGTGTTGCATTATGGAGAGGTAAACAATTCAGATGAGCTGATGCACAGCTGCTATGATCCAGTACTCGAGCACAGACATTTTCAGCGATATAAAAGCCACCTTGCTCACCTCTTGGTTTAAAGAGTCATTGTCGTCTGGCTGTGAGTGACTAACTTGTCTGCTCTTTTCCTCTTGTCATTGAGCTCCTGAAAGAAAAAAAAAAACATATATATATATATATATATATGTCCAAAATTTTATTTTGGACATATTGCAATTGAGTAATTCATTTAGTGAAACTCTGTTGTGTTTCTCTGTGTTTTTCATCATCTGTTCTTCTTTGGATCTACTAGATCATCTGAGGGATTGGACTGAATCAAGATGCTGCTGATCACTGAAGCTCTTCTTCTCATTTTAGCTGCTCTAGGACAGGTAAGCTTGTGTTCTAGTATGAATATTACAGACATGAATACTGATGATGTGATCATTATGATTCCTGTTGCTGCAGGATCACAGAGCTGCTGCTGCTGAAGGACAGATATTTCCACTGGATATGGCACTGAATTCAGTTGATGATCAATATATGAGCTGTAAAGAAAAAATGGCAAATCTGGTGAAGACAGAACTTCTAAAGAATGAACTCAATAAATCACCTGATTTTAAAACGGCTTGGAATAAAGGGAAAGAGTTTGTCAAGGGCCCGAAAGATGATTTGACAGAGAACCATTTAATCGCCATTTTTGTGTACAGTGACGCTAGTGTATACAAGAACTTCAATCTTGACACTCGTTCTGGTAAACAAAACTACACAGCCATGAAATACAAATGGTACTCACTTCACTTTCTTTTAACAGAAGCGATACATATTCTGAAGAAAACACAAAATCAATGCCATTTAACTTATCGTGGCACAAATGTTGAATTTGATAAGAATGTTCTGAACAAAGAGGTTCGTTTCGGCTCATTTGCATCCTCCTCTCTTGATCTTAAGGTAGCAAAACGTTTTGGAACTAAATCTTGTTTTGAAATCAGCACATGTGAAGGAGCTGATGTGACAAAATATTCAAAGCTTTCTCGTGAGAAAGAGGTGCTGATTCCTCCATATGAGAAGTTTAAAGTCACTGCTGTCAAGACAAGAGTAAAGCAGAAAGATCTCTGGTGTGAAACTGTGTTTGTGTTGAAAAGCACTGGAACAACAAGTGACCTGAACTGTGCTCTATTCAAGAAAGCATCTCGAATATCGAAGAACATCTTGGAGACCAAAACAAAACACTATGTGCTGAATAAAGTGCTTTAAATTTACATGATATAATCATGTACATTCAATTCCAGCATTTGTCCCTCTTTGATTAGTTCATTAATTCTTTGTCAGAGAGCACAATTTGTTTAATTTCAACACAATGAAATAAAATTATTTTTAAGTGACCCAATTCAGTGGCCTTGTGTTTGGCTTTATTCACACTACGCTTTATAACATGAGCAATAGCTGTTAAAAGCATGCCTTTACTTTCAGTCGAAAATGTTATCGCGAGTGTAAGGCCCGTCAAATCGTCCCAATGATGGCTTACGATTAGCAGGTGAAGGTTTCGTTTCAGTGGGGAAAAGTAAGTTAATTCCAATTTACTTTTATTTGACTCCATTTCATCATGACCTCAAATTTAGGTTAGAATGCCGATTGGTTATTTGATCATTTGTATAATAGTTTAACTGCACATTTGATTATTCTGTTTAACCCTTTGTTAAAATTATACCCATTCATCCGGATCCCAATAACACTTTGAGTCTCGCACCGGCCGGGTTTACAATCTCTTTATCACAAACTCATCAGTCTTGGTCATTAGACAGAGGCGATTAACTGATACTCCATGTTGATCATTCTAGAATATTTTTTCTTCAGTCCCCTTAGATCTGAACTCACTTAATGCAAGACTATATCCAATCAGAGGCCATAACCATTACCATAGAACCATGTGACCAGCTTAACTTACTCTAATGGTAACTTTACACAATCATGCTGTGGTTTCCCATGTACATGTACAAACCCGATTCCAAAAAGGTTGGGACACTGTACAAATTGTGAATAAAAACAGAATGCAATGATGTGGAAGTTTCAAATTTCAATATTTTATTCAGAATACAACATAGATGACATATCAAATGTTTAAACTGAGAAAAAGTTGATTTTAAATTTCATGGCATCAACACATCTCAAAAAAGTTGGGACAAGGCCATGTTTCCCACTGTGTGGCATCCCCTCTTCTTTTTCTAACAGTCTGCAAACATCTGGGGACTGAGGAGACAAGTTGCTCAAGTTTAGGAATAGGAATGTTGTCCCATTCTTGTCTAATACAGGCTTCTAGTTGCTCAACTGTCTTAGGTCTTCTTTGTGGCATCTTCCTCTTTACGATGCGCCAAATGTTTTCTATGGGTGAAAGATCTGGACTGCAGGCTGGCCATTTCAGTACCCGGATCCTTCTACGCAGCCATGATGTTGTAATTGATGCAGTTTGTGGTCTGGCATTGTCATGTTGGAAAGTGCAAGGTCTTCCCTGAAAGAGACGACGTCTGGATGGGAGCATATGTTGTTCTAGAACTTGGATATCCCTTTCAGCATTGATGGTGCCTTTCCAGATGTGTAAGCTGCCCATGCCATACGCACTCATGAACCCCATCCCATCAGAGATGCAGGCTTCTGAACTGAGCGCTGACAACAACTTGGGTTGTCCTTGTCCTCTTTAGTCCGGATGACATGGCGTCCCAGTTTTCCAAAAAGAACTTCAAATTTTGATTGGTCTGACCACAGAACAGTTTTCCACTTTGCCACAGTCCATTTTAAATGAGCCTTGGCCCAGAGCTTCTTTTTTGACCTATTGAGTTTTAGCCGGCAACGGCGAATGGCACGGTGGATTGTGTTCACCGACAATGTTTTCTGGAAGTATTCCTGAGCCCATGTTGTGATTTCCATTACAGTAGCATTCCTGTATGTGATGCAGTGCCGTCTAAGGGCCGAAGATCACGGGCATCCAGTATGGTTTTCCGGCCTTGACCCTTACGCACAGAGATTGTTCCAGATTCTCTGAATCTTTGGATGATATTATGCACTGTAGATGATGAGAACTTCAAACTCTTTGCAGTGTTTCTCTGAGAAACTCCTTTCTGATACTGCTCCACTATTTTTGGCCGCAGCATTGGGGGAATTGGTGATCCTCTGCCCATCTTGACTTCTGAGAGACACTGCCACTCTGAGAGGCTCTTTTTATACCCAATCATGTTGCCAATTGACCTAATAAGTTGCAAATTGGTCCTCCAGCTGTTCCTTATGTGTGCATTTAACTTTTCCGGCCTCTTATTGCTCCCTGTCCCAACTTTTTTGGAATGTGTAGCTCTCATGAAATCCAAAATGAGCCAATATTTGGCATGACATTTCAGAATGTCTCACTTTCAACATTTGATATGTTATCTATATTCTATTGTAAATAAAATATAAGTTTATGAGATTTGTAAATTATTGCATTCCTTTTTTATTCACAATTTGTACAGTGTCCCAACTTTTTTGGAATCGGGTTTGTAATTAGAATATCATCACAATAATGAGATGTTGAGGCTCACCATCTCTTAGCATTTTTAAGTCTAAGCTTAAGACTCATTTTTTTAGGGTAGCTTTTAACTGATATTTTCTTCTTTTAGTCTTGATTGTTGTTTTATTTTAAACCTTATATTATATTTATATGTGGTGTATTTTGATGTTTTATTTGTCTTGTGAAGCGCTTTGAGATTTGTATTTAAAGGCGCTATAGAAAATAAAGGTTATTATTATTATTATTACCATATTTAGATTGGTCTAACAACTTTTTGTTGCTCTAAATGGAAGACCCATTTGGTCTAATAACCTCTACGGTCTAAGCATATGTAGCTAATGCCAATGTGTTAGTCGGAGCTCTAGTACATCAGTCTGGCGTGCCCTTATGCTTCACCTAACTGTGCTCTAGTCCGTTACTAACCTGAGCATAGATTTGTGGTGTTATGGATTTAATGTAATCTACTAGAGTTAATAATTCCAGAGTAAATCAGAATAAATCAATGTAACAATTTATTATTAGTCAGGTAAATGTATCATGCCAATGACATAATTCAAAGATAATAAATACATAACATCAAATGCTCTGAAGTAAAGAGTAAAGGATGGATACCTGACATCTGAAAATTACATGAAATGTCTGAAAGACACCCAGCGTTACGGGCTGACCGGAGTAAAGGATCCAGCCTTCTGCAACATCTCCTTAAATACTCAGACCAAGACAGAAACCTCTTTCAAATGTAAACATGAGTTCACAATGGGAATTTGCATTAATCAAGTCCTGTAGACCTGTAATTTACACCTTATTGAGGACAGGAGGTAAAGACCAATTGGCAGAGGACACACTCATCACAATAAGCAAAATATCTCTAAACTCTCAAAACCTTTGTTACCTTTTGCTTTACTTCTGTGGGAATGAAATCGTTGTACCAGTCGCATTGAGATGTTTCTAATGATATCAAACATGTATAATACTGTATAGTACTTGTTCACAATAACCCATATAGATTTTGGGTGAATTTCAACATATGGAGAGGAGAGATGAGGGTGAGGGGGATGAAATGTAAATTAAGTTGATTGACTTTGTGTGGCTGAGCCTCGGGTGGGGATGCCACTTTCACAAGAGAGAAGTTCAAATGTTAATTCCCGAAACATCCTTTGTTTTCTCAGGAGAACTTGTTCCTTAGCTCAGATGCCCCGGCATCTTACACTAGCTAGTAGAAAAAGAAAAAAAGTTTAAATTCAGTAAATAAAAGAAATTCAATTAATTCAGCTTGTTCAACAAAATAATAATAATAATAATAATAATAATAATAATAATAATAATAATAATAATTGTTGTTCAATTAAACTTATTCTAGTCTTCTTAGCTCTTATATGAACTTTATTTGTGTGGGAAATCTTTTCTCAATTTAATTAAGTTCATTTAACATTTCTTTATATTTTTAAGTGTACCCTTTTGAAATAGGTTTTATACACAAGGTCTGTATTACTCATCTTAAGAGAGATTGTCCTGCATGAAACCACAGGCCTTCACAAGTGTTGCTGTCAGGAAACACAGACTCAAGGAAAGTTGGAGTTGGAGAATGGGGAAATCACACAAAGGTAGGTAATCACAGGTTCCCCTGCAGTGGTTCAGGCTGCAGGTTTGCTGAATGACTAAAGAAACATTATATTACCACTCACTGCTACGTATACCAACGACGGAATTAAGCGCAGTTACAATAGCAAAATATGTGTGAGAGCGCTGCTATAGTGTGACAATGTTTTATTGCAATCCGTAGTACATCAAAGTTAATATCAACAATATTTTCAGTACTTTAATATTATCAATACGTTTTTGTTTCAAACAACGTTTTTGTTTCTTTGTTTAATTTAATGTTTCAATGTTTCAAACTTTGGAAGTGAGAATTTATATTATATATACACTCACCTAAAGGATTATTAGGAACACCTGTTAAATTTCTCATTAATGCAATTATCTAATCAACCAATCACATGGCAGTTGCTTCAATGCATTTAGGGGTGTGGTCCTGGTCAAGACAATCTCCTGAACTCCAAACTGAATGTCAGAATGGGAAAGAAAGGTGATTTAAGCAATTTTGAGCGTGGCATGGTTGTTGGTGCCAGACGGGCCTGTCTGAGTATTTCATAATCTGCTCAGTTACTGAAATTTTCACGCACAACCATTTCTAGGGTTTACAAAGAATGGTGTGAAAAGGGAAAAGCATCCAGTATGCGGCAGTCCTGTGGGCGAAAATACCTTGTTGATGCTAGAGGTCAGAGGAGAATGGGCCGACTGATTCAAGCTGATAGAAGAGCAACTTTGACTGAAATAACCACTCGTTACAACCGAGGTATGCAGCAAAGCATTTGTGAAGCCACAGCACGCACAACCTTGAGGCGGATGGGCTACAGCAGCAGAAGACCCCACCGGTACCACTCAACTCCACTACAAATAGGAGAAAGAGGCTACAATTTGCACAAGCTCACCAAAATTGGACAGTTGAAGACTGGAAAAATGTTGCCTGGTCTGATGAGTCTCGATTTCTGTTGAGACATTCAGATGGTAGAGTCAGAATTTGGCGTAAACAGAATGAGAACATGGATCCATCATGCCTTGTTACCACTGTGCAGGCTGGTGGTGGTGGTGTAATGGTGTGGGGATGTTTTCTTGGCACACTTTAGTGCCAATTGGGCATCGTTTAAATGCCATGGCCTACCTGAGCATTGTTTCTGACCATGTCCATCCCTTTATGACCACCATGTACCCATTCTCTGATGGCTACTTCCAGCAGGATAATGCACCATGTCACAAAGCTCGAATCATTTCAAATTGGTTTCTTGAACATGACAATGAGTTCACTGTACTAAAATGGCCCCCACAGTCACCAGATCTCAACCCAACAGAGCATCTTTGGGATGTGGTGGAACAGAGCTTCGTGCCCTGGATGTGCATCCCACTAATCTCCATCAACTGCAAGATGCTATCCTATCAATATGGGCCAACATTTCTAAAGAATGCTTTCAGCACCTTGTTGAATCAATGCCATGTAGAATTAAGGCAGATCTGAAGGTGAAAGGGGTCAAACACAGTATTAGTATGGTGTTCCTAATAATCCTTTAGGTGAGTGTATATATATATATATATATATATATATATATATATATATATATATATATATATATATATATATATATATATATATATATATATATATATATTCATTCTTAGTCATGTTGGAGTTTTTGTGTTTTCATTGAGCAGAAGAGTGACGCTTGTGGTTTGTCCTACATGAACCCACAGGGCTTCACAAGTATTGCATTATCAGATGAGCCTGATGCATCATGATTAATTCAGATCTATATTAATCTCACAGTGGCTGAAATATGTTTCTGAATGTGAAAATGTCTTTGGTAGCACCACAAATTTAAATAATTTGTAATTTGTATCTCCAATCAGTTGCCTCAAAACTTTTAAGTTCAGAAAATTCTAAGTTTAAGTAGGCAGAACTAGCATGTTTTTATTTTGTACTCTTAATTTGAAATTTCTGAGTACACTAATTCATATTTCATGTGATCTCAATGTGAAAATTTTTATTAAGTTAACTTGCTAATTTAGTAACATGTTAACAATAGAATGGTGTAGCACTTGAATGAGTGCAGCAATATAAAGCATTTAACATACATACCATCAAACCAAGTAGAATGCACCACTCATCATAGATCTGCTACACTGCTGCTGTTGATTATTGCTGTTGTTGTAGATTGCTGCTGATTATTATTATTATTGCTGCTGCTGCTTCAGAGCAAGTACAGTAAATTGCTACTGCCAATACATACATGACACGCTGCTGTGAGCATGTAAGACATGCTGCTGCTGCACAAAAAGCATATATCAATTATCCTCCAGCAGATCTATACAGGTCTATACAGGGTTTTAGACGAACTCTGAAAGCGCACTGCAAACTGCTGTAAAGAATGGTAACCTGCCATTTAAATGTTGAGCAGCAAGCTCATTGGCTGCAGATGCAACATGAACCAATCAGCGGTGCCAAGTAGTTAAGGTTGTAATTATCATCAGCTTGTGTTAAGGACCCATCAGAATGTGCCATCTAGAGTTTCATGACAGAACTTAGGTTTAACTTAGGTTTAAACTTAGGTTTGTCTAAATTATAATACATAATATCATAAAACTCAAAACAATGAAGCAATTCAGTTTACTTAAAATATATCAGTTCTGTGAACTTTAAAGAAAAAGAGTGCTAAATACTCATAAATAACTAATTTGTTTAATTAATTTAAGTTTGTCCTACTCAAATCTTTGAAAAGAGCTGATTCCATTAGAATTTTTTTAAAAAATAAGAGAAATGAAACAGGGCCGAGTGTCCGGTTTGGGAACCACATGATTTCGTCGCTGCTTTTTGCAGATGGCGTTGTCATGTTGGCCTCCTCAGACCAGGACCTTCAGTGTGCACTGGGGTGGTTTGCAGCCCAAGTGTGAAGCGGCCGGGATGAGAATCAGCACCTCCAAATCTGAGGCCATGGTTCTCAGTCGGAAAAGGGTGGCTTGCCCACTTCAGGTTGGTGGAGAGTTCCTGCCTCAAGTGGAGGAGTTCAAGTATCTTGGGGTCTTGTTCATGAGTGAGGGAAGGATGGAACGGGAGATTGACAGACAGATCGGTGCAGCTTCTGCAGTAATGCGGTCAATGTACCGGTCTGTCGTGGTAAAGAGGAGCTGAGCTGTAAGGCGAAGCTCTCGATTTACTGGTCAATCTACGTTCCTACTCTCACCTATGGTCATGAGCTGTGGGTCATGACCGAAAGGACAAGATCGCGGATACAGGCGGCCGAGATGAGCTTTCTCCACAGGGTGGCTGGGTGCTCCCTTAGAGATAGGGTGAGAAGCTCGGTCACTCAGGAGGAACTCAGAGTAGAGCCGTTGCGGAAGGAAGGAAGGAAGGAAGGAAGGAAGGAAGGAAGGAAGGAAGGAAGGAAGGAAGGAAAGAAAGAAAGAAAGAAAGAAAGAAAGAAAGAAAGAAAGAAAGAAAGAAAGAAAGAAAGAAAGAAAGAAAGAAAGAAAGAAAGAAAGAAAGAAAGAAAGAACTGTGAATCATCATTCATTGCATTTCAAATTGTAGGCGCTTCCATTAAAATTATAACATTTGATAGCTTGATTAATTCTGAATGATACTCCATCTTTACAAGTTATTTTAATTTCAGAGTTAGATTTCAGGTTTGGATTAAAGATGATATTGTATAGTTTCATTAACAATTTCATGAAAATTCACCATTATGTATATTATTACACACATTTTGAGAAGATCTAGGTCGTATTCACAAAACATTACCATAATCTTACCACTAAGAGTTCTCCTAGAACAGCTGTAAAACTTCTTAGGTAAGAGTTTCCTCTTAAAACCTATTCACAAAGCTGCTGAGACCAACTTTTACTAAGGCCTGGGACACACTAGACGATTTTCACATCTTAAACAATTTTAAAACTGTGGGAGACCACAGACATAATGAGAGTTTCATCCAAATGTTTGCATTATAATCCTCTGAACGCACAAACTATGATTCAGCCGGATCACGAGACCACACACTTGTTGATTGCTGGAACGATTTCACATGACAATCAACGCTGTCAGCTGGCTCTCCTGTTTTACAGGAGAAAAAAATACTCTTTTACTGTATTCAATCATTTGGAAGTGTGAACTCATGAAACAACTGTCACTTTTTATTTATTTATTTAGTAGACAGGAAGCAAAATAGGAGAGAGAAAGGGGAGAAAGGTCCTTGAGCTAGAACTCAAACTCGGGTAGGCGTCACTTCATCTGAGGGTTGCATCAGTTTTGCTCAATGCTATGTGGAAGAAGCAAGATCATTTAATAATTATATTACTGCATGGTGAACCTATGATAACTCATATTTCAACAACTATTACTGTTGTTGGCCAGATAAAATGACAGAGAAAAGAAAAACGGACATGAGGTCATTGCAGTGCACCAAAACGTCACACATATCCTTACAAGTACAATTTTGTCTGTATTATTTGTGTCCCCTTCAATATTTGCCTTTGAGAGATTTTATGTGTATTGTCCCACCAACTGTTAGATGAAATTTACACCCATTTAGCCTTAAGATGTTTTGTGATTACGGCTCCTGGCATTCATCTTAGACAGACAGGAATTCAAGAGTTTGTCCAGTGTGAAACCACACATAGACCAGAACTTCACAAGTGACAATCATGTGATCTAAACCATTTAGATGTTTTAGATACCCACAATCACACTATTAACACACACACACACACACACACACACACACACACACACACACACACACACACACACACACACACACACACACACACACACACACACACACACACACACACACACACACTACCAGCACTATAAATAAGGCACCTTCCTCATCTGTCAGTCTGAAGAGGCATTGTTGTCTGGCTGTGATAGACTGACTTTTCTGATCTTCTCTTCTTGTCGTTGCTCCTGAAACTCCTGAAAAATAGTGAAAAGAAACCGCAGAATCTGACAAAAAGAACCAACAGTATTTTCAGGTAAGTTTGGGGTTGAAATAAAGATCAATTTAACACTTCCACCAGTGAACAACACAGGTTTAAGTCATTGTTTCAAAAAACGTTTGCTCTGTTAAGTTGTGGGATAGATTAACTGTGCAAATATATGTAAATATTCCTTTCCATTATATTGCAGTCATAGATTTACCATTTGTAAGACTGTTGTGTTTCTGGTTGTCTTTCAGCATCTGTTCTTCACTAGATCTATAGATCATCTGAGGGATTGGACTGAATCAAGATGCTGCTGATCACTGAAGCTCTTCTTCTCATTTTAGCTGCTCTAGGACAGGTAAGCTTGTGTTCTAGTATGAATATTACAGACATGGATACTGATGATGTGATCATTATGATTCCTGTTGCTGCAGGATCACAGAGCTGCTGCTGCTGAAGGACAGATATTTCCACTGGATATGGCAGTGAATTCAGTTGATGATCAATATAAGGACTGTAAAGACAAAATGGCAGACCTGGTGAAGACAGAACTTCTAAAGAATGAACTCAATAATTCACCTATGTTTAAAACGGCTTGGAATAAAGGGAAAGAGTTTGTCAAGGGCCCGAAAGATGATTTGACAGAGAACCATTTAATCGCCATTTTTGTGTACAGTGACGCTAGTGTATACAAGACCTTCAATAATGATACTCGTCATGATAAAGAAAAGTACATAGACAAGGAATACAAATGGTACTCACTTCACTTTCTGTTAACAGACGCGATACAGATTCTGAAGAAAACACAAAATCAATGCCATTCTACTTTTCGTGGTACAAATGAGACATTTTATAAGAATGTTCTGAACAAAGAGGTTTGTTTCGGCTCATTTGCATCCTCCTCTCTTGATCTTAAGGTAGCAAAACGTTTTGGAACTAAATCTTGTTTTGAAATCAGCACATGTGAAGGAGCTGATGTGACAAAATATTCAAAGCTTTCTCGTGAGAAAGAGGTGCTGATTCCTCCATATGAGAAGTTTAAAGTCACTGCTGTCAAGACAAGAGTAAAGCAGAAAGATCTCTGGTGTGAAACTGTGTTTGTGTTGAAAAGCACTGGAACAAGTGACCTGAACTGTGCTCTATTCAAGAAACGAGTCAAGAAACCATCCAAAAACAAAACAAAGTGCTATGCGCTGAAAAAAAAGTGCATTGAATTTACGTGATATAAAAATGTACATCAATTCCAGCATTTGTCCCTCTTTGTTCATTAAATAATTTGTCAGAAAACACAAACTGTTTAATTTCAACAATGAAATAAAGCTATTTTTAAGTGACCCAGTTCAGTGCCCTCAAAGTGATTTTATGTGTTTTTTTCTTCATTTATACGTACATCTTACAATTTTATTGTTTGCTATCTCTCTAACTGCCAGATATAGCATATGAACTGCTAAATGATCTTCTCAGTGCAATACAGCGATTAATATTTTAGTAACTTGCTAAAAAAAAAAAAAAAAAAAAAAAAAACCTTTTGATTCTCATTGAGTTTAATTTAAATTGTTTGAAAAATATTTTATTTTATATTTTATTCAGACAATATAAATTCTGTGCTTTTTTTCCCCATCTTAGTCATTTTGGAGATTAAGAAGAGATAAAAAGAGTGATGTTGGAGCTTTTGTGGTTTTCATTGTGCAGACGCTTGTGGGGTTTTTGTGTTTGGCTTTATTCACACAAAGATCTGAAGATTTTCGTAGATCAATCATAAATACAGGTTTGTTTACGTCTTTTTTTATACAATTTCATTTTATAATCATTTATAATCATTAGTCCTTTATGTAGATGCCATTTATCATTTATATAACTTATAATTTAATCATTGTATTATTCATTTATATAATTTATGAAACATTTATGATTAAATAATTGTATTATTATTATTAATTTATGTCTTATGATGATGTTTGCTTCACTATTAGGAGATAAGAGGTACTGGCCAGACGAAGTCTGAGCATTGAGACATATGCAACTAAGATTAATTAAATAAAACTTTGCTATTTTTATCACCATCACTTTGTCTCCTGTCGTTCTGAGTCAAACCCTCAGGCTGATAGAAGAGTGTTAATAGAGTCTTGAGGTACCAGACAAGACTTTCTGTTGACAGGTTTGCTGGGTTGCACACACCAAACAAATGGATATCTTTTGACGAGAGCTGCTAAAAGCATTTAGTCGATCAGGTCTTTCTCCATTATAGCGCCGAAACTCTCTGCCCCTGACACTTAGGACGATAACCACACTGCATGAATTTAAGTCTAAATTCAAAACCTATATGTTTAACCAATATTACCTGTCATAATGTGTTTTTTTCTTAAACATTCTTCCAATACTCTGTATACCAGCTATAATGCTTCCTAAAGGGCTCATAACACACACAGTTTCTGCCAGTCTCATGTTAATCTCGAGTACCTATAGAGTAGTATTGCATCCTTCACATCTCTGAAGAGTCTTTAGTTTTATCAGATATATAAAAGACGGATATGCTGTACCGATTATTTACAGGTCTACAGTTCATGGCTCACATACTCTCTCACACATACACACACACACACACACACACACACACATATCATGGCATTATCCCTGGATAACTTTCGATTCACTATATGTTCATGTTGACATTATATGCACTAACTGATTTTGATTGCCAACAAAACACAGACATTTGATGCAGTTTCGACCCATGACCGGGAACAAACAAACACACTTGCAGAACTCAGACACACTGTTAATATATTATTTATTTATACTGTGTGATCTATCCAGCAGATGCCAAAGGACACCTAATAATAGAGGAAAACTCTATTAGAGAAAAACCTAATAGTAATAATGTAGTATAGCTTACTGTAGTATAATGTAATAATATATAGCCCTAACACATATGAACCACAATAACGACAATTACACAACTCTCTGACTCTCTGACACTTCTCTGAAACGAGACAGCAACCACAAGGTGGCGCGAGTTTCGGACCCGAAGTGACACTCAGACCGAACCGATGACGTATTCCACGCAAACCGAGGACTCATTTGTCATTGGTCACGTGAGTTCTCTGTTAAAGGTGCTCTAAGCGATCCTGGGTGGAGTAACTTCTTGTTGACGTTCAAAGTGTTGTCAAACAAAACAGAGGCTAACTGGACCCTCCCTCCTCCTCCTCCTCCTCTTCCTCCTCCTCTCTGTGCCACCTTTCAAAGGCTGAAATCTAAACTCTTTTTCCTTTTCGTTGCAAGTTGCTCATCAGAACGTTGTCTCTTTGGTCGTGTGTCGGCCATATCAAAATCATATAATTCGAACTTCCCTCTTTATGCTTCTCTCTTCTACACACCCCCCTTCATGTGCATGCGCACTAACCCCAAACCTCCACCCCCAAATCATTCTTGTCGGTTATTGGCTGGAGCTCTGTTTATTATGTTTCGTTGTCCAGACTGCCCACGTTTGTTTTTGTTGTCGTTTGTGGAACTTGTGGCGACTACAGAGACCGCGTTTTTTTACAGTGTGTTCAGGGGACAGGCAGCTAGCAGATAGTGAGGAGATGTTTGCTGTATGTGAAAAAAAATGCATGACATCACTTGCACCTTTAACAACACAAGCCTCGAATCGGGGGTTCATCTGGCACGCCTATTTATTCTCGACACAAGCTCCGATGCCTCGGGTTCAAATGTCACATCGCTGCCTGTTATTTCTCATTTCCTGACACTTTTCTATGCTGTCTGTAATACTATGTTATACTTCTGTTTGTATTTGACTGTTTGCACTCAAATGCAATTACAATCACTCATGTCTTGGACTAGGCAAAATGTCTACTGTCCATTTAACTGATTATGTTTGAAATGTTGTTCCATATTATTATTGTGAAGATTGAGAATAACGTAATATAAATTAAACATTATTATTATTATTATTATTATTTACAAGTTTTAAGTCAGATGTTCAAACTGCAAAGAGAGCACTGTAATGAGACATCTTACTCATATTAAACACTTTTATGCTATCTGAGATTGAGTTCATGAGACTGACCGGAGAACAGGAAGAACTTGATATGAGTTGTCTTTTTGCACCTTATTACTGAAAATGTTTAGTGCTTGCTGTGGCATTGGGTGCGTGGTTCAGCAAGGTCTGCGACAGGAGAGAGAGTCGGGAAACTCTCTTGGTGTGAAGAGACCGTATAAAATCACCTGGGAGAGGAGAAGCGGCAGACAGGGGCCGACTGCAGATTTTTTGAACGTGGCTTTTAATGTACTGACATGAAGCACTATAATAAAGCCCAGCTTGTACTTGTGTTGTGTGGTTACAGCACCACCTGCTGATCAAAATCAATGTCTGAAATTAGGTTGAGCTTGTTATTATCACAACACTCATGATTCATCCCCTCTGTACAGAAAATATACACCAATCTGGCATAGCATTATGACCACTGACAGGTGACATGAATAACACTGATTATCTCTTCTTCACGGCTCCTGTTAGTGGGTGGGATATATTAGGCAGCAAGTGAACATTTTGTCCTCAAAGTTGATGTGTTAGAAGCAGGAAAAATGGGGAGCGAAGGCTGGCCCGTGTGGTCCGATCAAACAGACGAGCTACTGGAGCTCAAATTGCTCAAGAAGTTAATGCTGGTTCTGATAGAAAGGTGTCAGAATACACAGAGCATCTCAGTTTGTTGAGTATGGGGCGGCATAGCCGCTGACCAGTCAGGGTGCCCATGCTGACCCCTGTCCACCGCCGAAAGCACCAACAGTGGCACTGAGCATCAGAACTGGACCACCAATGGAAGAAGGTGGCCTGGTCTGATGAATCACACTTTCTTTTACATCACGTGGATGGCCGGGTGCGTGTGCGTCGCTTACCTGGGGAACACATGGCACCAGGATGCACTATGGGAGGAAGGCAAGCCGGTGGAGGCAGTGTGATGCTTTGGGCAATGTTCTGCTGGGAAACCTTGGGTCCTGCCATCCATGTGGATGTTACTTTGACACGTACCACCTACCTAAGCATTGTTGCAGACCATGTACACCCTTTCGTGGAAACAGTATTCCCTGGTGGATGTGGCCCCTTTCATCAGGATAATGTGCCCTTCCACAAAGCAAAAATGGTTCAGGAATGGTTTGAGGAGCACAACAACGAGTACAATATTTACAAAAGAGAAATTAGATTCAAAATACAAATACAAAGACCAGCAAAACATACATAAGAGCCAGTACGATTTGGGCATACAAAATAAGGTGGTTTCCAAAAAAAGGTGGGACACTGTACAAATCTCATAAACTCATATTTTATTCACAATAGAATATAGATAACATATCAAATGTTGAAAGTGAGACATTTTGAAATGTCATGCCAAATATTGGCTCATTTTGGATTTCATGAGAGCTACACATTCCAAAAAAGTTGGGACAGGTAGCAATAAGAGGCCGGAAAAGTTAAATGTACATAAATGTACATAAATGTACATATAAGGAACAAGCTGCCAACATGATTGGGTATAAAAAGAGCCTCTCAGAGTGGCAGTGTCTCTCAGAAGTCAAGATGGCCAGAGCATCACCAATTCCCCCAATGCTGCGGCCAAAAATACTGGAGCAATATCAGAAAGGAGTTTCTCAGAGAAAAACTGCAAAGAGTTTGAAGTTATCATCATCTACAGTGCATAATATCATCCAAAGATTCAGAGAATCTGGAACAATCTCTGTGCGTAAGGGTCAAGGCCGGAAAACCATACTGGATGCCCGTGATCTCCGGCCCTTAGACGGCACTGCATCACATACAGGAATGCTACTGTAATGGAAATCACAACATGGGCTCAGGAATACTTCCAGAAAACACTGTCAGAGAACACAATCCACCGTGCCATCCGCCGTTGCCGGCTAAAACTCAATAGGTCAAAAAAGAAGCCATATCTAAACATGATCCAGAAGCGCAGGCGTTTTCTCTGGGCCAAGGCTCATTTAAAATGGACTGTGGCAAAGTGGAAAACTGTTCTGTGTTCAGACCAATCAATATTTGAAGTTCTTTTTGGAAAACTGGGACGCCATGTCATCCGGACTAAAGAGGACAAGGACAACCCAAGTTGTTGTCAGCGCTCAGTTCAGAAGCCTGCATCTCTGATGGGATGGGGTTCATGAGTGCGTGTGGCATGGGCAGCTTACACATCTGGAAAGGCACCATCAATGCTGAAAGGGATATCCAAGTTCTAGAACAACATATGCTCCCATCCAGACGTCGTCTCTTTCAGGGAAGACCTTGCATTTTCCAACATGACAATGCCAGACCACATACTGCATCAATTGCAACATCATGGCTGCGTAGAAGAAGGATCCGGGTACTGAAATGGCCAGCCTGCAGTCCAGATCTTTCACTCATAGAAAACATTTGGCGCATCATAAAGAGGAAGATGCGACAAAGAAGACCTAAGACAGTTGAGCAACTAGAAGCCTGTATTAGACAAGAATGGGACAACATTCCTCTTCCTAAACTTGGGCAACTTGTCTCCTCAGTCCCCAGACGTTTGCAGACTGTTAGAAAAGAAGAGGGATGCCACACAGTGGGAAACATGGCCTTGTCCCAACTTTTCTGAGATGTGTTGATGCCATGAAATTTAAAATCAACTTATTTTTCCCTTAAAATTATACATTTTCTCAGTTTAAACATTTGATATGTCATCTATGTTGTATTCTGAATAAAATATTGAAATTTGAAACTTTTATTCACAATTTGTACAGTGTCCCAACTTTTTTGGAATCGGGTTTGTGTTTGTGTGTGTGTGTGTGTGTGTGTGTGTGTGGGGTGTGGGAGTGGAAATATATGAATAAAGGAGCATGTAGGGAAGTACAACAGACATAACTAGAGTTAAAAAAAAAAAAAAAAAATAAAAATAAAAATAAAAATAAAAAATAAAAAATAAATAAATAAATAACCCAGAAAATGGGGCAGGAGGAAGGTGACAACAGCAATAGTAATAGCATTATTATTATTATTATTATTATTATTATTATTAATATTAATATTAATAATAATAATAATAATAATGATAAATCAATTAATAAGGAATGACAAATAGTAATAGTATTAGCAGTAGTAGTAATGATAAACATATTAACAAATATACTAATTTCATCCGGAATGAGGGAGAGGTTAAAGGATCAGGAAGAGGACAACAAACAACAGTAGTAATATCAGCAATATCAGCAATAATAATAATAATAATAATAATAATAATGGTAATATTGATACATCCATTAATAGTGATGATAATAGTAGAAGTTGTAATAATAATAATAATAATAATAATAGTAATAGTAATAGTATTACTAATGTTAATATTGATACAGCTATTAATAATAAGGCATTATAAAGCTGCCTCTGATACCCCACATGGCCATGGCATAGGATAGACCCCCGCAGCGTCATATTGCAATGGGTTATCAAGATGAGGTGCAGCGGGTCCAGGGTCCCAAAATCCCTACTCATCCCCAGCCGTCCCACACATGCCACTCTTACCCTGTCTTTGTGTTCCTCTTTTCTTTTCTTTTTATTTTATTTTTTCCCCCTTTTCCTCTTTCCTTCTTCCCTTTTTCTCTTTCCTTCTTTCTCCCTTTTCTTTATAAATATGGCTGCTTTCATTGTTATACTCATGATATGTTTATGTCAACTAGTGTATAATGTATTAAAAAAAAAAACATGGCGTGTAGCATGGAACCTGCCCAGTGCAAAGCCCAGGCCGCCACGCCCACGCCACACTTACCCTACATATGTCCTTTTTTTTCTTCTTCTTCTTTCTTTCTCCCTTCTTTCTCCCTTCTTTCCCTTTCCCTTTTTCTTTTCCTTTCCCTTCCCTTGCTTTAAACTTGTTTTATGCTCCAAATGAATGTGTGTGTGCGCCTCATCTAATATGTGAAGCATTAAAACAGCGAGACAAGTGCTGGGCCAGCCGGAAACAAGAAATCCCAGGCAAAAGTACAAGCTGGAGGGCGAAAGCCCAAGGCCCCCCAGCCCCACATCACACCCACCCACAACTTAATCACAACCGCACATGGCAGGGACTAGTATGCCACAACCAACCATGGTCCAGAAGCAGCGAAAAAGAGAAAGAGAGAGAGAGATTTAAATATAATCTTATAAGCATTTTATTTATATTTGATATTAGTCTGTGTTGCTACCTCTTCCTGACCCCCTTCCCCCCAATCATGTGTGATTATTGATGGTGTATCACTGAGGATGGCTTCAGACAAAGAAGGTCAGTGAATTCATGACTGTTGGAAGTTACAGAGAGATTACCAAGAAGGGTGTAATTCTGATGTATTATTTTGAGTGGAGGTAGACAAGTTTTCCATGGAGATCTTTACTCTTTTAGTAATTTGTAAAAAGTTGTAATGTGTATGGTGCTCCTTGATTTCCAGTTCATGAGGATAGTTTTCTTGGCGATAATTAGAGCCACTTGGAGTAACTGACTGTTTGTACTGTTTAAAGTGATTATGGATATGTCACCTAATATACAGAGAGAGGGAGACAGCGGGATGTGACAACCCACAAGGTTGGATAGTTGGTCAGTAACGTTTTCCCAGGATTTTTTAACTGAGGTGCAATGCCAAATAGCGTGTAAATAGGTGTCTGGGGTGTTTTGTGTGCAATTGAGCATGTTTCTGAAGTAAAACCCATTTTAAATAATTTCTGTCCAGTTAGGTGGAATCTATGAAGTACTTTATACTGTATAAGTTGTAAGTTGGCGTTTTTGTCATAAAGTAGATATTTTTACAGATTTGCGTCCAGAAAGCGGCATTGGGAGCAATGGATAAGTCTGATTCCCATTTAGCATTGGGTAGGCTTAATGTGTTGTCAGATTTGGCTATTATTTTATATATTTTGGAGAGTAGTTTCTTTGGGGAGGTTATATTAATTAGCTCTAAGATTGGAGGGAAGGTCTAGATTAATTGTCTGAGTGTTGATTTTTGATTGAATATTTGATTTGATTTGTAATATTTTTTTATTTGATTTGTAAATATTCCAAAAAACAATTACTTCCAATGCCGTACTTCTGGACCAAGTGGGAAAATGGTACCACGTTGTTATTAAGGAGGATGTGTTGATGTCCTTATCTACCCATGTGCGTAAGTTGAGTGGCTTCTTGTTAACTATAAAATCTGGGTATAAATTCCAGATCAGGGTGTATTTAGATGGTGCAAGAGGTGTGTTTGTGATTTGATGAAATTTCCACCAGGCTGTCAGAGCTGCGGCTATTGTTGGTGTTTTAAAACGGTGATGCTTTTTGATTGTCTGATTAAACAAAGGTAAATCTGAAATGTTAATGTCTTTACAAATTGATTGTTCAACATCTAGCCATGTGCTTTCTGATGGGTTAGGATGAATCCATTTGTATATATTTTGGAGCTGATTGGCCAAAAGTAGTGGTAGAGATGTGGTGCTTCCAATCCTCCTTAGGTTTTTGGTTTCTGTAGTGTAATCAGTTTAATTCTTGGGGTCTTAATTTAGGGAGTATAGTCATTTTAATTACTGATATTCTGCCCATAATGGATAGTGGTAAATTCATCCAGCAATGAAGGTCATCATTTATTGTTTTAAGTAATGGAGTAAAGTTGAGTCCAAACAGCTCTGACAGCCTGGGGGAAATATTAATGCCTAAGTATGTGATATAGTTGGTGCACAATGAAAATGGTGAATAATGAAGGGGAGAGTGGGCATCCTTGTCTAGTGCCCCGTTGTAGTGTGAAGATATGTGATGTTATTCCATTGGTGATGACAGTGGCTGAAGGTGATGTATACAGAATTTTGATCCAATTAATGAATGACTCCCAAAACCAAACCTCTCTAATGTGGACAAAGAGGAATTTCTAATTGACCCTATCAAAAGCTTTTTCTGCATCAAGAGTAACTATGATGGTTTTGGTTTTTTGAGCTGATGAATAATGCATTAAGTTAAAAAGTCTGTGTGTGTTGTTGGATAAAAGTCTACCTTTGATGAAACTGGTTTGATCTGGATGGATTATAAATGGGGTGACTTTTTCTATTCTATGCGCTAGTGCTTTGACGATGATTTTAATGTCTCTACATTGATCGGACGATAACTTGATGGTAACGTTGGGTCTTTATTTGGTTTAAGAAGGAGTGAAATTGTGGCTGTGTTTATACTATCTGGGAGTTGGGCATGTGACCCCAGATAGGACTCCATAGTGAGGAGGTCCACATATCAGCTGAGAGCAGACAGATGGGATGTTCTGCAGATGTGCTATAGCCTTTTGTTTCTCCTCTTTGTATTTCTCTCTGACCATCATCTTAACAGTTTTCTGGGTTGGCAGAACATAGGAGTGGTCCAACTTTTTCACAAATGCTCTAAATCCCTCGTCTTCCACGATGGAGAAAGGCTGCATGTCCTTCACAACCATGTTGACAAGGGCCTCATCAAGAAAGAAATGAGGTGAAAAAGGAATTCTTCCTTCCTAATAAAACAGAGTACAATTACCATTCATTCATATTGGCAGTTTAATTCAAAGTAACAAAGTAAGTAATGCAAAGTAAGCCCATGCAGTGTTTAACCAAGTAACAAAAATCTTTTAATAAATGTGCTTTGGCAATACAAAATCTGTACACCCCTTGGAGTTCAGATGGTTACAATATAGTGTAGACACAATTCAAAAGTGTTTGTTTGAAGTTGGCCTGAAATCCAACATAGCCTATGTATACTATATACACTCACCTAAAGGATTATTAGGAACACCATACTAATACTGTGTTTGACCACCTTTCGCCTTCAGAACTGCATTAATTCTACGTGGCATTGACTCAACAAGGTGCTGAAAGCATTCTTTAGAAATGTTGGCCCATATTGATAGGATAGCATCTTGCAGTTGATGGAGATTTGTGGGATGCACATCCAGGGCACGAAGCTTCCGTTCCACCACATCCCAAAGATGCTCTATTGGGTTGAGATCTGGTGACTGTGGGGGCCATTTTAGTACAGTGAACTCATTGTCATGTTCAAGAAACCAATTTGAAATGATTCGAGCTTTGTGACATGGTGCATTATCCTGCTGGAAGTAGCCATCAGAGAATGAGTACATGGTGGTCATAAAGGGATGGACATGGTCAGAAACAATGCTCAGGTAGGCCGTGGCATTTAAACGATGCCCAATTGGCACTAAGGGGCCTAAAGTGTGCCAAGAAAACATCCCCCACACCATTACACCACCACCACCAGCCTGCACAGTGGTAACAAGGCATGATGGATCCATGTTCTCATTCTGTTTACGCCAAATTCTGACTCTACCATCTGAATGTCTCAACAGAAATCGAGACTCATCAGATCAGGCAACATTTTTCCAGTCTTCAACTGTCCAATTTTGGTGAGCTCGTGCAAATTGTAGCCTCTTTTTTCTATTTGTAGTGGAGATGAGTGGTACCCGGTGGGGTTTTCTGCTGTTGTAGCCCATCCGCCTCAAGGTTGTGCGTGTTGTGGCTTCACAAATGCTTTGCTGCATACCTCGGTTGTAACGAGTGGTTATTTCAGTCAAAGTTGCTCTTCTATCAGCTTGAATCAGTCGGCCCATTCTCCTCTGACCTCTAGCATCAACAAGGCATTTTCAGCCCACAGGACTGCCGCATACTGGATGCTTTTCCCTTTTCACACCATTCTTTGTAAACCCTAGAAATGGTTGTGCGTGAAAATCCCAGTAACTGAGCAGATTATGAAATACTCAGACCAGCCCGTCTGGCACCAACAACCATGCCACGCTCAAAATTGCTTAAATCACCTTTCTTTCCCATTCTGACATTCAGTTTGGAGTTCAGGAGATTGTCTTAACCAGGACCACACCCCTAAATGCACTGAAGCAACTGCCATGTGATTGGTTGATTAGATAATTGCATTAATGAGAAATTGAACAGGTGTTCCTATTATTAATAATTATTATTAATAATAATAAATAAATAAATAAATAAATATATATATATATATATATATATATATATATATATATATATATATATATATATATATATATATATATATAAATAATTATTATTATTAATTAATTTATTTATTTTTTAATCAACCCACCCAACTAAACAAAAATACAGAGGTGGGCAAAGGAAATAAATTTCATAAACACAGGCTATTTGAGACATAAAGTTGGATTTTAAAAGTAACAATTATGTGGATAAAGGTAATTTTGAAAGACATGAATAAGAGAAATAGGCTTGGTTGACTTATTCATATACTAAACTGGTTATTCTAGCAAATGGCTTTGAAACTTTGGCTATGCTATTAGTGATTTGTTAATATGTTAATATGATTTGTGTTCATATATTCCACCACATGAAGAAATGGAATAGAATATGAAAATTTGAACTCCAAAAGGTGACTTTTCTTGCATTTTAATTACTGTATCACTCTTTGTGGGGAGTAGGGGAGCACGGGGCACAACCTAATGCGGGGTTAGTTGTAACACACATGGTTTAACACTTTCCACACATGCCAGGATAATGAAACTTAGTGTATTTACTAGTTGCCATACGAACCTATTGCCTGTTTGTTGACTACAGTGTGGATTACCCTTTAAAATAAAGATGCATTTGGATCCTAGGATCCTTTGTGTCTCAGAGCAGTATGTGACAATCTGTGGGATGTGCTGAACAAACAAGTCCAATCCATGGAGGCCCCACCTCGCAACTTACAGAACTTAAAGGATCTGCTGCTAACATCTTGGTGCCAGATGCCACAGCACACCTTCAGGGATCAAGTGGAGTCCATGCCTCAATGGGTCAGGGCTATTTTGGCAGAAAAACGGGACCAGCACAATATTAGGAAGTAATGTCAATGTTACCGGACAGTATTTCCATTGGATATGGCAGTGGATTCTGTTGATGACATATGATGTTTGTACAAAGGAAATGGAGAAACTGGTGGAGACAAAACTTCTAAAGAATGAACTCAATAATTCACCTATGTTTAAAGCGGCTTGGAATAAAGGAAAGAGTTTGTCAAGGTCCCAAAAGATGATTTGACAGAGAACCATTTAATCGCCATTTTTTGTGTACAGTGACGCTAGTGTATACAAGAACTTCAATCTTGACACTTGTCATGGTAAAAAAAGTACATAGACAAGACATACAAATGGTACTCACTTCACTTTCTGTTAACAAATGCAATTCAGATTCTGAAAGAAAACACACAATATATGCTATTCTACTTTTCGTGGTACAAAAAGAGACAGAGAATGTTCTGGACAAAGAGGTTTGTTTCGGCTCATTTGCATCCTCCTCTCTTGATCTTAAGGTAGCAAAACGTTTTGGAACTAAATCTTGTTTGAAATCAGCACATGTGAAGGAGCTGATGTGACAAAATATTCAAAGCTTTCTCGTGAGAAAGAGGGTGCTGATTCCTCCATATGAGAAGTTTAAAGTCACTGCTGTCAAGACAAGAGTAAAGCAGAAAGATCTCTGGTGTGAAACTGTGTTTGTGTTGAAAAGCACTGGAACAAGTGACCTGAACTGTGCTCTATTCAAGAAACGAGTCAAGAAACCATCCAAAAACAAACAAAGTGCTATGCGCTGAAAAAAAAAAGTGCATTGAATTTACGTGATATAAAAATGTACATCAATTCCAGCATTTGTCCTCTTTGTTCATTAAATAATTTGTCAGAAAACACAAATTGTTTAATTTCAACAATGAAATAAAGCTATTTTTATGACCCAGTTCAGTGCCCTCAAAGTGATTTTATGTGTTTTTTTCTTCATTTATACGTACATCTTACAATTTTATTGTTTGCCATCTCTCTAACTGCCAGATATAGCATATGAACTGCTAAATGATCTTCTCAGTGCAATACAGCGATTAATATTTTAGTAACCAGTGAACAATCACAGGTTTAAGTGATTATTTAAAAATCTGTTGGAAAATGCTAGTTAAATGAATTTAAACGCATTTTGAAGGAAGCTGGTGAACAGTGTAGTAACGGTCATAGATTTAGCATTTTTAAGATGCTGTTGTGTTTGTAAAGGTCTTTCAGCATCTGTTCTTCACTAGATCTACTAGGGAGTAGATGGGCGTTCAGATCGATCAAAAATACGGGACAACGCTGTGGGGTTTAATGTTTTTAGAAAACATCAAAAAAATCAAAACGACCGAAAAAAAGTACCTACCGAGCCTGCCTGGAGTCAAGTCGCTTAGCGGATCTGATGTATTCCAGGTTCTGTGATCAGTCCAGACGTTAAAGGGGTACCTCGATCCTCCAGCCAGTGAAGACACTCCTCTTATGCTAACTTGACTGCCAACAACTCTCTGTTACCAATATCGTAATTACATTTGGCAGACGATAAGCGATGAGGAAAAAATTTTTGAAAAAAAAAAAAAAAACTGCATGGGTGTCCATCGCCAGACTTATCGCCTGTGGCAGTCCCCACCTCTGACGAGTCAAGCTGCACCACTCTAACTGACGTGTCGGATCAGGGGCTACAAGGATGGGAGCTGAAACAAAGCATTAGTAGATGCAGCCTCAGTTGCATTAGACCACCTGAACTGTTCTGGTGGAGGTCAAGGCAGTCAGAGGAGCGGCTAGTTGGCTGAAATTGCTAATAAAACGCAGATAAAAATTGGCGAATCCCAGGAAACTCTGTAGGGCCTTTACGGGAATCTGGGATTGGCCAATCTACCACAGCCTTAACCTTGTCAGGATCCATGCGCAATCCTCAGATGAAACGATATACCGCAAGAACAGAACTGACTGTGCATGAAAACGCATTTCTCTGCCTTGACAAAAAGCCCATTCTCAAACAGCCCCTGACGTGCTAAACATGTTCCTAGAGAGAGGAGGAAAATATCAAAATGTCATCCAGGTAGACATATATGAACTGATCGACCATGTCTCTCAGCACATCATTGACGAGTGCTTGGAAAACGGCTGTGGAGTTGGACAGTCCAAAAGGCATGACCAAATATTCAAAGTGCCCCGTGGGGGAATTAAACAACATTTTCCACTCATCCCCCTCCCTTATGCAGACCAAATAAGATCCAGTTTCGTGAAGTGGGATACTCCATGCAACCACTCAAAGGCTGAAGACATCAATGGCAAAGGATAAGTATTATTTAACGTGATGTTGTTCAACCCTCTGTAGTCAATAAACAGTCACAGAGAGCCATCCTTCTTCCCCACGAAAAAGAATCCTGTGCTGGCAGGAATGAGGAAGGACGACTGAGCCCAGCTGCTAGAGAATCAGAAATATATTTCTCCATGATCTCCCTTTCTGGAGTAGAAAGCAAACAGAACTTTCCCTTAGGCAGAGACATACCTGGCACTAACTCAATAGCACAGTCATAGGGACGATGCGGAGAGAAAGAAGCAGAACCGGGACTTACTGAACACTTCCTTCTGGTCGAGGTAACCTCTCTGCACGCTTTTACAGGTTCACCGGCTCCTCCTGCAACACAGAACAAGACAGACGGACAAGCAGACACAAGACAAGAGGCATGGTAATGGCTGCTCCACTCAAATGGAACTCTGACCCCAATCAATCCTGGGTCAGTGCTGCATGAGCCATGGGTGACCCAGCATGATAGGAACCAGAGGGGAACTAGAAATCAGAAATTAAGTCTTTTCCATGTGATTACCCGGAGTGATGAGGAGTGGAACCGGTGGAGTGCGTGATGAAGTTCCTGTCTGTTGAGTGCATGGACCGAGATGGTGTTCTGAGTGGAATAATGGGAATTTGGAGATGCTTGGCCAGAGAATAGTCCATAAGGTTACCATACGCTACCACAGCCTGGAAGCTGTGAGACTTAGCTTGCCCATTGCAGTCTTACCGGGAGGAGAGTTGCAGACGAGGATTTCTCAATGGTTAGTCCACCCGACAGTAACGTCCTTTCTACTGTCAGGCTGGAACTTTTACTGGAAAAGTTGATCAGAAAATGTCCGGCAATGCCGCAGTAAAGGCATAGTCCTCTCGCTCTCCTCCCGGAAAGCCGAGCCCTACCCACCTGCATGGGCTCTTTACCGCTGCCAACCCTGGAATAATCCGGGAACTCAGAAACCAAGGTTGGATGTGAGTGCGTATACGCTGCTGCATGTGTGAATCAATGCGTAAGAGCCAGCAGCTCCATGAGTCCATCGAGACTTGTAGGCAACTTCAGAGTGTAGATCTCACGTTGAACATGGTCAGCCAGCCCATGCAGGAACATGTCCCACTGTGCCTCTGCTCCACTTACACTCTGCAGCCTAAGTCCGGAACTCAATAGCAAATTGGAAACGGTTCTGTTCTCGTGGCGCAGATCAGTGAATCTCATGCGGGCACGCCTCTCGCCCACTACCCATCTCATCTCTTCTGAGAGTGTAAGGAACGAGGAACAGCAGGATGTTTGTTTTCTCACACCGCTGTCCCCACAGAGCCACGCGTCCCGATAGTAGTAACAATGTCAGTACCAACTCCACCTTCACTCCTCCATAGCGAAATGTCATGGGTTGGAGAGAAAAGAACACTGAACATTTTGCTAAGAATGCTCTGCAAAGATCTGTCTCACCAGCATATCTCTCAGGCGTGAATCCACGGCTCATGTTGATTGATGATGTTGGGCAGGTTCGGAGGAATGGTAGGGCTGGCGCGGGGATGCAACAGAAGATCCGAGACAATCCAGAGAATGCCAGAAACTGGGAACAGGGAACCATCCTCCAAAGCCTCAGCATACAGAGAGAGCAGAACGAGCTCTGACACGGACCTGAAACAATCTGACAAACAGGACAGGTTCACACAATCCTTAAATAGGGGCGCTACACGAGATACAGCTGGCACTGAGCAGCAAATCAGCCACGATAACGAGTAACGCCCACACACACATACACACACAGCGCGGTATGAGATGACAGCGAACCCATAAACCGTGACATTAGATCATCTGAGGAATTTGACTGAATCAAGATGCTGCTGATCATTGAAGCTCTTCTTCTCATTTTAGCTGCTCTAGGACAGGTAAGCTTGTGTTCTGGTATGAATATTACAGACTTGGATATTGATGATGTGATCATTATGATTCCTGTTGCTGCAGGATCACAGAGCAGCTGCTGCTGCTGAAGGACAGATATTTCCATTGGATATGGCACCGATTCTTTTGATGATCAATATAGGGACTGTAGAGAGAAAATGGCACATCTGGTAAAGACTAAATATCTGAAGGAAATCAACAAATCAGCTAAATTTAAAATTAGTTGTCAATCAGGTGAAATGTCTGTCAAGTTCCCAAAAAGAACAACTGACAAGGGATCATTTATTCACCATGCATGTGTACATAGAAGGTTATGTACATCAACGCTTTAATTCTGACACTCGCTCCGGTAAAACACAGTACAAACACAAGACATTCAAATGGTATTCACTTCACTTTCTGTTAACAGAAGCGATTCTGATTCTGAGGAAAACACAAAATACATGCTAAGTCTCGAAATAGAAGCTCAATTCCCATAGGAATTAATTCAAAACGCCCAGTTCTGCTTCACTCATTTGCACCAGTGGACACGCACTGTCATGGTGACATCTGAAAGACAATGAGAGGATTCAAACAAACAGAAATGGCACTTTAAAGTTAAGTAATTACAACTGCATAATGTTACAATGGATGTTTTTACTCAGGTGGCCGAAATGTTCACCCAACAGAGAAAGGTTTTGCTTAGCAAGAACAAAATGAGCAGGAACATTGGTGGCAGGCTTGATCAAAAGTCAAGTTTGGCAACTAAAGACTTACATTTCAACCTTGTTATCTTTTGAAAGCAGATGAGTGCTGATGACAGAAAAAAAAAAAAAAATAAATTTTGTCATTTGGAAGATTTCAACATACATTTTAAAGTCGTGTCACTTCTTTTCTCAATCAGCCTAAATGAAGTCCTCTGTTCAGAACCGCATCAAAACTTGCATTCTTTTTGTGTTTACTTCACAATCTAGGTTAAGGTAAACTATATAACTTTTTGTGTTCAAAATGAACCAAATTTAAATTACAGTCATCATCAATCCTTCAAATCCCCCTTCCAAAATGTGTTTTGTCTTTTCCTGATTCACTACCAAATGAATTAGCAAATTACAGACCCATTTCAAATCTTCCATTTCTGTCTAAAATACTAGAAAGTTTTGTCCCCCAATTGTGCTCTTTCTTACAAGAAAATTATACATTTCAGTCTGGATTCAGACTCCCATCATAGCACAGAAACTGTGCTTGTTAAAATTACAAATGATTTACTTTAGCTGCTGACCAAGACTGTATCTTAATACTAGTTAGTTTTACTTGATCTAACTAATTTATGTATGTAAAAATAATTTTTATACCACACATGCATGAAATGACCTCACTGGCCCAGCACACGGCAATCTTTGAAAGTTATCGCAGTCGCGGTCCTGAGAAGTCGATTCTTTTCCGAATCATTTTGTTTCAAAATTGAGAACCGGTTTATTTTAACCGGATCGTTGGTTCTTTGAGACTTAAAAGCCTTGACATTTACGTACTTTGTATGTGTTTTACATATCAATATCAAATACCATACTCATCAATATGGACAATTGCAGGTGTTTTACATTAGACAAGTGAGTCAACATCACTTGTTTTGACTCATTTAACTCACTTGTTCAATTCGCAGTGACAGAAATTACTCTTTCCTCTGTTTTCACAGATATCCACAGCATTTAAATGAATTAAAATTACGCTCTGAGATCGCACACCGACTATGTATACAGAACAAGCATTTAAATGGATTTAAATAATGTTTGATCAGCTCAAATGTTAGAAGTTAAGTGTACTGAAATAAAATTCTAATTACTAGTAAAAGTAATACCTTTACAAGAAGCCTATTGCCTATTCCATGAAATATTGATTTGGTTTATTTTTAGATTCCATAAGACCTGGAGGTAAGACCTAACCCTCTCATATACTGTATAAAAAGAAATGCTTTACAAAGAGGTTAAATGTTAACCTAAATGGTTAAATGTGAAATGTTTGAGCAGGATTAGAAAAAATGCCTTTAAAAAGTAAAATCCTCATTATGTATATGGTATACATATGAACATAAGTATTTTACTTTTTTTAAAATTTCAAGATTCAAGAGTTTTATTTGTCACATACACAGTTATATACAGAATATACAACTGCAGTGAAAATGTAAACAGGTCCGCTCCATGGACACAGTGCAAATTCACAGTTAAAAACACAAGGAGGAAATTATAATAGAAATAGAATAAAAAAGTACTAATATATATATATTAATATAATAATATATATATGTAGAATGTAGGATTATAAATATTTCAATTAATAAATAAAGAAGTGGAATAAAACAAGTGAAATAAACTGTGCAGTGAGTAAACTGTAGACTTATAAATATGTGGTTAACAAATGTTCAAAGAAGTATAATGTGCAAACAGGTTTATAACAGGTTGTTACACAGTAACAACGAGAACAGAAAGTGCAGTGCAATGTCAGTGTATCGATGGTCACGTGATGTTAAGTGACTGAGTTCAGGAGTCCTGATGGCCTGGGGAAGAAGCTCCTCCTGAGTCTCAGTTTTGGCCATCAGGCTTCGGGAAGCGCTACCAGATGGCAGCAGCGTGAAATGAGGGTTTGCAGGGTGATTAGAGTCCTTGATGATTTTAGTAGCTCTACCTTTGTAGCGTTTGGTGTAGACGTCCTGCAGAGACGGGAGAGCTGACCCTGAGATACGCCGGATAAGCGCACGACTTTTGCAGGGCTTTGCAGTCATGACTGGTGCTGTTCCTATACCACGCTGTGATGCACTGAGTTAATACACTTTCTATTGCCCCCTAAATAGAAAGTTTTCAGGATAGCTGGTGAAACCCTGAATTTCCTCAGCTGGCGCAGGTGGTACAGTCTTTGCCTGGCTTTTTTTTCACCTGTGTCTGAATGTGAGCAGTCCAGGTCAGGTCCTCGGAGATGTTTACACCCAGGTACTTGAAGCTGCTCACTCTCTCTACTGGTGACCCGCTGATCATGAGAGGGGAGTATGTCCGTTGCTGTCTCTTCCTGAAGTCCACAATCATTTCTTTGGTCTTGTCAACATTCAGAGAGACAGTTGTCCTGGCACCATGATGTTAGATGCTCCACCTGGCCCAAGTATGCCGCCTCTCATTGTTGTTAGAAATGAGGCCCAGGACAACAGTATCATCAGCAAATTTGATGATAGAGGTGGAGCTGTGTGTGGACAAACAGTCATGTGTGTAGAGAGAGTAGAGCAGGGGACTCCAGGACACAGCCCTGTGGAGCTCCCACACTCAGGGAGATGGAGGTGGAGGTGAACTGGCCTACTCTCCTCACCACCTGAGGCCTGCCAGTGAGGAAGTCCTCAATCCAGTGGCAGAGAGAAGGATTCAGGAAGAATATATATATATATATATATATATATATATATATATATATATATATATATATATATATATATATATATATATATATATATATTTTTTTTTTTTTTTATTAGTATTATTTATTTGTAGCGAGGATGCAGAGTCTGGAAGTAGAATCCATTTGCAGAGTGTTTATTGAGCATGCAGCAGCAACAAACAAATACCATTAGACGAGTGCAATGGGTCAAATCCAGAAAATCTATCCAATCCTTCGTGAACATACACAAGGGAAAATCCTAAGGCAGAGTGGAAGGCAGACAGCAGGTCAAAAAACAGATATCAGTCCAATCAGGCAATCAAAACAGAAGGAATAATCCAGATAATCACAGTAGAAACAGGCAGAAACATACACAAGGAAGGCAATCAGGTATACAAGGAAACCACTCAGTATGACAGGCTGGCAATACTTCACAATGTGTAACTACAGCTTCTCTGGCTAAATAGTCACCAAACAGGAGGTGAAAAAGAAGCAGCAGAGGGAGTGGAGCTCAATAGTCAGTTTTCAGGAGATGGCATGGTGTTACAGAACCCCTTCTCGAGGCCGTCTCTTGGCTTGGCTCTTTTTCTGTCGCTCTATCCGTGCAGACGTGTTTTCTCTCTCTGTTCCCTGCTGGCTCTCGCGCTGTTTTGTTTTGTCTAGTGTTTAGTCTTCTTCTGCTCTCTGCTCTGACTGCTGCTTTGCTGGACTCTTTGAAAATACTGAAATGGAATTGATTAACTGGTCAATCAGCGCAATGCGGCAAGATTTACTCTCACTAAGGAAGGTGCCCGGGAGAACCCACCTGCGGACGGGACTGCTGCAGGGCAATGCGTGAGGGCGCATGGAACAACTGGCAAGTCCCTGTGCCTGGAGGCTCTGTCCGTGGAGGATGCGGAAAGATTTGCACACTATGATTGAATTATTGATAAGCTGAGGTTCTATTCTTTGGCTTTGGGATTGCCCTGACCTATCGCGGAAGACTGGTAAGACAGCTGCAAGCAAATTCACCCAGCAGCTGTCTGTGAAGTTAAGAATTAACCCGGGGTGTGTGTGACCGTCTGAAGGAAATTAGATCAGAAAGTTGATAGGGAATTGAGAACTGAACCAAACACGCAGTCCGAATTGCGGTGATACTATGGAGTAAGGTTCAACGTCAGGGCCAGACTAACTTTTACGGACTGTAAACCGGTCTGGCCATGAGGCTGGACGTAATGTCTAGGGAAACTGTACAGACCGGACGCAACGCCGGGAGGACCAGATTCGATTGATTGACGCAAGATCCGGATAAATACTGGTGATCACTCAAATGGATTAAAAATAAGAATTGCATTTGCCTGACCTAATCAACTAGCCCAAACGAACCTCACTTGGTCCCTTTATCTGGTTGGTTTCAGCCTGACAGCTTTGTCTGCTATCTTTCCCTGTGCACTGCCTTATCTCCTTCAAGGACAAACCATAGAACTGGAACTCAAAAACATCTGGAAGTTATGCCAACATTCTCACAACATAAATCTCAGACTCACTTACACTACAACATGTCCACCTCATCCCACCCCCTCC
>CM031945.1:34115831-34345410 GCA_018749465.1 Paracanthobrama guichenoti
TGACTCATGAATAATTTGATCTTACTTCCAATTCTTTGTAACTTTGTTACATTTGTTACATTTGTAACTTAACAGCTGATCATAAGTTTAGTTGTGATTTAATTTAGATCTTTGATTTCTCTTATCTCTTAATTTCAAATACTGCTCCTCCATGGGACCCGAGTCGTCAGAGGATAATGCTCAGCGATTATAATTACATTACCTCACGGACGTAAATTAGTCAGTTCTGAGATTACAGAGGATTACAGAGTGAACTATTTTACCTTTTAAGTGAGTCGCAAATGCTTACTCATAACAGAAAGTGTAATTTTAGCAATAGTCACGAGAGCTGTAACTTGATAATAACAGTGACACCCAGAAATCAGATTGTCCCTCATGCTTGCGCCATGTCGGTCATGGGGTCCTCGGTATGAATCTGCCCTGACAGAGAGATTTACGAAACTCCTACAAACTCCTCATGCGACACTACTTGAGTAATGATTTATGAAAATACAGAATAAATCAAGATTAACATTTATTTTGGCCAGACAGAACTTAAAAGAACATAATTAAACATGAATCCATGGTACAACTTTCAGCATAAAATACAATTAAGTAATATGAAAATAGTTTCAAAGAGTCATATCTGGCACAATACATACAGCGTGTGTGAGTGTCTCTTATGACACTGACACAACACTGCATGGGGGCTTCTGTCTACAGAATGTTCCCAAATGGCAGCCCTGCCACCCTTCCTTAAATACCCAGACCAGAACAAAGGGTTGTAAATATTTGCAACACAAACACCTAGTTTGGGGGGAGAAGATCAGATATCTTTGGAGAGACCACTCAAAAAGAGAACACAAGTCTCATATGTTTCAATCTTTCTAACCCTATCAGTGACTTCAGTGATGTTGAGACCATTTTACCAATCGCACTATGACCTTAAAAGACACCAGACATGAAAGGGATAAAACAATAGATTCACAAGATAAATCATATGTAGTATATCTGCATTCTGGGACTTGAATCAGGGGAAGGGGAGGAAAGGGAGGTAGAGAGGGGAGAGGGTTTTGGTCAGGGGCGTGTGTCTACAGTTTCTCTGTGAGATCTTCTCTTCAGATTGAGTTTTTATTGTTTTAATGCAGGGTGTTGGATCTCAGCTTTTGTCTTAGCAGTAAAACCGGTCCTTACAGACGACCCTGGCCCCCTTGGGACAAATTCATATGAGTTTCCAAGGGGACATATTTGGATATTCCCTGTTTCCATATTTTTGGATGTTGTTTCCATAGTGTTCATGGTGCTGATCCTTGTTAACAGCACAAGTCCATGGGTGCAGGAATCAAGTAGTCACCTGAAATAACAACATTAAGACAGACTGAACATGAAGATGAAAACACTGCAAAACACACCTCTGGCACAGTCCCTTTAGATGTAGGCGCACTGCGCTGACTGGATGCTGTCGCAATTGGACAGGATATCTATGATCCTGTTGGTCAGGTTTGCTTCCACCTGCACTTGATTGTGATAGTTTTCAGTCTGTAGAATGACTTGTTGTCCCAAGTCTGTTGTGTCCATTAGCAGAACGTGTCAGTGGAAAGTGTCTTTTACACTTTGAGGAAGCATCTGTGTCCTGTCCTCCCCAGGATTCTTAGGTAGCTGACCCTTTGAGAAGTCCTTGGTCACCTTCAAGCAGAAGGTTTGGTTTGCCAGGCAGGTCAGATCTCCACGGGTGAAGGAATGGTTTCACTGATGAAGCTCCATTGTGTGTGAGACACCTGAACAACTTCTGAATAACCATGCAATAATTGAACACTGATGACTTTCTGGTTATTGTGAGATGGAAAAGAGAGTTGTTGGATAAACACAAGAACATAAGAATAACAACACATGATAAACTCATGTCAGAAGTGCGAGTGGTAAATACGGTCTCATTTCTCAGGGTCAAATATTTAGTGAGGTCTCATTTGATAGCCAGATTCTTCACTACCACTGACATGGAAGTGGAATTTAAACGTGGTCTGGATGAATTACAGGAAGGGTAACAAAACATCAATATAACAAGTATATTTACCAGAAGTATGCATAATCAAAATATATCACATAATTAAACATGGAATTACACAATTTAATAATTGTTATTATAAAAGTGTCTATATCAGTTGGTTTTTACTTTCAAATCATTACTGAAAGCTAATATTTCAATCAAATCACTTAGAGAATGAGATTTACAGAAACAGAGATTTAAAATCTCTAGTTTAGCTTTTGCACTCATCTTCTGTGCATTTGATGTACAGGCTAAGACACACTCAATAAGGCAGGTCTGACTGAGAATTGTTTTATTAATTGATAGAAATGCCTGCACTCTGCATCTAACTCTTTTAGATATATTTTCATTGTCATTAGTGATATGTTGGAAACTAGGGGGCCCTCCCAGTTTGCAACAATACCAATGACTGGACATAATAAAGATTTTGTCCATCAATTTACTAATCAATTAATTGTCAATCAATTGATGTGTGTTGATAGCCATGCACATGTTTTATGCACCTTACATGGAATACATATAGGAAGTTGACATGGCTGTGTAAGCCATAAACTTGTTCAACCTAACTGAAAAGGAATTATGAAAATAATTGCCCTTGTCCTATATGTATGAAGGTGAATAATGTATGATAGATTTGCATTATATTAATGATTTTGCCCTGGATAGTCCTATGATCTATTCCAGGTAGAGATGTTGTGTGGTTTTAGAGTTAAAAGTGTGTGTGTGTGTATGTTGTGTATAGGAGATGGGTGGTGTCTATCCTACCATAATCTGTGTTGTATAATTTAGTTCCAGTTTTTACACTGGGAAGCCATGTAGCTATGTGTGCTGTGGGGTGTGAATGGCTTCATGAAGTATCTTCACCCCATCTCCTATGTTAAGTTGTGTGTGTGTATGTTGGCTTATGCCGCCAGCCCAGACCCTTGTGGAGTCTGGGTCTGAAGAGTGGCAGCCATCAGCCTGAAAGGAAAACGAACACAGAGAGAGAAACACAGAGAGAAACACAGTCTAATATTGGACCTTTACACAAATTTCACTAAGATAGATGGTGCTATCTTATTTTTTCTTTAATGGCCTTAGCCAGACAGTTGTTGCATATGGCTTTAACCTGTTAAGGTTTTATGCCATTATGAGAGAATTTGTTTTAGTTTACAAAGACATGGATCATCATCATGATTATGTTTCTGTAAAGGAAAAGGTCATATAAACTGATTTATAATGGTCAGATCTGACTGCTGGTGTGTAAATGCAGTCAGACCCGTTACACCTAAGCTGTTGTTGCAGTTGTGTTTACTCAATCTGCTGTATTGTGATCATTATCACACTCAGGTCCCCTGGGGGGATCTCTTTGAATGATGCTGTTTATACAAGCCAGATCTGGGTTTAGAGCAACAGGTTCTTTGGTATTTATGGTGTCTTTCGAACTCTTGACCATTTGGATCTCTGTGGTGTGTATCCTGTGAAGTCAATGTCTGAGATTAACATAACACACAGCTTTTCATTACATTCCGGTAAATAACTTTCCCGATCAGATCCCATCCCATCTAACGCTCCCAGTGAGGAGGTTGCTAAAACTTGCACCCCCTTTGTTTGTCATTGCATCACAATGGAAAGCTCGCACCTCCTCTCTCTCCCTGGGTTTGAGATTGGAATGTAAATGATTAGGTCTTGAATGAATTCAGCCTATTCAAGTTACAGCAATCAGGTTAATCATTTAACTGGGCATTGTAATTTTTCTCATTAAAGATTCTTGCACAAATAGAAGGTAAAGAAGTTCTTTCTCTTAGGTTTTTCACTTCAGTTTTCTTTCTTAACATTAGTTTCTTTAACCATCTATGTTCTCCTTCCCATCATTTCAACACTGATAGTGCTCTTGCCGTCTTGTTCCCTACCTGCACATCCCATCTTTCTACATTCTGATCCTTCTTCTACTCCTTCAACAATCTTTCATCCTCTAAATAATGCTGAATCATCATGAGATCAAAAGCCATTCCTAGCCATTATAATATAATTTACATTATAATCATAATATAAATCATATTATATTAAAATAGTATGAATTAAAAATAATTTTATTTGCTGGTCTCAAGAGTGGTCTCTGCTGAGTCATGTGTCCAGAACCATTTGTTATAATCTCACTGATCTTTCAGATTGGCCCTGCAGCTCCTGCTGTGCTGGCGGGATCATTGTGTGACAGCAACAAGACCAAACTGGAAACCAGTCATCAACTTAGATGCTGTGGACGTTCAATAAACTGCAAACGCTGAGTGCACGGGTCAAATCATTGCTCAATTTAAAGATTTTGTGACTACACAATATAGAATTGGGCACAATTTTTCTTATTTTTAGATATATTATCAATTGCATTCTTTGGAGAATCTATTTGCATATAAAAAGAAAGGTTTGACAAAGACAGGTCTGATGAAGAAAGACAAAGTTCATCTTTGTTCTGTTAATTTTCTCAGTCTCTTTTGAGACACTAATGAAGACACAAAAGTGCAGCAGCAATGTCTGAAATAAGACCATAGTAAAGTGCTATATTTCACAACACATTTATAATTGTGACATCAGTCCTGACTCAGTTTTGTCCACCTTCACATTTTACACACAAAGGATTGTAGTGAGATCTTTTCCAGTAAGATTTTGTTCACACGTTAACGTGGCCATTTGTTTTGTTTTTTTTTTCTTTGCTGTGTTGTTGCAGCAAAGCAAATAAACAAATGTGACTGGACCTTTAACTTACAGCCTTCTTTTGAGTACCGAAATAAAATTTCCTCTCTTGCTGCGTATGCAAACAAGGAGAATTTTAAAGCAAGGGATATCATTTCTACTCACGCTGTTGCTTTCATGTTCCTGATAAGCACTTTGGTTGTCTAATTCTCAAGCCTTCATCGGATTTATACAGTATTTAATATATTCCCAACATTTCTAAAAGCAAAAAATGGACTTACCATCACAGCTGAAGAAAGAGAAGGAAATCACCTCTTGCTTGTTGTAATCCCAATACTTCGCTGAAAAGACACTCGCATCCTGGAGATCACGTCGGGGTCACCATTTTGTAAGGTCCATCCGTTAGCCCAAGGACGGAATCTAACGGCCTGGTCGAAGGACTTCTGCGTGTTCGCCTTCTCAGCACTTCTTTTGGATTCACTTAATTTATGACCATCGAATTTTAAATCTGACTCCATGAATAATTTGATCTTACTCCAATTCTTTGTAACTTTGTTACATTTGTTACATTTGTAACTTAACAGCTGATCATAAGTTTAGTTGTGATTTAATTTAGATCTTTGATTTCTCTTAGTATCTCTTAATTTCAAATACTCGTTCCTCCATGGGACCCGAGTCGCTCAGAGGATAATGCTCATGATTATAATTACATTATTACCTCACGGACGCAAATTAGTCAGTTCTGAGATTACAGAGGATTACAGAGTGAACTATTTTACCTTTAAGTGAGTCGCAAATGCTTACTCATAACAGAAAGTGTAATTTTAGCAATAGTCACGAGAGCTGTAACTTGATAATAACAGTGACACCCAGAAATCAGATTGTCCCTCATGCTTAGCGCCATGCTCCGGTCATGGGGTCCTCGGTATGAATCTGCCCTGACAGAGAGATTTACGGAAACTCCTACAAACTCCTCATGCGACACTACTTGAGTAATGATTTATGAAAAATACAGAATAAATCAAGATTAACATTTATTTTGGCCAGACAGAACTTAAAGAACATAATTAAACATGAATCCATGGTACACAACTTTCAGCATAAAATACAATTAAGTAATATGAAAATAGTTTCAAAGAGTCATATCTGGCACAATACATACAGCGTGTGTGAGTGTCTCTTATGACACTGACACAACACTGCATGGGGCTTCTGTCTACAGAATGTTCCCAAATGGCAGCCCCAAGCACCCTTCCTTAAATACCCAGACCAGAACAAAGGGTTGTAACTATTTGCAACACAAACACCTAGTTTGGGGGGAGAAGATCAGATATCTTTGGAGAGACCACTCAAAAAGAGAACACAAGTCTCATATGTTTCAATCTTTCTAACCCTATCAGTGACTTCAGTGATGTTGAGACCATTTTACCAATCGCACTATGACCTTTAAAAAGACACCAGACATGAAAGGGATAAAACAATAGATTCACAAGATAAATCATATGTAGTATATCTGCATTCTGGGACTTGAATCAGGGGGAAGGGGAGGAAAGGGAGGTAGAGAGGGGAGAGGGTTTTGGTCAGGTCGGTGTCCTACAGTTTCTCTGTGAGATCTTCTCTTCAGATTGAGTTTTATTGTTTTAATGCAGGGTGTTGGATCTCAGCTTTTGTCTTAGCAGTAAAACCGGTCCTTACAGCACTATACACAGAATATACACATTAAGCACTATACGCATTAAGCACTGTACACAGAATATACACATTAAGCACTATACGCATTAAGCACTGTACACAGAATATACACACGTTCTACATTACTGTTGACAGAATTACACATTAAGCAAAACAAAATGATGATTAAACACTATACATGTGAACTGGATACAGAATGTCACATTATTGACATTTATGTATCGGATGATGATGTATGTGAACTGGATAAATGTCATAGATGCAGATGCAGTGGTAACCTGTAGATAGTGCGGTGATAAATTAAGTGTGTGTATATAGTCCAGTGTTGACTGTTATAGTTGAGTGTGTGTGGCATGCCATATTGTGGGAGTATGCTGTAGAGAGTATTAGTTTTGAGCGTTCAATAGTCTGATAGCCTGAGGGAAAAAGCTATCCCTAAGTCGGCTAGTGCGGGATCGGATGCTGCGGAGACGTCTTCCTGAGGGCAGCAGAGAGAGCAGTCTGTGGGACGGGTGGCTGGAGTCACTGATGATCCTCCGGGCCTTCCTTGCACACCGCCTGGTGTAGATGTCCTGGAGGGAGGGAAGCTCACCTCCAACAATGTGGCTGGCAGTTCGCATGACCCTCTTCAGAGCTTTGCGGTTGCCAGCGGTGCTGTTTCCGAACCAGGCCGTGATGCAGCCCGTCAGGATGCTCTCTATGGTGCACGTGTAGAAGGATCTGAGGATGCTGGGGCTCATTCCAAACTTCCTCAGCTGTCTCAGGAAGAAGAGGCGTTGATGTGCCTTCTTCAGCACTGCGTCGGTGTGTGTGGACCAAGTGAGATCCTCACTGATGTTGACACCGAGGAACTTAAAGCTGTTAACCCGCTCCACTGGTGTCTTGTCGATGGTGATGGGTTTGTGTTTTCTGCTCTGTCTCCTGAAATCCACCACCAGCTCCTTGGTCTTGTCGGTGTTGAGTGAGAGGTGGTTCTCCTGACACCATTTAGTCAGAGTGCTCACCTCCTCTCTGTAGGCCGTCTCATCGTTGTCGGTGATCAGGCCTATCACCGTTGTGTCATCGGCGAATTTTACAATGACGTTGGAGCTGTGTGTGGCTGTACAGTCATGTGTGTACAGAGAGTACAGGAGTGGGCTGAGGACACAGCCCTGAGGAGCACCAGTGTTGAGGGTCAGAGGGGATGATGTGTTGTTGCCCATTCTGACCACCTGACTTCTGCCTGTCAGGAAGTCCAGGATCCAGCTGCACAGAGATCTGTTTAGTCCCAGAGTCTGGAGCTTCGCAACAAGTGTAGTGGGCACTATGGTGTTAAATGCTGAGCTGTAGTCCACAAACAGCATTCTCACATAGGTGTTCTTGTTTTCCAGGTGGGAGAGAGCAGTGTGTAGGCTGAAAGCAATAGCATCATCTGTAGAACGGTTACTACGATATGCAAATTGTAGCGGATCCAATGATGAAGGCAGCACAGAGCAGATGTGATCTCTGATGAGTCTCTCAAAGCACTTGCTGAAGATGGGTGTGAGAGCAACGGGCCTCCAGTCATTTAAGCAGGTGGTTTTGCTTTTCTTTGGTATTGGCACAATGGTGGATTTTTTGAAGCACGAGGGAACCACAGACAGACAGAGGGAGAGATTGAAAATGTCTGTGAAAACACCGGCTAGTTGTAATGCGCATGCTCGGAGCACGCGGCCGGGGATGCCATCAGGACCCGCAGCCTTCCGGATATTTACCCGTCGGAAGGATTGGGTTACATCCGCAACGGAGACGGTGAGTGCACTCACGTCTCCTGCAGCAGCTGCGGGAGTGCGCTCTGTGTGGGCGGTGTTGTGAGCCTCGAAACGAGCATAAAAGTTATTCAGCTCATCCGGCAATGTTCACCGTAGCTGGTTATTTAAAGTCTGTGATGTTATTGATTCCCTGCCACATACTTCTTGCATCGTTGGTGTTGAATTGATCTTCAACTTTGTTTTTATATTGTCTTTTTGCGGCTTTGATGGATTTTCTGAGATCGTAACTGGTTTGTTTGTGATCATCAGCATTACCGGATTTAAAAGCGGATGTTCGTGCTGACAAGGCTGCTCGGACATCGCTATTTATCCACGGTTTTTGGTTGGGGTAGATACGGATTGTTTTAGTCGGCACAACGTCTTCTACACACTTCCTGATGAAACACGTTACAGTCTCTGAGTACACCTCTATGTCATCATCAGAAGCTGCCCGGAACATGTCCCAGTCCACGTGATCAAAACAGTCCTGTAGTGTAGCATCTGATTGGTCCGACCAGCATTGGATTGTCCTGAGGGCGGGTGCTTCCCGTTTCAGTTTCTGCCTGTAAGCAGGCAGGAGCAGGATGGAAGAGTGATCTGATTTGCCGAAAGGTGGGCGCGGGAGAGATTTGTATGCGTCCCGAAAAGGAGAGTAACAGTGGTCCAGTACACGATCACCACGCGTGTTTGATGGTGATGTGCTGAAAGTATTTTGGGGCTATTGTTCTGAAGTTGGCTTTGTTAAAGTCCCCCGTAACAACAAACGCTGCTTCTGGGTATGCGGTTTCCTGCTCACTTATATTCCCATACAGTTCCTTGAGTGCTTGTTCTGTGTTGGCTTGAGGAGGAATATAAACAGCTGTGATTATGACCGCTGTAAATTCCCTCGGTAGCCAGAATGGTCGGCACAGAAGCATGTGAAATTCCAGATCAGGGGAGCAGAAGGATTTAATGGAGTGTAGGTAAACAAACACCCCCACCTCTGGTTTTCCCCGTGAGCTCTTTCGTTCTGTCCGAACGGTGCACGGAGAACCCTGTGAGCTCGATGGCTGAGTCTGGAACCACTGCAGACATCCAGGTTTCTGTGAGGCAAATAATGCAGCAGTCCCTTGTTTCTCGTTGGTATGAGACGCGTGCCCGCAGTTCACAGAGTTTGTTGTCCAGTGACTGAACGTTAGCCAGCAAAATGGTTGGGAGAGGAGGTCGGAGGGGACGACGTCTGAGTCTTACTAGGGACGCCGGCTCTCTTCCCTTTTCGGCGACTTTTCCTCCGTCGCCCCGTGCGACCCAGACAAAGGGCTCTGATGCGCTGTCTGTAAACAGGGCGCCAGCCTTCAAGAACTCAAAGTCCGGTTCGCGCTTCGCGACGTAGGAACCTATGCTTAGAAGTGTGTGTCTGTCGTAGACAGTTATACAAACAACATCCAACACGTAGAACAACATAAAAACAAGTAAAACAAACGAAAAACTGCAAAGTTTGCTCGGTGCTCACAACACAGCCGCCATACTCGGCGCCACTTGAATCACTCACTTATATCTCTCAATTCTGACTTTATATCTCTCAATTCTGACTTTATATCTCAATTCTGACTTTATATCACTCAATTCTGACTTTATATCTCTCAATTCTGACTTTATATCTCTCTCTGACTCAATTCTGACTTTATATCTCTCAATTCTGACTTTATATCTCTCAATTCTGACTTTATATCTCTCAATTCTGACTTTATATCTCAATTCTGACTTTATATCTCTCAATTCTGACTTTATATCTCTCAATTCTGACTTTATATCTCTCAATTCTGACTTTATATCATTCTGACTCAATTCTGACTTTATATCTCTCAATTCTGACTTTATATCTCTCAGTTCTGACTTTATATCTCAATTCTGACTTTATATCTCTCAATTCTGACTTTATATCTCTCAATTCTGACTCAATTCTGACTTTATATCTCTCAATTCTGACTTTATATCTCAATTCTGACTTTATATCTCTCAATTCTGACTTTATATCTCTCAATTCTGACTTTATATCTCTCAATTCTGACTTTATATCTCAATTCTGACTCAATTCTGACTTTATATCTCTCAATTCTGACTTTATATTCTCAATTTGACTTTATATCTCAATTCTGACTTTATATCACTCAATTCTGACTTATATCACTCTGACTTTATATCTCTCAATTCTGACTTTATATCTCTCAATTCTGACTTTATATCTCTCAGTTCTGACTTTATATCTCAATTCTGACTTTATATCTCTCAATTCTGACTTTATATCTCTCAATTTTTGACTTTATATCTCTCAATTCTGACTTTATATCTCAATTCTGACTTTATATCTCTCAATTCTGACTTTATATCTCTCAATTCTGACTTTATATCTCTCAATTCTGACTTTATATCTCTCAATTTTGACTTTATATCTCTCAATTCTGACTTTATATCTCTCAATTCTGACTTTATATCTCTCAATTCTGACTTTATATCTCTCAATTCTGACTTTATATCTCTCAATTCTGACTTTATATCTCAATTCTGACTCAATTCTGACTTTATATCTCTCAATTCTGACTTTATATCTCTCAGTTCTGACTTTATATCTCAATTCTGACTTTATATCTCTCAATTCTGACTTTATATCTCTCAATTCTGACTCAATTCTGACTTTATATCTCTCAATTCTGACTTTATATCTCACAATTCTGACTCAATTCTGACTTTATATCTCTCAATTCTGACTTTATATCTCAATTCTGACTTTATATCTCAATTCTGACTTTATATCTCTCAATTTTGACTTTATATCTCTCAATTCTGACTTTATATCTCTCAATTCTGACTTTATATCACTCAATTCTGACTCAATTCTGACTTTATATCTCTCAATTCTGACTTTATATCTCAATTCTGACTTTATATCTCTCAATTCTGACTTTATATCTCAATTCTGACTTTATATCTCTCAATTCTGACTTTATATCACTCAATTCTGACTCAATTCTGACTTTATATCTCTCAATTCTGACTTCATATCTCAATTCTGACTTTATATCTCTCAATTCTGACTTTATATCACTCAATTCTGACTTTATATCACTCAATTCTGACTCAATTCTGACTTTATATCTCTCAATTCTGACTTTATATCTCAATTCTGACTTTATATCTCTCAATTCTGACTTTATATCTCAATTCTGACTCAATTTGACTTTATATCTCTCAATTCTGACTTTATATCTCTCAATTTGACTTTATATCTCTCAATTCTGACTTTATATCTCTCAATTCTGACTTTATATCTCTCAATTCTGACTTTATATCTCTCAATTCTGACTTTATATCTCTCAATTCTGACTTTATATCTCTCAATTCTGACTTTATATCTCTCAATTCTGACTTTATATCTCAATTCTGACTTTATATCTCTCAATTCTGACTTTATATCTCTCAATTCTGACTTTATATCTCTCAATTCTGACTTTATATCACTCAATTCTGACTTTATATCTCAATTCTGACTTTATATCTCTCAATTCTGACTTTATATCACAATTCTGACTCAATTCTGACTTTATATCTCTCAATTCTGACTTTATATCTCTCAATTCTGACTTTATATCACTCAATTCTGACTTTATATCTCAATTCTGACTTTATATCTCTCAATTCTGACTTTATATCTCAATTCTGACTTTATATCTCTCAATTCTGACTTTATATCTCTCAATTCTGACTTTATATCTCTCAATTCTGACTTTATATCACTCAATTCTGACTTTATATCTCTCAATTCTGACTTTATATCTCTCAATTCTGACTTTATATCTCAATTCTGACTTTATATCTCTCAATTCTGACTTTATATCTCAATTCTGACTTTATATCTCTCAATTCTGACTTTATATCTCTCAATTCTGACTTTATATCTCTCAATTCTGACTTTATATCTCTCAATTCTGACTTTATATCTCTCAATTCTGACTTTATATCTCAATTCTGACTTTATATCTCTCAATTCTGACTTTATATCTCTCAGTTCTGACTTTTTATATCTCAATTCTGACTTTTTATATCTCAATTCTGACTTTATATCACTCAATTCTGACTTTATATCTCAATTCTGACTTTATATCTCTCAATTCTGACTTTATATCTCAATTCTGACTTTATATCTCTCAATTCTGACTTTACATCTCTCAATTCTGACTTTATATCTCAATTCAATTATATCTCTCAATTCTGACTTTATATCTCAATTCTGACTTTATATCTCTCAATTCTGACTTTATATCTCTCAATTCTGACTTTATATCTCAATTCTGACTTTATATCTCTCAATTCTGACTTTATATCACTCAATCTGACTTTATATCTCTCAATTCTGACTTTATATCTCAATTCTGACTTTATATCTCTCAATTCTGACTTTATATCTCTCAATTCTGACTTTATATCTCTCAATTCTGACTCTCAATTCTGACTTTATATCTCTCAATTCGACTTTATATCACTTAATTGAAAGTTTATATCTCAGAATTCTGACTTTACTTAATTGCGAGAAAAAGTCAGAATTCTGAGATAAAAAGTCATAATTACTCTTTATTTTTATTTTTATTTTTATTTAGTATGAAACGGGCTTCCATACTAATCTGCTTCAAATTGAATTAAAAATTAAATTACAACATTTAAATAAAAATGTAAAGGTTAAACAAATACTATAAAATTGTGAATATAAACAATTGGGAATCTTGTTCATCAAAACATTTCATTTATCTATTATAACTTTTATGTTGGTTTGGTCGTTTGGCTGTTTCCTTATGAAGGTCCAGAAATTTGTTATGTTTGTTTTTTAATTTGTCAAGTTTTTTTGCCAGGTGGCTTTTTTAATTATATGATGTCATAATGTTGTCTTGACGCCAGCCAATCGCTGCTTTACTGATCGTGGTTTCGAGTATCGATGCATCTGCCCTCTGGGGACAAACATTTTTACAACAAACGTAAAGGGTTTGACAGTCCATTAAAGATATAACAGACCTGTCCACTGCAAACTATTTTGTACATAGAGTATTGGATTTGCCTAACAGCTGATGAAACACATTCAACACCTCTAAAAAACATGTGGATTTTAGCAAGTCTTTAACATAGTTGTGACTATTAAGTATCATAAAATTTTTTTTTTTAAATTTATATAAAGATGCAGCCCAAACAACAGCTTCCTAACATTTTTTGGCAGGAATTTCAAATGTCATCCTGAAAAAGGGCTTTGTGTGAAGGAAAACTGCCCGTATCCCTGCACAGGTGAATTAGAGCCAGGTGTGTGTGGTGATACACTTATGGTGGTGTTGGGTGGAAATGTGGCAGGTGTAGTTTTGGGTGGAAATGTGCCAGGTATAGTCTTGTGTGGAAATGTGCCAAGTGGAAATGTGCCAGGTGGAAATGTGCCAGGTGTAGTGTTGGGTGGAAATATGGCAGGTATAATGTTGGGTGGTGGTGCAGATGCATAGATGTGTCTGTAAGGGGCCCTTGGTTGGTATGGTGGCATGTTGAATGGTTGTGGTGGTGGATGCATTATAACTTGTCTCAACAGAGAAAATCCATCTGCAATTGAGCTTGTCAGACTCTCAAGTCCAGTTTCTTGGCATTTTCAGAAGCCTGCCTCTCTGATGTCTCCATCATGTCAATAATTCTCTTTTTCATCTGGATGTCTTCCTCGACCTTATTCAGCAACTGTGTCTCAGCTGGAAGCTTTCTTTTAAGTCTGTCCTGTTTGTGTCCGTTGAGTTTTGCCATGAAAAGAGTAGAGAAAAATTATTATTTCAAGCTAGCTAACATAAAAATTTACATAGGCCAAGATGATAATATACATTACAACGAACAAGTTAGCCACATAACTATCACAACACACCATTGGTGGGTTATAACAAAGTACTGTACTTAATTACAATTTTGAGCTGCTTATATTTTGAGTTTTTCCATTTTCTACTACTCTATAATTTATATTCAACCATATTTTGGCAAATTTTAGTCCAGTACATTTATTTGATAACTCGCTAGTTACTTTGCAGATTCAGATTAATACCCACCAGTATATAAAATAATTAAGATTTATTGTACCTTTACCAGATGCAATACTTATAATCCAGTAATAAAATATCTATTATTATCTTTTGGTACTTTGTATATTGTGATGCTTTTACTGATATTTATTCTTATCACTGATACTTATTCTTATGCTTTTATTCTTATTCTTGTACTTTTACTAAAATGTTTTTTAGTGATTTCGAATGCAGGACTATTACTTCGAGTACTTTTCCACTGTGGTATTGCTACTTTTATTTAAAGCTGCAGTCTGCAACTTTTTGAGCTCTAGCGGTTAATAAACAGAACTGCATGCGTCTTGCGGAAGAACATTGCAGCCGGAGCTACTGCGAGTCACGCAGGGACTGTGCTCCTCCGCAGCAGTTCCTATCAGACCATCTGAAATAGTCCCAATATAAACACTTATTGCACGGATCTGTGAAATACTTGATTCTGATTGGTCAATCGCGCATACCAGCGGTAAGTTATTCCTAGATAACAACCGCCAAAGTGAATAACACACCACTCATCCGGGTACTAGGAGTTATCTTGACCGGTACTACTTATATGCTTAATGTGTATGCATTTACACTGCCACTGTCGTTGACTGTCGAGTTGTATTGAGTTATATTTAAAAAGTCCTGGCTAATCCAAGCTTTATAATAGCAGTAATTGTAGCTCTGTTTTTGAAGTCCATAAAAAATGCATCTGTCCGTCAAATAACGTGCTCCACATGGCTCTGTGGGGTTAATAAAGGCCTTCAGAAGCGAATTGATGAGTTTGTGTAAGAAAAAAAAATCCATATTTAAAACTTTAGTTTAAAGTAAAATTTCGGCCGATCACCTTCCGTATTCAATTTATGGGAAAAGTGTTGAAAGTGCCTCTGCAGTTCAAAAGGCATACTCTACCAGTTACGCTCGTCAGACGACGCGTAAGCATCTTGAATTGCGAGAGGCACTTTCAAGACTTTTTCCCACGGAAGGCGATCGGCTGGAACTTTACTTTATAAAGTTTTAAATATGGATATTGTTCTTACAGAAACGCACTGATTCGCTTCAGAAGGCCTTTATAAACCCCCCAGAGCTGTGTGGAGCACGTTATTTGACGGACAGATGCATTTTTTATGGACTTCAAAAACAGAGCTACAATTACTGCTATTATAAAGCTTGGATTAGCCAGGACTTTTTAAAAATAACTCTGATTTTAAACGTCTGAAAGAATAATGTCATATACACCTAGGATGACTTGAGGGTGAGTAAATCATGGGCTCATTTTTTGGGTGAACTATTCACTTTGAGCATTAATTTGAACATATATAAAAAAAAAAAAAAAAAAAAAAAAAAAAAATATATATATATATATATATATATATATATATATATATATATATATATATTTTTTTTTTTTTTTTTTTTTTTTTCAGATAGATAAAGACTTAAAGCAGTTTGGAACTGTTTTTCTTTGTGAAAGCTTATGTAAGAGCTAATAAAATATTTCAACTCAAGACAATATTTTGTGTCTAATTTACTTGAGACAAGCAGCAATGTAATAAGCAGGATAAAGTACACCCAGCTGGTTGTTATCGCAGAATAAACCCAGACAGAGTGATCAGGACCCCGGCGTGAAGTGGAGTGTACATTATCCCTTACTTATTATAAGTGTACCATAATGATTCAGGGTAAGACAAAAACACGGTTTGGAAAATGAATTAATGTTGTACATTATCATTATATAATTTTTGTAAATCTTGAACACAAAAAAAGTTACAGACAGCAGCTTTAAGTAAATGATCTGAGTACACCTTCCACCACTGCAACAGACACAGTAGGGGAGAGTGGGGTAAAGACGAGCTAAAATGATATATCAGCAAGAATCATGGGGATTGGTCAAGTAAGCATGTTTGTTTGTTTTGTTTTTTTTCTAAACACTTGAAAGTAACTCTGAAGAAAATCAAATACAACATAATATAATTCAAAATGTTTTAATTAACATTCAAATGACAGATAGAACCAGCTAGAACAGCCTGGAACTCAGAACACAGGACTAGACCCACCTGGATTAGAGCATCAGCCTACTGTCATACTCTACAACTAGGCCTACTCTACAATCCAGCCCTGAAGGTTACAGGGAAAGGTGAGGAGTTGCTCTCTCCGTGTGGTTCCTCCAGGCCTTTTAGGTTGAGGCAGCTTCTTTACCACATCACTTTTAGGAACATGTGCCCCAGGTTGTCTTCCTGGTGTATTGCCTTGGCATGATGGCTTTTCTACAATGTTTATGACATTAAAAATAAAACATGTAATGTATTATATTACATTAAAATATGTTTAAGACTAAATTTAACTTGTGCCTCATGTCTCACTTTACCCCACAGCATTTGAAGTTGAAGTTTATTTGTCATTACACATGTACAAGTACAGTATAACGAAATTTGTCTCACTTTACCCCACCGCCACATTTTTAGAAAAAATGGTCTCTCTTAGCAATTCAGGCTAATCTTCAGCTAGCACAATTACATGGTTTTAAATGTTGGTAGTTCATCAACATGTATGATATAAGTTTTTCTACCTGAATCAATTTGCTTTGCCACAAAAGTTGATTACGTTGACAGCAAAAAAATTTACTTTTACTTTTATACAAATATTTTTGTGAAAAAAAAACATGCTTACCACAGCACCATAAGGTCCACTCCTTCATGGCCAAGGGGAAATTGGAGGGGCTTGAAAAAATAATGGTCATATGACCACACATGTGTTCTGTTGACTAGATACAGGGCACATGTCTCACATTACCTGATGTCTCACATTACCCTATTCTCCCCTACTGGTAGGCATATAGAGTTAGTCTACAGTCTACTTTTATAAACAAAAGTATTATGCATTTCTTAATGATCAATGATTAAGCTCTACATACATGAAGTAGATCTCTTCTCTTTTTCACCACTGAGGGGGCCAAATTGCTGCCATCAGACTCTTCACAGTCACACCCAGCAAGAACAGCTCTCCATCTGTGGATCAATATCAATAAAGCTGATATATTGCTTGTGGGCATTTCATGACAACACATCCCTCTCTCCAGCATATGCAATGCAAAATTGTTTGTAACAATTGAGAAAAATGCCCATTAAAATTGAAACATAATAACATTAATACAATACAAAAATATAAAATACAATACAAAGACAAAAAATTTAGTGAAATACCTGTGGATCAACATCAATAAAGTTGATATATCGCTCGTGGGAATTTCATGGCAACACATCCCTGTATGATATAACACTTGCTAGCTGATTAATGACTCAAAACCATGCCGATACATATCATACAGCCCTCATGCTATAGCTTCACATTCTTAACCCACTTGTACATAAACATGCAACAGAACACTGCATATAGCCTCATTACTGTTTAGAAGTTGATATTAAATCAATTTATACACTTTATAAACTTAATTTGCTCATAAATTGAAGAGCTCTGACGATTCCCAGCCCAAAAGCTCACCAAAACCTTCCCACTCCAAGAAAAACCCACCCAAAACTTAACAAAATAATAATAATATTATAGAATTATATTGCCATAACATCAATGTTAATAAGCACCATTTTATCGCCTTAAAAAAAAAATGGATGACAAAAATAAAAAAATTATAATTCCCATGGAAACAGATCAAAACATGGAGGGAGGTTGGGGAGCGAGCGCCGCCATTTCCCCGAAGGGTGGTCCAGGAGTGGCGCACGCCGGAGGGCTCGCCTGGACGAGCTTGGCTGGCAGGCTGCGCCGTGCACACTGAGAACACGCCGGGGGCAGAAGTGAAGGTCAATGGCCGGCCGTTCCTCGCCCTCCTGGACTCCAGTAGTGCGGTCAGCCTAGTCAAGACAACTGTACTGCCCCGCGAGCTGAAACCAAAGCGAAGTTGCCCATCACCTGTGTGTACGGCGACACCAGGGAAGAACCACCCTAAACGGAGGACCCCGAGGAGGCACCGTCGTCGCACCGTCGTCGTCCCATGTTGCTGGCCTTGGACAGCCCGAGGGATGGTGAGTCACCCCCCCAGAGTGCAAACCTCTATTTTGATCTGTACCAACAGGTGACTGGGTCCGGAGCCTTCGCTAAAGAGCAGCACGAGGACGACCGCCTGAAACACTGCTGGGCTCAAGTACGAGTCGCCGAGGGGAAAGAGCTCCAGCCAGCACCCACCCCACCCAACCCATCATCTAAACAAGATGGCGTCGCCGTTCAGGTTGCTCCGCGAAGACTGTGCTTTTATTTATTATTTTACTCTCTTTTGCTCTCAATTTTTACAAATTTATCATCCACATTGATCTGCAATGACAGCAAAACACTTTCACCAATCCTCTGTGGCCATATGAGATTCATCGGAACGCCGAGTTGAACAAGAAACACCACGGGAAACGTGCTGGGATTCGCAACAGACTGAGAAAAAGGGCATTCAGCCCACCTCTCCCGAGCATTCTGCTCGCAAATGTCCAATCCTTGGAGAATAAGATGGACGATCTTAGAGCCAGGATAAGTTTTCAACGGGACATGAGAGACTGTAACATCTATTGTTTGTCCGAAACATGGCTCACGCCCGCGGTCCCGGACACAGCTGTGACGCCGTCGGAGAACTTCTCTGTTTTTCGGATGGACAGAACAGCCGAGGCCGGTAAATCTAAAGGCAGTGGAGTGTGTTTCATGATCAACAAGAAATGGTACAATCCCAGGAACATCTCCATTCTTTTGCGATCCTGCTCACCTCATCTGGAACATTTAACAATCATTTGCCGCCCATTCTATCTGCCGAGGGAGTTTTCCTCGGTCATCGCCACTGCCATTTACATTCCACCACAGGAAGACACAGGGCTGGATTTATCTGGCCTTCATGATGTTACCAGCAGCTTCATATACAAACACCCCAATGCTGCGTTCATCGTCGCAGGCGATTTTAACAAAGCAAACCTAAAGAAAGTCTTGCCAAACTTTCACCAGCACGTCTCCTGTCCTACACGAGGAGCAAACACACTGGATCATTGCTACTCTTTGTTTAAGAATGCCTATAAAGCTCGTTCACTACCAGCTTTTAGCAAATCGGATCATGCCGCCATTTTCCTCACACCTGAAACGCAGGAAGTTAAAAGTTGGTCACCCCATTCAGAGACCGCGCTACAGGCAGCTCTTGATGTCGTCGACTGGGACATGTTCTGGGCAAGTTCATCTGACGTCAGCAAATTCACAGATGTGGCGCTTTGCTTCATCAACACGCTTACAGAGCAAGCCACACAAACAATAACAATAACATCCTTCTCAAATCAGAAACTGTGGGTGGACAATTCAATCCGCGGCAGTGAACGCACGCACTGCTGCTTTAACGCGCCGGTCTCCATTCAGGGAATATGAATGAATACAGATCGTCCTGCTATGCTCTCAGACGAGCAGTTAAAGCCGCAAAACTCCGTTATAAAGACCGAGTGGAGTCTTATTTCCAACTCAACGACTCGCGGCGCATGTGGCAAGGTCTGAGGTCCATCTGCTCCTTTGGCTCTAAATCCTCTGCAGAGGCAAGCGCTGATCCGTTGCTCGTGAACGAGTTCAACTCTTTCTACGCTCGCTTTGACTGTAACCGCGGCAACGCGACCGTGTTCTGCGGTCCTGTGCTGATCAGCTCGCCGGGTTGTTTACATCTATCTTTAATGAGTCCCTCGCTACATCTGTGGTCCCCACCTCCTTCAAAAAATCCACCATCATCCCTGTCCCTAAGAACAGTAAACCCTCTTGCCTAAATGACTATCGTCCAGTGGCTCTCACGTCTATAGTCATGAAGGTCTTTGAGAGACTCATTAAAAACACCATTTGCGCCTTCATTCCTGGCACTTTGGACCCTCTTCAGTTTGCCTATCGTCCCAATAGATCGACTGAAGATGCCATCTCTCATGTCCTCCACTCCTCCCTCACTCACATCGACAGCAAAAGTGGGAACTACGTAAGGCTGCTATTTATTGACTATAGCTCAGCCTTTAACACCATAGTTCCCACCAAGCTAACCTCCAAACTCCTGGATCTCGGCCTGAATCTTTCTCTCTGCCACTGGATTGAGGACTTCCTCACTGGCAGGCCTCAGGTGGTGAGAATAGGCCAGTCCACCTCCTCCTCCATCACCCTGAGTGTGGGAGCTCCACAGGGCTGTGTCCTGAGCTCCCTGCTCTACTCTCTCTACACGCATGACTGTTTGTCCACACACAGCTCCACCTCTATCATCAAATTTGCTGATGATACTGTTGTCCTGGGCCTCATTTCCAACAACAATGAGACGGCATACTTGGACGAGGTGGAGCATCTAACATCATGGTGCCAGGACAACTGTCTCTCTCTGAATGTTGGCAAGACCAAAGAAATGATTGTGGACTTCAGGAAAAGACAGCAACGGACATACTCCCCCCTCATGATCAGCGGGTCACCAGTAGAGAGAGTGAGCAGCTTCAAGTACCTGGGAGTAAACATCTCCGAGGACCTGACCTGGACTGCTCATATTCAGACACAGGTGAAAAAAGCCAGGCAAAGACTGTACCACCTGCGCCAGCTGAGGAAATTCAGGGTTTCACCAGCTATCCTGAAAACTTTCTATTTAGGGGCGATAGAAAGTGTTTTAACTCAGTGCATCACAGCGTGGTATGGGAACAGCACCAGTCATGACCGCAAAGCCCTGCAAAGAGTAGTGCGCTTATCCGAGCGTATCTCAGGGTCAGCTCTCCCATCTCTGCAGGACGTCTACACCAAACGCTGCAAAGGTAGAGCTACCAAGATCATCAAGGACTCTAATCACCCTGCAAACCCTCATTTCACGCTGCTGCCATCTGGTAAAGCGCTTCCAAGCCTGATGGCCAAAACTGAGAGACTCAGGAGGAGCTTCTTCCCCCAGGCCATCAGACTCCTGAACTTAACGTCACGTGACTTCACTTCAGGATAAACATCGATACACTGTCATTGCACTGCACTTTCTGTTCTCGTTGTTACTGTGTAACAACCTGTTATAAACCTGTTTGCACATTATACTCTTATACATTTGTTAACCACATATTTATAAGTCTACAGTTTACTCACTGCAAAGTCTACTTCAATTATTTTATTCCACTTTATCCTTATTTGTTACCTTTTTTTTTCTCTTGACTTGATTATTTATAATTCTACAGATATAGACACATATATATATATATATATATATATATAGATAGTTTTTTTTTTTTTATCCTATTTCTATTATAATTTCTTCCTTGTGTTTTTAACTGTGAATTTGCACTGTCCATGGAGCGGACCTGTTTACATTTCACTGCTGGTTGTATATTCTGTATATAACTGTGTATGTGACAAATAAATAAAACTCTTGAATCTGATGGTATGGGGTTGCATGAGTGCGTGTGGCATGGGCAGCTTACACATCTGGAAAGGCACCATCAATGCTGAAAGGTATATCCAAGTTCTAGAACAACATATGCTCCCATCCAGACGTCGTCTCTTTCAGGGAAGACCTTGCATTTTCCAACATGACAATGCCAGACCACATACTGCATCAATTACAACATCATGGCTGCGTAGAAGAAGGATCCGGGACCTAAATGGCCAGCCTGCAGTCCAGATCTTTCACCCATAGAAAACATTTGGCGCATCATAAAGAGGAAGATGCCACAAAGAAGACCTAAGACAGTTGAGCAACTAGAAGCCTGTATTAGACAAGAATGGGACAACATTCCTATTCCTAAACATGAGCAACTTGTCTCCTCAGTCCCCAGACGTTTGCAGACTGTTAGAAAAAGAAGAGGGGATGCCACACAGTGGGAAACATGGCCTTGTCCCAACTTTTTTGAGCTGTGTTGATGCCATGAAATTTAAAATCAACTTATTTTTCCCTTAAAATGATACATGTTCTCAGTTTAAACATTTGATATGTCATCTATGTTGTATTCTGAATGAAATACTGAAATTTTAAACTTCCACATCATTGCATTCTGTTTTTATTCACAATTTGTACAGTGTCCCAACTTTTTTGTAATCGGGTTTGTACTTAAAAACTTTTCCAAATATTGTCCCAATTTTCGGAATAGAACAAACTAAACTAACAAACTTCATATGTACAAACACTTTTAGACTAAATATACCAGTTTAGTTTACACTGCAACAAGATTACGTGGTACAACATATTTGCCTAATATTAAAGTAATATATTCTCAGAGGGAAAGAATCAAAAGTATGACAATCTTACATGTTTTTTAAAGTGTACTGTAATGCATTATTTATCACACACACACACCCAGAACACAAGGACACGGATGATTTGCAATATACAAAAGCCCCCCTTCTTCCTTTAGTTTCAAGAGACATTGTCACCTGCTGTAAGCGACAGACTTTTCTGATCTCCTCTCGCTGTTGCTCCTGAAAAATAACAAACAGGAATCTGACCAGAAGAAAGAACATTTATTCTGAGGCAAGTTTGTGGTTAAAGATCAATACACTTCTATCAGTGAACATCACTGGTTTAAGTGATTTTATTTATTTTTTTAATGTGCAAGATTATGCACATATTCTTATTGCAGTGATAGATTATAGCGTTCGTGACACCCTGTTGTGTTTGTTATTGTCTTTCAGCATCTGTTCTTCACTAGATCTATAGATCATCTGAGGGATTTGACTGAATCAAGATGCTGCTGATCACTGAAGCTCTTCTTCTCATTTTAGCTGCTCTAGGACAGGTAAGCTTGTGTTCTAGTATGAATATTAAAGACATGAATACTAATGATGTGATCATTATGATTCCTGTTGCTGCAGGATCACAGAGCTGCTGCTGCTGAAGGACAGATATTTCCACTGGATTTTGCAATGAATTCAGTTGATGACCAATATGACAGCTGTAGTGAGAACATGACAGTCCTGGTGATGAAAAAATATCTAGAGGAGGAAAAATCTGCCTCAGCTGAATTAAAAAAGACTTGGCAGGAAGCTGAAGAGAATGCAATGAAACCAGAGGATAACTTACAACAGATTCATTCAGTCGCCATTCATGTGTACACTAACAAAGACTCTAAAGTGTACAGTAATTTCACTAGTGCCACTCGTACTGACAAACAAAAGTACAAAGAGGGGACTTTCAAAAGGTATTCACTTCACTTTCTGTTAACAGAGACGATACAGATTCTGAAGAAAACACAAAATAGATGCTATGTAACTTATCGTGGTACAAACGTTAAATTTGATGTCCAGGACGAAGATGTTCGTCTGAGCTCATTTTCATCCTCCTCTCTTAACCTAACAGTAGCACAGGGTTTTGGAAATACATCTTGTTTTGAAATCTACACTTGTGAAGGTGCTAATGTGACAAAATATTCAAAGTATCCTGATGAGCAAGAGGTGCTGATTCCTCCATATGAGACGTTTAAAGTCACTGCTGTCCTAAACAGAACAGATCAGCCAGATCTCTGGTGTGACACTGTGTTTGTGTTGAATAGCACTGGAACAACAAGTGACCAGAACTGTTCATCATTTAACAGTGGAAACCGTGCTGCTTTCTTTAACGTTTTACTAATTCTGCAATTATTAATTTGCCAAGTGTTTATCTGCTAATAGTTAAACGTATGTTTCTCATAGTTTGAAGTGTTTTCATGCTTAATTAAAGGGGCAGTTTGATTAGATTTAGAAACTTTTAATTTTAAACTTTATTTTTTTATCAATGTGTTGTTTCAATTCAAAATATTTTTCTTTCTTTTTCCTTTTTCTTTTTTTTTAATTTTAAAACATTTTTACATGTGGTCTTGTTTCATGAACACATTGTATATTTTGTATGAAATGTTACAACCTGCCCTATAGGTGGGGCACTCAAGCAAGTGGCATGTTAGAACATGCTTATGTGACAGTTTAAAAAATCATCTGAACTAAACTTTTTTTAATAATAAAAATGTTGTTTAAATAAAAGGCATTTATTTATTAAATCATTTGGGTACATGAGAATGAACAAACAACAAAAAAACAAAGTCAGCAAAAACCATGCAGATAAATAGATGAAGACACACACACACACACACACACACACACACACACACTCACTCACACACACACACTCACTCCTCCCTCCACACACAACTCAGAAGACATCTAGACGGAGAAGTAATGTTTCCAAACATTCAGGTCGGTTGTGGAAACATTAACATTTTCTTTATATTAGTGGAACTTTTTTTTCTTTATATTAGTGGAACTTTTTTGGAACTTTTCAGGAAGATTCCATGCGGGCATTTGATGTGGATAACTCCAAAAACAGCATAACCAGCTTCACTTTTTACTAACCCGTTTGACTTTGTTTCCATCATATGTCTACAGAAGTCCTTATTGGAAATCACAGGGGTTTAGATGTTGATGTTTTATGGAATGTTTCGTTTAAAGTCACCATTATGGTGATCAGTGTTTGCTTTAGTCAGACTCTTGACCCTTGACTATTTCATGTTAGTTTTTTCTCTGGCTTTCTTTAACTGTGTATTTATAAGACACAATAATTATGTTGAAAAATCCAAGTAAAAATATTGTCAGGAATCAGACTGATCTCATCCAGCATCTGAATTTTGATCATATGGGTGATGTGCAATTAATTTATGTTTTTGATTATTATTAAACTTGTTCTGTCGCTCTCATAAGATCACTTCAAACTTAGGTTTGATGATCTTTAGACAATACTGGGCAAAAGATATTAGATGTGATATAGTAATCATACCCATGTAACACAATGAATAAATTATGGTGTGGATTTCATACAGGAAGTGATGTCATATGTTTGCAATGCTTTCCTGTACTGAACAGCGTCCACTTACATTCCTGACTATCGATTATAACATTTTATTTGGTATAGAAACCACTTTTAAAGTGTTTGAAAGAGTTGGAAACATACCTTAAAAAAAAAAAAACACCTTCCTATAGCTTTCGTTAAATCATCTCAATTTGGGTTAAATGGCCTTCAGACGATAATAGTCACACAGATGTCACAACAGTAGTGATATAGTCAACCATTCCCATGTAACAATGAATGAATGAATGAATGATATGTGGACATACAGGAAGTGAGGTCATATGTTTGCAATGGTTTGATTCATTGACATGAGGACCAGAGTGTATTTGTACAGTGTGGTTACAGCACCACCTACTGGTCATTGTCTTACATTCATTTTAACTCATGGCCAAATACCTTTATACACAAGGTAAGACTGCTGTATTCCTACATTAAGTGTTGTTTAAAAAATAAGAACAAAATACAGCAACACACAAGTGCACAAAAGTGCAATATTGTGCTGTTATAGTGCCTTGTTTGGGTGCCATCACTTGCAGTAACGTTTGTGCAAGGAAAAATAAAGGCAAAAGCAAAGAGGTGAAAGCAATCAGCAATATACGTTAATCTAAAACAAACGTATAGAAGTTTAGGTTTATTGTACAGAAAATGTACTCCATTAAACTTGCTCTAAAACGACAACAAACAATGTATATATATATATATATATATATATATATATATATATATATATATATATATATATATATATATATATATATATATATATAATATATAATATATATATAATATTTCTTGAAGTGCTTAAAGTGGAAAAAAAAAAAAAATAGGTGCTGCTGGACTACTCCCCCAGTTTCCATATTGGCAATGACACCATACAAACAGTGAATGTTGATTTAACATTGAAAACTGATTAATGGCTGAAACCTTCCAACTAAAATAGATGATAATCTTTGACATCTGGGCACTACTGGCCAGACAGGTTTTGTTAACTTAAGGCAGTTTATGGTCTGCCGGTTGATTACGTTATTCTTGTCAGTTATTTCAAACATTTCATCCTATCAGACAGGCTAAACATTTTAGATGGTCTAGATCAGGGTGTCCAAACTCAAACCTGGAGGGTCACTATCCTGCAGAGTTCAGTTCCAACTTGCCTCAACACACCTTTCACACCAAGTTTCTAGTATGCCTAGTAAGATCTTGATTCGCTGGTTAAGGTATTTGATTGGGGTTGGAGCTGAACTCTGCAGGACAGTGACCCTCCAGGAGCAAGATTGGACACCCCTGGTTTAGATCATTAAGATCATCAGCTATCTATAGATCTCACATCAGTAAATATTATAGATTTTTGAGAACACAATATGCAAATGTAATCAGTGCATGGCCTAATATACTGTCAAAACTGTTACATTGTTATACTGTATCTGCTGATCCAAACTGAATTTTTCTGAATCCAAATAGAACTTTCTATAGATTATTTTTTTTACAATTTATTTGTATTTGCTAGGCTACTACTACTGCCTGCTCAGACACAGCAATGAGAAATAGTACTGCCTAATATGTCATTTCTTAAAGGGATAGTTCACTGCAAAAATGAAAATGTGATGTTTATCTGCTTACCCCCAGGGCATCCAAGATATAGGTGTCTTTGTTTCTTCAGTACAACATAAATTAATATTTTTAACTCCAACCGTCGTATAATGTATGTGAATGGTAACACATGAGAGTATGAGAGCTATGAGAGTAAAAAAACAAAAAAAAACATATACAAACGAATCCATACCCTGCATCTCGTGACGGCCACCTAGGTTACTGTGTCCCCTCACCTCTGATCAACACACCACCCTGCCTCGAAACCCGATTTCAGCCGCTGGGACTCAGCAACAGGCACGCTACTGTGCCCTCTTATAGAAAATGTGAAGTTACGTCACAATGTTTTCATTTCGGGAAGGCTCCACCATATTAGAGGGATACACTATCCGTAGCCATGGTTACTTCGACAGTGAGACCGAGAGAGCAGCTTGAGATTTGTTTTATTTTTTGCGATACAGTGCAGTTTCTTGGAAGTAATGGAGAAGGGGCAAACAAATTAAAGCTGCTCTACCTGGAGAGACTATAAATAACACAGCCAAACAGCGTTATTTAGAGAAACTGCTTATTATTTATGAGAATGCTGTAGCGTTGCCGCGTTGGGTACATGATGGCCAGTGTTAGGCAAGTTACTGAAAATTAGTAATTAGTTATAGTTACTAGTTACTTCTTTTAAAAGTAATTGAATTACTTTACCAATTACTGTATATCAAAAGTAATTAGTTACTACTTTTAAGTTGCTTTTATGTCTGCTTTTTAAATATATAAACTATAAATATAAAATATGAACAATATGCTACTGATTAGTCAAACACAATAAGCATAATTTTTCATTCAACATTTCAGGCGAAACTGGACAAGTGTAAATGCATCTGGTTGTTTAAACCACATATGTAAATTTTATTCCTGTCAAATTGTTAAAAAATAAACATGTGAGAGCGTGTTATAGGCTATATATGACATGTTGTAGCAAGATATGACGGCGCTACTGCAACATGCATCGCCACAAATGAGTAAAGCAAGCCAACACGCAAACAGCCGCAAGTGAAGTCTCCTCAAAAACACAATCATCTTCATTAAAACTAATGACACTACATTATCTTACTAATGTGTATGTCACTCGTTCTCATATTGCGGTCTTTGATCTTGAAATGAGCTGATGAATAAAATGCAGATCTGTTGCTTTCGTTGACGTGAACTCTGTTAAATGTGCACATTACGCGGGAATTGATAATCAGATTTATATAATTTTTTTCACGGAGAGGTGTAAGGTACGACAATCTGCATGTTTTTTATTTTTTATTTGTTTGATTGTGTAGTCCGTTTCGTTTGTGAGCGCCCATGATCAGCATACCTGAACTTATCAAAATTATGGTAGTGGTGGTGATAGTAGGCTAAACGTTTAAACTTACATTGTGATGCTTGAAGTGCTGACAAGTCAAGTGCTGCTTTGAGAGGCTAAAGCATTGGGTTAACTCGCTTGGTTGTCACTTAAAACGACCAATAAAAACTTTCATTTAACAAACAAAAAAATGCTCCAAACATTTTTCTAAATTAAATTAATAAAGAAACTAAACAAAATATAACTACTTTGACATTAAAAACAAAACTGAACTGTTTTAATGGCTGCAACAATGTGTAGCTAATAGGGAGGATAAAAAAAAATAAAAACACTGGCTCCAGTCGGAGAGAATTTCAATAAGCTGTCAGACACGGACCAGGCTAGGGCATAGGGCTAGGGCCTAGATTTGAGCTTATTGTCTGCAAGCGTTCATTTTTCACAAAAGAGATGTAATGTGGGTAACAAATTCATTTAAATTTCAGTAATTGTAATTGCGCGCATTACTCCCAAAACTGATGATGGCATGGTGGTTGTTGTTGTTTTATTAAAAATGGGTTTATTATTATTATTATCATTACACGCAATGACACATCGAGGCCCCCTCGTTCCATATGTCCTGGTGCCGACCCTGTCATGACGACACATTGATGTCTTAAGACACAAAACAATCGGTTTGTGCGAGAAACCGGACAGTATGTAATTTTTTTACCTCAACTACAACACTATGTACTGCGCAATGCGCAATGACTTCCGGTAAGTGAGGTCAAAATACATGATATGTCATAGAGATACCCACGAGAGATCACTTCCTCCGCTTGTATCCGATTGAGATACGCCATATTGTGTACATTTGACGCCATATTGCGCACTCAAGGCTGTTACAGATAGATCGCATTCAAGGTAAAAAATAAAATTATATAAATACTGTTCGGTTTCTCGCACAAACCGATCGTTTCGTGTCTTAAGACATCAATGTATCGCCATGAGCCGCAGGGTTTAATATCGATTCGTTTGTGTATGTTATTTTACTCTCATAGTTCTCATGCTCTCAACTGTGACCATTGACATGCAACGGTTGGAGTTAGAAATCTTCATTTGTGTTCTACTGAAGAAACAAAGACAACTACATCTTGGATGCCCTGGGGTAAGCAGATAAACATCACATTTTCATTTTGGGGAGAACTATCCCTTTAACACATACATGCACACGCCCAGAACACATGCATTAAAATATTTCAAAAAGCCAACTTCCTGTTCTCTTGGTTTGTCGACTAGGTGTAAGTGACTGACTTTTCTGTTCTCTTCTCATCATTGCTCCTGAGCTCCTGAAAAACACAAAATCTGACAAAAAGAACAATATTTTCAGGTAACTTTAGGGGTATTTAGGGGTCAATATATTAGAGAACATCACGTTTAAGTGATTTTTGATTATGATTGGTTAATTTGATATGATTTTGATTATTTGATATGATTTTGATCCAGCAGAACAGACCAGTTACACAAATTTAAATCTATATTATGTAAGAAGCTAGTGAACACAGTATAATTGTGCAACATATTGCTATTTGAGTATTTATGAACAGCTGTTGTGTTTCTGGTTGTCTTTCAGCATCTGTTCTTCACTAGATCTATAGATCACCTGAGGGATTGGACTGAATCAAGATGCTGCTGATCACTGAAGCTCTTCTTCTCATTTTAGCTGCTCTAGGACAGGTAAGCTTGTGTTCTAGTATGAATATTACAGACATGGATACTGATGATGTGATCATTATGATTCCTGTTGCTGCAGGATCACAGAGCTGCTGCAGCTGCTGCTGAAGGACAGATATTTCCACTGGATATGGCACTGAAATCTGTTGATGACCAATATAAGTGCTGTAGAGAGAAAATGTCACATTGGGTGAAAACAAAATATCTAGAGAAGGAAAAATCTGCCTCAGCTGAATTTAATGAGGCTTGGCAGGAAGCTGAAGAGAATGCAACGAAACCAGAGGATAACTTACAACAGATTCATTCAGTCGCCATTCATGTGTACACTAACCATAATTTTAAGCTATATAGTAATTTCATTAGTGCCACTCGTACTGACAAACAAAAGTACAAAGAGGGGACTTTCAAATGGTACTCACTTCACTTTCTGTTAACAGAGGCGATACAGATTCTGAAGAAAACACACAATAGATGCTATGTAACTTATCGTGGTACAAACGTTAAATTTGATGTCAAGGATGTCAAAGAGGTTCGTCTGAGCTCATTTTCATCCTCCTCTCTTGATCGTAAAGTAATACAGGGTTTTGGAACTAAATCTTGTTTTGAAATCTACACTTGTGAAGGTGCTAATGTGACAAAATATTCAAAGTATCCTGATGAGCAAGAGGTGCTGATTCCTCCATATGAGACGTTTAAAGTCACTGCTGTCAAGACAAGAGAAGATGACAAAGATCTCTGGTGTGAAACTGTGTTTGTTTTGAATAGCACTGGAACAACAAGTTACATGAACTGTGAGGAAGAGAGTGATGAGTCATACATATTAGAAGTAGTTGTAGTTGCTGCTTTAACTTTCAACTTTTTATTTTTATTTTATTTTTAATTTGTTGAAGATTTATTTTTGAAGATGTAAAATGGGCATAATGCAAAATGAGAGATATGGGAAGCAATCAGAAAGGATTGAGAGCCGGAATTGAAACACTGGATTCCCAAAATACAACTTCACTACATGTCAGGCCTAGTCCACACAAACACGGGTATTTTCCTCCGTTTAAAAAAAAAAATGCGTCCAATAAAATGCAAAAACACGCTATGAAGCGCTGTCAAAGCAATAACCGTAAGGCCTGTTGGCCAATCAGAAGCCTAGAAAAAAAAAATATTGCCGGTTCCGGTTTTGACGTAACAAGCCAAAAATCTCCGGTTTCACTGTCCAAACGACAACACTGTAACTGGAGTTTCTAAAAACGTTCATCCTGGCAGGAGTTTTCAAAAAAGTTTGGTTTCAGTGTCCGGATATTGCGTTTACGTATGGACGAACGGCCAAACCGCAGAGAAAAAGATGCGGTTTTGAAAATACCTGTGTTCGTGTGGACAGGGCATCAGATCACTGCCAACTATCGGCTCCAACCCTAATTTATATATTTAATTATTCTGTTTAATTACTCTGTTTCTTGACATTTGAACATTTTAAGAATAAAAAATAATAAAACTTGGACTGTGTGAAAATATGAAAAAGTTTTTAAAATCACTCTACCTAGATTGTTGAATATCTTTTCCAGTAACACTTAACTTTCATTCATAAATCATTAAACATCATTTAATGATTAACGAATCATTAGTATATATATATATATATATATATATATATATATATATATATATATATATATATATATATATATTCAAAAGCTAGAACTATGAGATAATGTGCTTGTTAATGTTTACTAATGAAAAAAAGGTATTAAACTTTCATTTGATCATACTTTTCATGATCAGAAAGTACATTTTGAATGCTAACAAATGTCATTAAACCTCATTTCACATATTACAAAAGTAAAAATGCAAAAAGGTGTTTGGTAGCTGTGAGCAATCAACAGAAAATTTAACAATATAAGAATATAGTTTTTTTCTGGCTTCTGTAACTATGTGTTTATAAAACACATTCATTATAAAACACATTCATTATGATGAAAAAGACAAGCAAAAACACGACTAGGAAGCAGCCTGATCTCATCCAGCATCTGAACGTTGATCGTATGGGTGATGTGTAACTGATTTATGTTTTTGATTATTATTTTGATTTGTGATTTTGCAGAAGAAGGTTCAGCAGTGTTTTAATCAGATAATCTGAAGGATTTTGAAAACAGATTGTGACATTTTGAACACATGCTTTTATTAAACTCACTTAGACATCAAGATTCAGTGTATGAATCTCAACAGCGATGACATGCTTCATGCCGCGGTGCATTCTGGGAGCCATGGGTGAGTTTTGTATGATGATGAAAAAAAAAAAAAAAAAAAAAAAAAAAAAAACGTCTCATGAATTGAGTTGTATAGTAACAACTTTGAAATTTATCTTAAAAAAATAACTCATTCTTGAGCTCTCATAATATCTCAAATTTAGGTTTGATGATCTACAGACAATACCGGTCAAAAGATATTAGAAGTGATAAAGTAATTGTACCCATGTAACACAATGAATAAATTATGGTCTGGACTTCATACACACTGTAAAACCCCTTAAAAAGTTAAGATAACTCATTTAATTTGAGGACACAGATTGCCTCAATTTAATTAAATAAAAAATAAAAAATAGGTACTTATTTTAATTGAGTCCACTAAACAAGGATATTTCAATTAAACTTTTACACTGCATTCAAATACTTTATAGTGCAGAAACTTCACTATATTGAGTAAAACCAGTGCAATTACAAATTTTAAATGAACTCAGAGCACTTGCAGTTACTGCTAGCTCACAATAGCACACCCAAAGTCAAATCCAATAAGTTAAGCTAACTCAAAACATTTCACAACACTGATTACCTTAATTTAATTTTAGAAACCAATAGTTATGAGTACTTTGAACTTATTTCAGTTGAGTTCACAAAAATAAAAATAAAAATTCAGTTAAGTAATTAAGTGGTTGAACATTAGTGATGAACACCTGCTGTTAAGACTCACTGAAGGAAAGAGAAACACAAGAACTACAACTGAATTCAGCCACAGCGTTAGATGCAATCAACTGAAGATAAAAGAAGACATTAAATCTCTGAAGATCTCATCAGAGGAGGATATAAACAACTCCACAAACAGCATTACCACCTTCACACATTACTAATCAGATTTACTTTATTTCTGTCAGACGTCTACAAAAGTTCTTATTGAGAATTAACTGAGGTTTAGATGTTGATGATTTATTAAGTTTCATTTGAAGTCACCATGATGGTGATTAGTGTTTGCTTTAGTTGGGCTCATGATCCTTGACTGCTGAAACCGTAAGAAAATATGATCAGGTGTCAATGGTTTTGGTAATTTGGTAATATCTGAGTGCAATGATCTAATTTTTATTTATTACATATTAACTGTTAGGCTTTACAGTGCATGAAGTAATGTCATATGAAGCCCCGAATGCACCTGTGCAGTGGTTACAACACCACCTACTGGTCTTTGGCAGAAATTATCTTTTTATACCATAGCCTAAGTAATGATTCATCCCTCTGTACATATTCTTAGGTACTTCATCAAAATTCATTCAGATCATTGGTGTGTTTGCTGCCTGCAGCTATTTTTACAATTTACAATGTTTGCAGTATCAGTAATACTGTCCATCTACTGACTCATTTATTGTCACACTTAATGAGACTGAACTGATGGATGTGTTTGTATATCCTGCAGGAATCTGGAGTAAAAGATTCACATTTCCTTGATCAGAATCTGCTCATCACAATGTATCTCTTGTTTTCTGCCGGTACTGACACGACAGGCACGACTCTGCACTGAGGTCTCCATGAATGGAGTGAATATTATTCATGAATCTTTCTCATAAGACCAGCTGTGATGTTTACTTCCATGAATACTTTTTCAAGAAGGTTGGTATGTTTGATTTATAATATATTTTGTTGTTTTCATAATCTGTTCTCCAATTACTCTGGTCCGTCTATTAGTTTGCAGTATAGAAGTAATTTTAACTGCTAATATGTTAATGGTTTGTTCTCTATTTAAAGGACCCAGCTAACAGGGAACATTCTCATAACTTTGGCTAACAATCTGGCAAGGTCCTCTCAAAATTATGAACAAACATTATCTCAGTAATGTTAATGTTTGTTCAATGTTATCTGGTCTTTAATAATGTTCTCAAAAGGTTAGCACAAAAACATTCTTAGAACATCCTTTAAACATTTAGAATGGCAACTAACTTTAAATGAATAAGGTTGTGTTTGCTGTTCCAAAAGAACGTGGAAGGTGGGAACGTTTTGTTGCCAAAACAACAAAACTGGTCTTCGAGCTGTTCTTTATATGTACATTTAACTTTTCCGGCCTCTTATTGCTACCTGTCCCAACTTTTTGGAATGTGTAGCTTTCATGAAATCCAAAATGACATTTCAAAATGTCTCACTTTCAACATTTGATATGTTATTCAAGATTCAAGATTCAAAAGTTTTATTTGTCACATACACAGTTATATACAGAATATACAACCGGCAGTGAAACGTAAACAGGTCCGCTCCATGGACAGTGCAAATTCACAGTTAAAAACACAAGGAGGAAATTATAATAGAAATAGAATTAAAAGTACTCTGTATATTATATATATATATATATATATATATATATATATATATATATATATATATATATATATATATATATATATATATATATATGCAGTAAGTGCAGTAAGTAAACTGTAGACTTATAAATAAAGTCTCCAAAGTGTCAGGAATGAAGGAGCAAATGGTGTTTTTATTGAGTCTCTCAAAGACCTTCATGACTATAGGCGTGAGAGCCACTGGACGATAGTCATTTAGGCAAGAGGGTTTACTGTTCTTAGGGACAGGGATGATGGTGGATTTTTTGAAGGAGGTGGGGACCACAGATGTAGCGAGGGACTCATTGAAGATGGATGTAAACAATCCGGCGAGCTAATCAGCACAGGACCGCAGAACACAACTTGAAATACCATCCAGCCCGGCAGCTTTCCTGACGTCCAGATGCTTGAGTGCCCTCCGAACTTCATCATCCGAGACAGAAATCACATGGTTGTTGCTGCTCTGAGTAATTCCCTCTACCACATCACTTGGCGGAGTCGCGCTGCCGCGATTACAATCAAAGCGAGCATAGAAAGAGTTTAACTCATTCACAAGCAACAGATCAGTTCTCACCTTTGCAGAGGATTTAGATTCAAAAGCACAGATGGTCCTCAGTCCCTGCCACATGCGCTGGGAGTCGTTGAGTTGGAAATGAGACTCCACGCGATCCTTATAACGGAGCTTTGCAGCTTTAACTGCTCGTTGGAGAGCATAGTAGGATGATTTATAGTCATTCATATTCCCTGTTAGGAGACCGGCATTGTATGCGGCAATGCGTGTGTTCACTGCAGCGCGGATTGAATTGTCCACCCACGGTTTCTGATTTGAGAAGGATGTTATTGTTATTGTTTGTGTGGATTGCTCTGTAAGCGTGTTGATGAAGCAAAGCGCCACATCCGTGAACTCGCTGACGTCAGATGAATTCGCCCGGAACATGTCCCAATCGACATCATCAAGAGCTGCCTGTAGCGCGGTCTCTGAATGGGGTGACCAACCTTTAACTTCCCACCTCACCGGGGGTTCCTGAATGAGCCTTTGTCTGTATTCAGGTGTGAGGAAAATGGCGGCATTATCCGATTTGCCAAAAGCTGGTAGTGAACGAGCTTTATAGGCTTTCTTAAACAAAGAGTAGCAATGATCCAGTGTGTTTGTGCCTCGTGTAGGCGGAGAGACGGGGCTCACACCAGGAAGTCCATCACTGCTGTTCCGCATGACCCTGCTCAGTGATTATTGGATAACACTGGGAAAGCGTGCCTTAGAGAAGGGGACGCTACGGAGCCCACATCGTACCCCGAAGGAGTTTTGTGGAGAACAATGCTGAGCCGTAGCCCGCAAGGGAGGAGGGGGCTCATTCCAGTGACGGGAAGGCTCTCCCAAGGGAAAGACACAGGCTTCCCGTAGGAGCGACCATGGAAGAATATATGGGAGTGCCCCGTCTCTGAGTCAGAAGGTCCTTCCTCAGAGGAATCGGCCAAGGAGGGGCTGTCATGAGGAGCATAACTTCTGGGAACCAGGTCCGGTTGGGCCAGTACGGCACCACCAACAGGACCTGCTCCTCGTCCTCCCTGACCTTGCAAGTAGGCTCACTGGCAGAAACACATATTTGTGCAGTCCCTGGGGCCAGCTGTGCGCAAGGGCATCCGTGCCGAGTGTACCCTCGGTCAGTGAAAAGAACCACTGGCAGTGGGACGTTTCTGGGGAAGCAAACAGGTCGACCTGTGCCACCCCGAACTGTCTTCAGATCAGCTGAACCACCTGGGGGTGGAGTCGCCACTCCCCTGGGAGCGCAGCTCGTAAAAGCTCGTCGGCCACACGGTTGCGCACACCAGGGACATAAATGGCCCGAAGCGACCTCAGACACTTCAGATGGCGGGTGAGTTGCGACATGCGACGGGAGACCACCTTGTTGGTTGATATACGCAATGGTCGCAGTATTGTCCTTGCGGACCAATACATCTTTGCCCCGTAACCGCTCTTTGAGGCGGCTCAGAGCAAGATGTACTGCTAGCAACTCGAGGCAATTGATTTGCCAATGCAGGTGCAGGCCCGTCGAAACCCCTGACACTGCATGCCCATTGTACGTGGCTCCCCAGCCTATGGCAGAGGCATCCGTGAAAACCACAGCATGCCTGGACACCTGTTCCAGGGGCACTCCGGCCCGAAGGAATGAGGGATCTGACCACGGACTGAAGGACTGACAACAGGCCAGTGTGATGCTCACCCGGTGAGTGCCGCGTTGCCATGCCCATTTCGGGACTCGGTCGTGTAGCCAATGCTGAAGTGGTCTCATATGAAGCAGGCCGAGCTGCGTTACTGCCACCACGGCTGCCATATGCTCCAGGAGCCTCTGAAACTGTTTCAGTGGAACCGCCATCCTGCCTTGAAACGTGTTCAGGCAGTTCAGCATCGACTGGACATGCTCCTCTGTGAGGCGCGCTGTCTGCTCGAGTGAATCCAACTCCATACCGAGAAAAGAGATCCTCTGCACGGGGGGCGAGTTTGCTCTTTTCCCAGTTGACCCGAAGACCCAAGGCTGAGGTGTCTGAGCACCAGGTCCCTGTGTTCGCACAACTGATCCCTGGACTGTGCTAGAATGAGCCAGTCGTCGAGATAGTTGAGGATGCGAACGCCCTGTTCTCTCATGGGCATGAGGGCCCCCTCCGTGACTTTCGTGAAGACACGGGAGGACAGGGCCAGCCCGAAGGGCAGGACTTTGTACTGATATGCTTGACCCTCGAACGCAAAGCGCAGAAATGGCCTGTGTCGAGGAAGGATCGAGACATGAAAGTATGCGTCCTTCAGGTCGATCGCTGCAAACCAATCTTGGGGACGGATGCATTCGAAAATGCACTTCTGCGTGAGCATCCTGAACGGTAGCTTGTGGAGGCTCCGATTCAGGACTCGCAGGTCCAAGATTGGCCGTAACCCACCGGTTTTCTTGGGTACAGTGAAGTACGGGCTGTAGAAGCCGGTCTTCATATCGGCTGGAGGGACCGGCTCTATCGCGTCCTTCGCCAGCAGGACAGCGATCTCCGCACGCAGGACATGGGCATCTGCAGCATTCACCGAAGTGAAGCGGACGCCCTTGATCCTGGGGGAGCGCCGGGCGAACTGAATCGCGTAGCCAAGCGTGATGGTCCGAATGAGCCAGCGAGATGGACCGAGGAGCACTAGCCAGGCTCCCAGGGACCGTACAAGCAGGACCATAGGGATCACCGGCGTACCCACCGTGGGGCAGCGAGGTGGAATGCAGGTACCGGACTGGGGCGGCTGTCTCGTGGAGGCGGCCCGCAGAGAGGTGAGAGTGTGCCGTGCAACACTTACCTGATTCTACAGGTGGGCAGCAGGAACATGAGGGGGTTGTCCACTGCTGCCCGCTGGCGAAGGGGGAGGATGAGTGTGGTCAGGCGTTTGACCGGCCACAACTCTCCGAGCCCCCTGCAGACCCAGAGATGGAAGGAACTGCTCTTGTGTTGAGAATTTGGTGGAACAGAAACAAAATGGAACACAAGATTCTCCTGCCGGCCCTCCACCGGGGGATGGAGCGGTGCGGTCACCATCTCCAGAAGAGCAGTCCTCCTCACCTCCGGGTCGCCCGTCTCGTGGCAGCTTGTCCTTGCCACCCCTCTTGGCAGGCATCTGGACGGGTAGGGAAGCCTGCTTGCGCCCGGCTCCACAATGCCGCTTGGGTGGAGGCTGCTGCTGCGGCGCGGAGCGGAGGCAGATGCAGGCGGCCGCCCTCAGCGACGAGCAGGCTGAGGTGCTGCTGGCAGCGGGGTGGAGACAGCAGCTGACCGCCGTGGCAGAATGTGACTGACCACCTCAGTCTGCTTCTGTGCGGCCGAGATCTGCTGGGCGAAGTTCTGGACCGTGTCGCCGAAGAGGCCAGTCTGGGAGATGGGGGAGTTAAGGAACGTGACTTTGTCGGTCTCCCTCATGTCTGCCAGACACAGCCAGAGGTGGCGTTCCTGGACCACCATAGTGGACATCGCATGACCCACGGCCCGCGCTGTAACCTTCGTCGCACGAAGCGCGAGGTCTGTTGCGGTTCTCAGTTCCTGGAGAACTGTGGGATCATGACCACCCTTGTGCAAGGTCTTCAGAGCCGGGGCCTGATGGACCTGCAACAACGCCGTAGCGTGTAAAGCGGAGCCTGCCTCTCCACAAGCCTGGTAGGCCTTCCCGATCAGATTGGATGAGTACCTACAGGCCCCGGAGGGAAGACACGGGTTCCCCCTGGAAGTGGAGTTAGGGCACAGTTGCATAGCAACGGCCCGTTCCACGGGAGGAACCTGCGTGTATCCCTTTGCAGGTCCGCCATCGAGGGTGGTGAGGGAGGAGGATCCACTAGGCCGGTTTCGGGCAGTAAAAGGTGCCGTCCACGACCTCGTGAGCTCCTTGTGCACCTCTGGGAAAAAAGGAACCGGGGTGGGGTGCTGAGAATCAGCACGGGCCACCCCGAGAAACCAATCATCCAGCCTTGAGGGTTCGGGACACGGTGGAGGGTTCCACACAAGCCCAATTCTCTCGGCGGCCCGGGCATGCATAGCCATCATCTCTGGATCAGTATCGGGCACAGCGGGTCTACCCAGAGGAGCCCCCTGCACCGACACATCCTCTCCAGAGAGTTCTGACCCTCCCTCCGATGCAGCGATGGACATCTGGTCCTCAAGGGGAGCCCCAAAGGATACGGATGATGCACATCTCGTGGATGGCCCACCGCGTTCCAATGGCAGCTCTACTGGCTGCGGAGTGCGAGAGGGATGAGGGTTCCCCGGGGGTTGGTTCCCTGGGGGAAACGCGCTCACCGTAACCCTCAAATCAGCCGGGCTACTGCCTGAAGTAACTCTCTGAGGAGGGTTAGATCGAGGCAGAGGCACAGAGGCTCCGCCCCTTGCGAGACGGAGCCGCGATCGCAACTCTGAGATGGTCATGTTCCCGCAGTGAGAACATGATTCATCCACCAGCGCTGCCTCAGTGTGCTGAACGCCCAAACACGAGATACAGCGCTGATGACCATCCCTCGGTGACAGGAAACCACCGCATCCAGAAACACACAGATAGAATGTCATCTTGAAAAAGACGCAAGCTCTATCTGTGTAAGCTCTTTCAGAAGGACGCTCTCCTTGGTGCTGAAGCACGCAGGGAGAGGGGTCGCAGCGACACCGTCAGGGGATAGTGCAGCCTGACGTGCACGCTCTCTCACACGTAGGCGCTCTCTTAACAGCTTTTTAGCGCTCTCCACCTAGCGCACTGAACCGGCTGTGAGAACAGCCTTCGTGATCGTTCTGACAAACAACAAAGAGAGATGATCGGAAAACCACACAGCGTGGCATGAGCACCTGGTGCAATCATTACATGCCAATGTGCATTGGCTCGTTTTAGTTACACTCGAAGTAGATTGGCTCGCGAGCGAGATTCCTATTCGTCGGTACTCCGACGTGGCGTCGAGAGTGACCGACTGAATGGGAACAGCCCTTGTGATTGTTCTGACGAACAACAAAGAGAGATGATCAAAACCACACGACCCGCTGCTGTGCCGTCACACCAACACCGAAGAGATTGCTTCCGAAAGGCGGCTTCCATCTTCAGTCAGGACTGCGAAGTAAGGAGTGATATCTGGCATAACCCTCTACCACTCGGCTCCGAAGCAAAATGCTGATTTGATACAATCACCTGTGTCTCATTTATACCTGCACGGCATGGCATGAGCACCTGGTGCAATCATGTGCATTGGCTCGTTTTAGTTACACTCAAAGTAGATTGGCTCTCGCGAGCGAGATTCTTATTCGTCGGTACTCCAACGTGGCGTCGAGAGTGACCGACTGAATGGGAACTGATGGCTAACCTTGCTTATTATATTTTGAATATGAAGATCTAAAAAACGAAAAAAAAAAAAAAAAAAAACATTCACAGAGATAATTAAAAAATGGAACTTTTTCCAATAAACAACAATGAGGGAAGCAAGGATGTTCCCTATTCTTGGTTTATTCATTATAGACTCAGTATTAATATTGTGCACTTTTTACAGAGTACAGATGCATGGGAGTATAAATAAAGGAAAAGGAGAATTCTTGAGATTGCTCTGCAGTATGCTCAATGTTGCCATTGTCCTGGAAGAGGAGGTTGTTATGGAAAACGTGGGAGACTTTACAGATGCATTCATTGTCCTTTTTGGCTTGTTGAATGCACTAAACGTGGAGAACAACAAGGATTTAAAATATATGTTTGAATTTATTCAGCAGGTCTTCTTGAAGAGTGCAAAGTCTGAGGATCAAGTTATTGCTCATGTAAGTAAAGTTTCACTGAACACTTCTTAGGGAAAGTTATTAATGTGTTTTTATATGTAATGTTTAAAGTGTAAGGTGAAGTTTCATGAATTTACATTACATTTTGTCAGAAAGTTTCAACTGCATGATTGTTGTACATGATTGTGGCTTTTATTTATTACCATTTTTAATACCTTAACATTACCTTACATTCTTTTTTTTTTTTCTTTTTCTTTTTCTGTGTGGGACAGTGGCAGATTATTTTGCCAACATAAATTCAAGAAAATGGCAAACAGTTTTATTGTGCAAATGTATTCCTACTGGAGTGATAGATTTACAATTTGTGAAATGTACATGTAGATAGATGTTTCCTGTTAATAAACTTTAAAATGATTGTCAGACTTCACTGATTAAGATACTTTGGGGACAATTTGGTGCTGTTTAGTATCAATTTGTGTAACTTTAGGGATAAAATTACTTTCCTTTTTTATAAAAATTTATTTTTCTGGTACAATTCTGTGGTCTTGTTTCATGTAAAAAAAAAAAAAATATGGGAAGTGAAATGTTAGAACATGTGAGAGGAACATTATAATGGTCATATATATATATATATATATATATATATATATATATATATATATGTATATATATATATATATATATATCCATGTGATAAAATTTGATCCAATAAAATACACAAGATAATCTAAAAATAGTGGTTGCACTGAAGAAAGTATTTAGAGAGAATGTGCCACAATTCTGCACATGCAAGATAATATTTTGAGTGTGTATAGGGCATTTTGCACTTGACGTGTGGACTGAGTTTAGTGGAGAAGTTGTGGTTGCACAAAGAAGAAAGTATTTTGCATTACTAATCCTGTGAAATTACAGCATGAGATCCAGCAGTGTCGACACAATCAGATATTCTAAAGGATTTTAAAAATATGTTGTGAATAATGTTTTGAACTACTGTATCATTCAGACTTACACATACTAAATGAATAAATTATGCAGATGAATTACCTAACTACTTTATTCTTCCAGTTTGCTTTATTTTTTTATGTTGTTTTGTTGTGAATTTAGTTGATTGCTTTGTGATGTTCAGTTTTGGTGATTGTCACCATTTTTTAGATTCATTCTCTTGCCATTACAACTATGTCTTATAAACATATGGGCACAGCAGTCAGAGAAAAAAAAACTAATGTTAAAAAGAGCAACTAAAGCAAACACTGATCACCATCATGGTGACTGTAAAATCAACAATAAAACATCAGCATCTAAACCTCTGTTAATGCTCAATAATAACTTATGTATATGTATGATAGAAATAAAGTCACTTAAAGGTGCCCTAGAATGAGTTGAAACAATATTTTAAATTGTTCTCTGATATCTACATAGAGGGTATGTGGCTTATTTAAGGGCAAAAATTGTCCAGATACGGTTTTACAGGTCCATTTACAATGCTAGAAATTGTCCCTAGAATGAAATGGTCTGTTTTTGCCATATTTGGAATGGTCATGAATAATAATGTTGAGCTCTGCTCCGATTGGCTTATTTCAGTGGCTCACACAAGTGCAGTTATTCAGCAAACACATGCAAACAGCACAAGCGGCGCGTGAGTCATGACAGAACACAGAACGACTGAATGACACTTTAAGCAGAAAGTGGAACTTTCTTGTTTATTGGTGTTTTCAGAGAGAGAGAGAGAGAGAGAGAGAGAGAGAGAGAGAGAGAGAGAGAGAGAGAGAGAGAGAGAGAGAGAGAGAGAGAGAGAGAGAGAGAGAGAGAGAGAGAGAGAGAGAGAGAGAGAGAGAGAGAGAGAGACAGAGAGAGAGACAGCAGAGAGAGAGAGAGAGAGAGAGAGAGAGAGAGACAGGACAGAGAGAGACAGAGAGAGAGAGAGAGAGAGAGAGAGAGAGAGAGAGAGAGAGAGAGAGAGACAGAGAGAGACAGAGAGAGAGAGAGAGAGAGAGAGAGAGAGAGAGAGAGAGAGAGAGAGAGAGACAGAGAGAGACAGAGAGAGAGAGAGAGAGAGAGAGCTTGTGTGCACATGGGTGCCAGATTGCACATTGTAAGTAAAACACTGGATAGAATACATGTTCTTTTAACAGAACAGCTCTGATTGGGGGAAAGAGTGCTTTTTGTTCAAGTTTTTATTTTTTAAACTACATTGTAGTTATTGCATACTTATATAGTCACACTAATATTTAAGGATGTTTCTGTCATCTTGTCTTAGTCATGGAAAAGAAATGTTGTTGAAATTGACACTAGTTAGTGCAAACTAACTTTGAATTAAATTGGTGCTGTACCCTGTTATAGATAAACATCAGCCGTGCCTGTTGATGTTACTCGCACCAGGGCTGAGAAGCCTGAATGGGCAAGATGAATGAACCACTGTTTTGCCGGCACTGTAGAATTATAAGAGAAACGCTGTGAGACAGGAGTACTGGCTGTAAGCTCCGGCAAAGTTTAATTAACTCTCATTCTTTTGTCTTATCTTTCAAGGTATACTTATATAACAACATTAACTTTATAGAACATTATATTTTTTTTTTTTTTTTTTTTTTTTTGTGTAACAACGCATTCCATTAATGAAAGTTGCATTTCAATAAAGGGCTTAGAATCAAACAATACATTCACCTGCTACCATGTTTTCACATTTTCACAACATCATAAACATTAATTACATGCACACTGCCACAGAAATTAATCTAGCATTTGGCTTCACAGTAACCTCATGTTTTACATCTAAGTTGCCATTTTGGCTCTAATTCATGCATACAAGCGCCACCATTTTGGCTCGAGATGCTCGAGATTGGCTTCAGTAGCAAATGTATATTTAACTCACATAAACTTTCTCCTCCAATTACAGTCCACATATAAAACACTTTAGAAACATTTATCAACTCTTTTCACATGAGTATTTTCTCTCATTTCACTCCAAAGTCACATATTTGTCACTTGTGTGTAATCCAATAAGTTATATGACTCATTACTACTGAATGCATTCTAATAAAACGAATAGTCTTTCTCAGCAACCCATCAAAAATAACCATATGCACAGGGCCGGATTAACATAAGGGCTAGGTGGGGCTGAAGCCCCAGGGCCAGAGCAGGGAGGGGGCCCGTGATTGGCAGAGGAAATTATTGACAGTCGATCGGGAGCACCTTAACTTTTCCTGGTGGGCCGCTCGCCAAACCCCACCATGCCCCCACATATCAAGCGCTGTTATTTGCTGGAGTGCTGCGAGTGCATGGGATTGGACAGTTGAAGACAGCTGAAAAATGTTGCCTGGTCTGATGAGTCTCGATTTCTGTTGAGACATTCAGATGGTAGAGTCAGAATTTGGCATAAACAGAATGAGAACATGGATCCATCATGCCTTGTTACCACTGTGCAGGCTGGTGGTGGTGGTGTAATGGTGTGGGGGATGTTTTCTTGGCACACTTTAAGCCCCTTAGTGCCAATTGGGCATCGTTTAAATGCAACGGGCATCGTTTAAATGACCACCATGTACCCATTCTCTGATGGCTACTTCCAGCAGGATAACGCACCATGTCACAAAGCTCGATTCATTTCAAATTGGTTTCTTGAACATGACAATGAGTTCAGTGTACTACAGTCACCAGATCTCAACCCAAAAGAGCATCTTTGGGATGTGGTGGAACGGGAGCTTCGTGCCCTGGATGTGCATCCCACAAATCTCCATCAACTGCAAGATGCTATCCTATCAATATGGGCTAACATTTCTAAAGAATGCTTTCAGCACCTTGTTGAATTAATGCCACATAGAATTAAAGCAGTTCTGAAGGCGAAAGGGGGTCAAACACAGTATTAGTATGGTGTTCCTAATAATCCTTTAGGTGAGTGTATATATGACCCCACCACGCCCCCACATATTAAGCGCTGTTATTTGCTGGAGTGCTGCAAGTGCATGGGAACAAACACCAAAAGCCAGACCAATGAAACGGCGCTACCTGATTAAACTACGTGCACATCCTGAGAGCAGCTGGATCGTCTCATGCACAGTACTGACAAACTCTTTTGGCTCTTTAATACAAGCGCAACATCATGTGTGCAGTAAAGGCTCTGTGGCGAAACTAGCTGAAACTGACTGAATAGCTCCGACCATGTAAAGTGGAGTGTTGAGGTAAACTATATGTTGCCTACACGACTGTAATCATGGCCATAGTCAGCTATGAGGTCATGAATTCTATGAATTAGCATTTCACAGTGCGAGTCGCCCCACGCTTCTGTAAACGGTCCGCAATGTAAGTAGCTAAACTAAACATTTCATATTTGACAGCTGTTTGAGTATAGAAATGTTAAACAATGAAAATACTTTCATTGCCAGAGCTCAGCTTTAGGAGGGGAAGAGACAGGGCAAGAGGAGGAGACTGAGAGAAAAATAAGTGATGGAAATGAGGAGAGTGATAGAAATGAGGAGAAAGCAGGTATGACAGATAATCTACTGCCCACTAACATGGTTTTGAAAGCTATGTATTATAACATGTTTTTAGCCTTCAAACATCTTAAAAAGCACATATATCTGAGAAATCAAAATTTTCTTGGGGGACCATGTCCCCCAAACCCCCCTAAATAGCTCAAATTTGGGACCTCGCTGGTTTTAAAACTCCTTAAGGCAGTTACATGCTCAAAAGTTATTGCTGTGTCTGAAAACCTGTTTGCTTTGACCTCATATCTGGAGTTAATGCATTTATGCTGTTAATATGTTGCAGCCTGGAATATTTATATACATAAGCCTACTTAATATTAAAATTGAATATTCAGACAGTATATACTCATCGTATCTCTGTGCTTTGAAGATTTTTTTTTTTTTTTTTTTTTTTTTTTTTAGATATGAATTATTTCTGTGGTACAAAACTTTGTGGCACCAAGATGGGGGCCCTTGGGTTTGTTATAGCCCCAGGGTCCTATGTGTTCTTAATCCAGGCCTGCATATGCATCTTTGATAAACCATGTTTAACATCAGTTTTGACCAGTTTTAGAATTGTTTTTGCTTCAGAATAGTAAGAGAAACACTGTGAGACAGGAGTACTGGCTGCAAGCTCTGGCAAAGTTTAATGAACTCTGAAGCACCCGGTGTAGCACCTTAATTCAACAGTGTTAAACGTCCTCTACAGGAGACAATAATAACAGCAACACATTTTTCTTTACCCATAGCAAAGAAGGGAACGATGAATTTAACCACCAATAAATGATTGTTGAAGGCACATTCATTTATGAACAATACAACATTTTAAAAGGGGTGTCCTTTTTTCTCTTTGATTTTTAACCTACATACATATATTTTCCAACCTACTACACTGACAGTTCTGTTCTGTGGGAAGGCTATGAAAAGTGCTCACATCCCCAGCACAGCCTGGAACATAACATTTATATCTATGATCTGCCGTTTTCACTATATTGTCCTTGCTTTCTTCACAATACCTGCAGAACTTCTGATGATTCGGCTGTGCTGGCCCACGTTACTGTCTGACCTTGAACATGGGCTGGTTATATGCAAATTTTGGGGGCGTAAATATTAATTATCCCGACTGTTACATCACAGTCTGTGTTATGTTGGGATTCACTCGTTTTTCAGTGATGTCATTGATAGGGTATGATGTCATTGATGGGGTATGATATCATTGATAGGGTATGATGTCATTGATGGGGTATGATGTCATTGATAGGGTATGATGTCATTGATGGGGTATGATATCATTGATAGGGTATGATGTCATTGATGGGGTATGATGTCATTGATAGGGTATGATGTCATTGATGGGGTATGATATCATTGATAGGGTATGATATCATTGATAGGGTATGATGTCATTGATGGGGTATGATATCATTGATAGGGTATGATGTCATTGATGGGGTATGATATCATTGATGGGGTATGATGTCATTGATGGGGTATGATGTCATTGATAGGGTATGATGTCATTGATGGGGTATGATATCATTGATAGGGTATGATATCATTGATAGGGTATGATGTCATTGATGGGGTATGATATCATTGATAGGGTATGATGTCATTGACAGGCGACAAACGGACATGGTCCATGTGCTGGTTAAAATTGCTTATTTCAATGGATTGAAACATTGTTGGAAACATTTGGGATAATTTAAGTACACAAGTCAACAACATATATAACATTGTTCTAGTGGTTTTTGGATATTTTTATCCAAAAATATTATATATTGTGCCTTTAATGTATAAACTACAATAGAATTAAACACTAACAATATTGTCATGCTAAGTCTTAATATGTTGCCATCAATTTGCATTTACTGATCCCTTAAAGGGATAGTTCACCAAAAATGAAAATGTGATGTTTATCTGCTTACCCCCAGGGCATCCAAGACATAGGTGACTTTGTTTCTTCAGAAGAACACAAATGAAGATGTTTAACTCCAACCGTTGCAGTCTGTCAGTCGTATAATGCATGTAAATGGCAATGTAACCCCTCCTGTTCGAACCGCCCGCTCCAAGTGGGATTCACCTGTTTTTCAGTGGTCTTTTTCAAGACACAAGATTTACATATAAAGGAGGAAACAATGGTATTTGAGGCTCATGGTATGTTAGTTCCATGTACAGAACTCTTATTATTCAACTATGCCAAGGCAAATACAGTTTTCCATTCTAGGGCACCTTTAACACTAGAACCTCCGGGGGGCGGTGTATTCCTAAAACTGTTAGCAGGTAAAATTTACCCATGCAAATGACATCTGTTTTGATATGGCTAAAAGTTATCATGTCACTGTATTATGCCACTGTTTTTCACGAAGTAATGTCTAGAGTCATTAAATTCATATTTTTAGTTATCAACTATGTTTTTGTCCTGTTGTTTTATGTCCAAGGCTATTTTAAGCAGGCTACACTAATCACTTTTCTTATAGGTGAGTAAATAACGAGAATTAGACAGAAATAAATACATAGTTGGGTGGTGTAATATTATAATAAAATGTCATTAATCCTATATTAAGATAAATAGACAATAATGAGAAAACGCACTGCATAGGATGTATGACGCAATGACAAATTCAAGCGCACAGTTTTGCCTAATTATTAATTTATTTAGTTATCATTTATAATTTGAATAAGAGAACAACACCAATAAACTCTGGGTAATCGTGGAAATTGTTTTATTCATTGCATCATAGATTGGAAGTATTTTTTTCAGGAAACAGACAGAGTTGAATAAATAGAAACATAGTAGCGAACAATCAACGATTAAAAAATAAATTAATTAATCCAAACATTTATGTGTAGGCTAAAACATCTTCATTTGAACGTGCATTGTGCGACAGTTTACAGTAAGCGAACACAGTTTGAGCAAACATTCATCACTGTGACTGATGAATTTCCCACAGACAGCTTCCCGACACTTCAGGCACTTGGCACATTTTTTATTCTGTTTGCATTTTGCCTTCACCGTGCACGTCATTCTCCTCAGTAGATCTGCACTGCTGCACGTCATGCATCTATAAAGCTGTAAATTGAGCACATTGAGATGACTTGATGTCACACAGAAACGCCACTTCACACAATGATTCCTGGTGTATGATGCAGTGATGAGCTGTCAACTCACCTGTGCTGTTTTCCTCCCATAATAATCGATAATAATAAATATCGATAATAATCGATAATGAAATCATCGATAACGATTCTCATTAATCAATTAGTCGGGTCTGCCCTCTGTATGCAAAGCTTCCACACGTTGCGCCAAATGACAGCACTGAATAATGCATTTATGGACAAAATGTGCATCTAGAAATAGTGGAGTGGAAACAGAGTGAGCTGATGCAGGAAAGGCACATGAGCCAAGTGCCCAAAACATGAGGATTATTTATTTAAAGCTTCAAGCGAACGTATTAGCATTTAACATCCCCTGTCATGCGCTTTGATGACATGATGAGATGAGTGTGCGTCCTCAGCGCAAAACGCTCATTTTACAGGTTATATCCACTGATCTGTATAGAGAACATTCATTTAGCTGAAATATCTGTTGGATGCTAAATTTATGTTTAAAAGTCAACATGTAATTCAAGTATTTTATGAGTAGCAACTGTAAAGGGATAACAGCGTGTAAGTAAATATAAATGCAAGACGTTTCTACAGGATAAAGAAATGACAGTAACAGGTACTGTACATAGAGCGTGTGCGTGTGTGTGTGTGTGTGTGTGTGTGTGTGTGTGTGTGTGCGTGTGTGTGTATGTGTTCGTTCCTGAAGAACATTCCTCTTATCTGGTAACACTGAATTTGTGTTTTTCTTTAATATCATTTTAATGTAGGGATTTAAACTCCTTTTGCTTAGTAACTTTTGCACATTAATGTAGGCTATAGCACAGATATACACTTATGGAAATTAACCATAGTTCTATTACATAGTAAAACATTTGCGTTTGCATTATAATAAAATAAAACCATGTATTAATAAACCATGATAAAACCATGCTTTTGCCGTATTTATTACCATTTGTATAACCACACAAATACCATAGTTAAACTATGGATCTGAAGCAAAACTATGGTTGATTTGTGGTTACCATTGAATAACTACAATAACCCTGTTATTTATTTATTAATATTATTTTTGTTTTGTTAATTGTAAAACCATGGTTATTTTTTGTAAGGGTAGATATATTCACTATGTGTGTTCATAGCACTCAGCTGACACGTTTGTTTGAAGGACAGAATTGGGCAGGAAGTGGAATAGTGTGTTTTGTCAATAAAAAAAGGCCCTATTATCTGATTAATCGGAAAAGAGTCGGGCAACTAATCGATTATCAAAATAATCGTTAGTTGCAGTCCTAGACAAATTTTGTATCAGCCTCTCAAATCCTCTTCACTTCAGTTTTAGCTAATGAATTTTGGAATAAATGGTCTAGAAACCAGAGTTATGCACTGCATTGTTTTATTGTTTTATAATATTTCCTGTTGTGCACTTATAAATGTCATACATAGAAATAAAAGTAATTTTTCCTACCCTGATTTTAGCCCTCTAATGTGAACGCTCTGTTTGAAGTGGCATGTCTGCTGTGAGACTTCAGTGTAAACGGCCACTGCTGTGATTGGCTTCTGTGAGACTTCAGTGTAAACGCCCACTGCTGTGATTGGCTTCTGTGAGACTTCAGTGTAAACGCCCACTGCTGTGATTGGCTTCTGTGAGACTTCAGTGTAAACGCCCACTGCTGTGATTGGCTTCTGTGAGACTTCAGTGTAAACGCCCACTGCTGTGATTGGCTTCTGTGAGACTTCAGTGTAAACGCCCACTGCTGTGATTGGCTTCTGTGAGACTTCAGTGTAAACGCCCACTGCTGTGATTGGCTTCTGTGAGACTTCAGTGTAAACGGCCACTGCTGTAATTGGCTTCTGTGAGACTTCAGTGTAAACGCCCACTGCTGTGATTGGCTTCTGTGAGACTTCAGTGTAAACGCCCACTGCTGTGATTGGCTTCTGTGAGACTTCAGAGTAAACGCCCACTGTTGTGATTGGCTTCTGTGAGACTTCAGTGTAAATGTCCACTGCTGTGATTGGCTTCTGTGAGACTTCAGAATAAACGCCCACTGTTGTGATTGGCTTCTGTGAGACTTCAGTGTAAATGCCCACTGCTGTGATTGGCTTCTGTGAGACTTCAGTGTAAACGCCCACTGCTGTGATTGGCTTCTGTGAGACTTCAGTGTAAACGGCCACTGCTGTGATTGGCTTCTGTGAGACTTCAGTGTAAACGGCCACTGCTGTGATTGGCTTCTGTGAGACTTCAGTGTAAACGCCCACTGCTGTGATTGGCTTCTGTGAGACTTCAGAGTAAACGGCCACTGTTGTGATTGGCTTCTGTGAGACTTCAGTGTAAATGTCCACTGCTGTGATTGGCTTCTGTGAGACTTCAGAGTAAACGCCCACTGTTGTGATTGGCTGCTGTGAGACTTCAGTGAAAACGCTGAAAGCTTGCAGTGATGAGCATCATAGCCGATCACAGACATGTTGAGCGCATGAATGCAGTGATCTCGTCATTGTAACATTCTCACAAATGCTTTCATTATAACTAACAGTGCAAACACAATTTAAATAAGAGATTTGTTGATTGTAATGGGAGTTTTGCAATAGTCCAGAATTCAGTCACTGATAAACTCACCCTGTTTGATTGACAGCTCCAGCGATTGTAAAGGGAGCGTTCTTTGATTGCTTTCTATATATAATTTAATCACAGTTTAAACAACAGATTATTTTCAGAAACAATGTGAAGTTGAGCATTTTTTCACTGGTTTGATTTACTGACACAGACAAAGAACATCTGACTGTACATTAATCATTACACATCAGAAATCACTGGTCACAGATCAGCCATTAGAATTAACACAGTTACTTACATGTTGTGACCATATCGTAAGTCTGCGGAAGCATAAGGAAGCTCAAGGAACTGAGAAATTTTGATTTCTCAGTTCATGGCCTCTTTATATTGTGTTGAAATCAGATCATCTCAAATTTGGTTTAGATGATCTTCAGATAGTAAAAGTCATTATAACCTTTGTGATATAGTCAACCATTCCCATGAAACTGAATGGATGGATGGATGGATGGATGGATGGATGGATGGATGGATGGATGGATGGATGAATGGATGAATGAATGAATGAATGAATGAATGAATGAATGAATGAATGATGTACTGCATACAGGTCAAATATTTGATGGACTGACATGAAGCCCTGAGTGCACCAGTGTGATTATAACGCCTCCTACTTGTCATTGTCTGAAATGCCCTTTTATACCCTTATAGTCATGAATGAGTCATTCCAATATATTAATAGGCACTTTTATTTTGAAGATTGGGCAATCAGATCATTGATGAAATCAAATCATTATCATTGAATCAAAATTGGCTCAGATCATTGATGTTTTTGTACCATATTTGCTGAATACTTATTAGAAATTGTCTTGAGATAAGGTTGCAAACCTGTCCTGTATGAAGAGATAGATGCATCACAGTCACACTTCAGCTATTATGTCTCAGAACACACGCACACACATGTTGTGTTTCCACATTTAATGGTAGACATTCCATAGATATATCTATCTTTTAGATCCCTAGCCCTACCCATCACAGAAAACTTTCTGCATTTTTACATCATTTAGAATTATTTATAAGTTGTTTCCCTCAAGGGAACCAAAATTTGTCCCCACAACGTAGGGAATACCTGAAACACACACACACACACACACACACACACACACACACACACACACACACACACACACACACACACACACACACACACATCTGTCTGTGAGCAACTGTAACACCACGCCAGCAGAGGGAGCCATCTCCCAAATACTGACTAGGATCTACTCCCTCTGCTGCTTCTACTTTCACTTCCTGTTTGGTGACTGTTTAGCCAGAAAAGCTGTAGTTACACATTGTAAAGTATTGCCAGCCATTCTGTCATATTGAGCAGTTTCCTTGTTTACTTGATTGCCTTTCTTGTGTATGTTTCTGCCTGTTCATTCTGTGATTATCTATATTATGCCTTCTGTCTTGTTTGCCTGATTGGACTGATATCTGTTTTTGACCTGCTGTCTACCTTTCACTCTGCCTTTGGATTTTTACTTGGATTGGATTGGACTGATTTTCTGGATCTGATCCATTGTCTAATGGTATTTGTTTGTTCCTGCAGCTCAATAAACAATCTGCAAATGGATTCTACTTCAGACTCCGCATCCTCATTACTGAATGCTTCGCCACACATAAATCCAGCAGAGGTAGCCAACCTGCAAGTGGTGTTGGCTTACCAGACTGAAGCCATACAGGGCTTTCAAGAGCAGCTTGTTCAACTATGAACAGTCAATGAACATCTGACTCACTGCATCAGCTCACTTCCTCCACCCTCTCTAAACACGGTAAGCCTTGCTCTCCCTGATAAGTTTGATGGGTTTGCTGAATGTTGTAGAGGCTTTATTCGCCAAGTCAAATTATACTTTGATCATCAAAAAGAGAACTTGATGAAAAGTCAGATGAAAAGTGTGCATTTTTAATGACGTTATTGGCTGGCAGAGTGATCGTCTGGGCTTCTGCTGTGTGGGATAGTGACGTGCAAATTAACCTCAGCGGGTTATTTCATTCAACAATTGCAAGAAGAGTCTGAATATTCTGTGGGGGGCAAGGATATATCAACACAACTTCACCTCTCCCAAAACAACCGCACAGCAGCTGACTACGCAGTAGAATTTAGAACGCTGGCAGCCCAGCATGGTTGGAATGATATCGCTCTCTCTCAAAGCCGTATTCCAGCAACATCTCAGCTCTGAACTACAGAGTTGGCATGCAAAGGTGATGATTTATCGTTTTCTGAGTATGTAAATCTGGCCATATTATTGACAAACTCCTTGACAAAGAGGTACAAGAGCATTCTGTGTAACGCCCACTGAGACAAGGTCAATGATGAACCTATGCAACTAAACTTCTCATGGCTTTCAGAAGAAGAGAGAACCAGACGTTGACAGCTCCGTCTGTGCTTTTACTGTGGCGAGGCAGGTCACCGCAGCTCGGGATGTCCACAGAAGAGCCGAATCCATAAATATCAGGTAATGCTGTATGGCCTGGCTAACTCACCTGCTGTTTTTTTTCAATCTTTCATCAATGAGATCTTTCGTGACCTGTTGAACCAATATGCTGTTGCATGCATCGATATTCTGATAGAACACATATAGGTAGGTAGAACACATCTCACGTCAGAACAGTCCTTTCTCGGTTCCTGGATAATCAACTCTACGTCAAAGCAGAGAAGTGCAAATTCCATAGCAAACAAACATAATTTCTTGGCTACCAAATAAGTCATCAATGGGTGAAAATGGATACAACCAAGGTGAATGCAGTCACTGAATGGCCTCAGCCCTCAACAGTAAAATAACGTTTTGGATTTGCAAACTTCTATAGACGTTTTTTATGTAACTACAACATGATAGCATCACCCCTGACCTCTCTCTTGAAAAGAAAATCTACAAAACTAAGTTGGACAGATGAAGCCAACAAGGCTTTCAACTCCTGAAAAGAGAGATTCACTACAGCACCCATCTTAAAGCATCCTGATCCCAATTTGCCCTTCATCGTGGAGGTAGACACATCCAATTGTGGAATCGGGGCAGTTCTGTCTCAGCGACATGGTCAGCCAAGCAAACGATTTCCTTGTGCATTCTTTTCCAAGAAGCTAATGGCAGCTGAGAAAGATATGATGTGGGAGACAAGGAACTTCTTTAAATGAAAGCCGCCCTTGAAGAATGGCGACACTGGCTAGAAGGTGCAGCACATCCATTTCAGATCATAACTGACCATAAAAACCTTGAAAATATATATATATATATATATATATATATATATATAATATATATAAGAATGCAAAACGTCTGAACCCACGCCAAGCTCTTTGGTCGCTGTTCTTCATCCGCTTCCAGTTTACTGTAACCTATAGACCAGGCAGTAAGAACGGCAAGGCTGATGCTCCATCCAGACAGTACGACCTCCCTGCTGACAATGTCCATCCCAACCCATTATTCCACCTTCTATCATCATGGCTTCTGTAACTTGGGATATCATGGAGGAAATTCAGAAAGAACAACAATTCGAACCTGCACCTCCAACTGCCCGCCTGGCAAACAATATGTACCTTCAAGTTTACGCCTCCGTGTCATGCAGTGGGTCCATTCATCCATTTCATCAGGTCATCCCAGTATTTCTCACACCCTCCAGTTGTTACAAAACACTTCCTGGTGACCAGCTATGTCACAAGATGTAACAGCCTATGTAAAATCATGCCAAATTTGCCATTTACAATTCCCAAACGTCCCTGGTCTCGCCTCTTCATAGATTTTGTCACAGATCTACCTTCTTCAAATGGTTTCACCACTATCCTAGTCATTATTGACCGCTTTCTAAATCTTTCCATCTGGTACCATTTAAAGGGACTCCCACTGCCATGGAAACCACCCAAACCTTATTTCATCATGTCTCCTGAGTCTATGGTCTACCTGATGACATAGGCGTGACAGGGTACCCAATTCACTTCTCAGGTTTAGATGGCCTAATGTAAGCAACTTGATATCAACATCAGCCTCACCACCCTCAAGCAAATGGCTAAGTGGATTGTCTTAATCAAGAAATCAGCACCTCTGGACATACTGTAGCAGAGAACAACACCGTTGGCCAGAGTTCCAGCCTTGGGCCGAATATGCCCAAAATTCATTGGTCCACTCATCTACAAGTATAACCCCCTTCAAGTGTGTCTTAGGCTTCCAACCCCCTGTTCCCTTGGTCTGGAGAACCATCATCAGTCCCAGCAGTGGACGACTGGATTCAACGCAGTGAGAGGGTGTGGGACACAGTGCTCATGTCCATCTGCAGAGAGCGTTAAGAACTCAGGAACTGCAGGCTAACCGACGCCGGTCGCACATCCTCCTTTATAAACCTGGACAATGTGTCTGGCTCTCCACCAGGGATCTCAAATTGTGGCTACCAAGCAGGAAGCTCAGCCCAAGGTGTGTTGGCCCTTTTAAGATCCTAAGAAGAATTAATGAGCCACCACCACCATTGGACATTGAAGGTATCCCTGCTTATAGGGTAAACCTGTTGTTGGACTCAAGACGCAGAGGGGGTCAGCTCCAGTATCTGGTGGACTGGCAGGGCTACTGACCTGAAGAAAGATCATGGGTAGCTGCCCATGGCATTCTGGACCCGTCTCTTATCAAGGGGTTTCATCGAACCAGACCCAACTGACCAGCACCACGACCAAGGGGACGGCCTCGGAAAGCGTCAAGAGACGCTCCTAGAGAAGGGGGTTCTGTAACGCCACACCAGCAGATGGAGCCATCTCCTGAATACTGACTAGGATCTACTTCCTCTGCTGCTTCTACTTTCACTTCCTGTTTGGTGACTATTTAGCCAGAGAAGCTGTAGTTACACATTGCAAAGTATTGCCAGCCACCCTGTCATATTGAGTGTTTTCCTTGTTTACTTGATTGCCTTCCTTGTGTATGTTTCTGCCTGTTCATTCTGTGATTTTTATATGGATTATCCCTTCTGTCTTGGTTGCCTGATTGGACTGATATCTGTTTTTGACCTGCTGTCTGCATTCCACTCTGTCTTTGGATTTTCCCTTGTGCATGTTCACGGATTGGCTTGATTTTCTGGATTTGACCTATTGCCTGTCTAATGGTATTTGTTTGTTCCTGCAGCTCAATAAACACTCTGCAAATGGATTCTACTTCAGACTCCGCATCCTCATTACAGCAACTGACTTTTTTTTTTTTTTTTTTCTTTTTTCTTTTACTTTTTGCTAGTCATACTGGTCATAAACATGTCACAACTTGTCAAGCAGGTTAAAATAATGCCAGGATATCAGTTAAATACGACAGTGACTAAAAGAAGCACAAATGGCATACAACTGGTATTTACCTCACTTTTTGTTAACAGATGTGATACAGATTCAGAAGAAAATACAGACTGAATGCTGGTTGACTTATTGTGGTAGTAAGCCTGAATTTGATGAGAAAGTTCTGAACAAAGAGGTTGGTTTAGGTTCTATTGCATAAGTTTTCTGGAACTGTATCTTGCTCTGAAATCTGCACTATAGGTACTGATGTATGTTATCTTTTTGCATCACATTCATGAAGAATTCCATTGGAAATTGCTATCTAGCTATTTATCTGCTTGCCTGGCAGGTTTCCTGAACTTAAGAGAATTTTTTTTTTGTTTTTTGTTTGTTTGTTTTTAGTTTGGCAGAGATCAGATAAGCTAAACTAGACACATTATATGATGACATAGATTATTTGCAATTAAAAAAAAAGCCTGTTAGTTTGAAGTACCATTACTGTGACTGTGAGCAAACGACTTTTCTGATATTCACTTCAAGAAAAGCAGTGCATGACAAAAGAGAGTATTTTCAGGTAAGTTTTGGGGTAAAGCAAAGGTTAAAATATAAGTAAACATCACAGGTTTATGATTATTTCAAACAGTTCTGCCACATTCATGAATTTGTGAGACGCTGTTGTGTTTCTGGTTGTCTTTCAGCATCTGTTCTTCACTAGATCTATAGATCACCTGAGGGATTGGACTGAATCAAGATGCTGCTGATCACTGAAGCTCTTCTTCTCATTTTAGCTGCTCTAGGACAGGTAAGCTTGTGTTCTAGTATGAATATTACAGACATGGATACTGATGATGTGATCATTATGATTCCTGTTGCTGCAGGATCACAGAGCTGCTGCTGCTGCTGCTGAAGGACAGATATTTCCACTGGATATGGCACTGAAATCTGTTGATGACCAGTATGATGGTTGTACTGGAAAAATGGCAGACCTGGTGAAGACAAAATATCTAGAGGAGGAAAAATCTGCCTCAGCTGAATTAAAAAGACTTGGCAGGAAGCTGAAGAGAATGCAACGAAACCAGAGGATAACTTACAACAGATTCATTCAGTCGCCATTCATGTGTACACTAACAAAGACTCTAAAGTGTACAGTAATTTCACTAGTGCCACTCGTACTGACAAACAAAAGTACAAAGAGGGGACTTTCAAATGGTACTCACTTCACTTTCTGTTAACAGAGGCGATACAGATTCTGAAGAAAACACAAAATAGATGCTATGTAACTTATCGTGGTACAAACGTTAAATTTGATGTCCAGGACGAAGATGTTCGTCTGAGCTCATTTTCATCCTCCTCTCTTGATCGTAAAGTAATACAGGGTTTTGGAAATACATCTTGTTTTGAAATCTACACTTGTGAAGGTACTAATTTGACAAAATATTCAAAGTATCCTGATGAGCAAGAGGTGCTGATTCCTCCATATGAGACGTTTAAAGTCACTGCTGTCCTAAACAGAACAGATCAGCCAGATCTCTGGTGTGACACTGTGTTTGTGTTGAATAGCACTGGAACAACAAGTGACCTGAAGTGTTCATTGTTTAACAGTGGAAACCGTGCTGCTTTCTTTAACGTTTTACTAATTTTGCAATTATTATTTTGTGTTTACCTGCTAATCAGTTAACTTGTAGATTTTGCATGCATCTTGTTGTTACTGATCTTTGTATTGCTTTGTGCTTAATTTGATATTCTGGGGACAGGTTTTCAAAACTTAAAATTAATAGACTCATTATGGTTTTCTTAGTTTGTACATGCCTAGTACATTATGTGGTATTTTGTCATGAACACATTGTAAATTGTGTGTGATATGTTTAAAACTACATTTGATTTACTTAAAATAAAAAAATAAAAAACTATATTGTATTGAATAAAAGCCAGTCAATCACTCTCAAATAAATACATTCAGCAACAGTTTTTGTTTTAAGAACATTTCCCTAGCATTCAGTTTTGGTTATGGGAATGTTAAAAATTACCAATTTTCTTAATGTTAGTGGAACAAACAGGAAAACTAGCAGTTTTTTTGTTTTTTTTTTTTTTACGATAGCTTAACTCTTTCCTCACTAGCGTTTTTGATCATTTTCACAAAAATGTCATGGCCCCCAGAATATTTTGTTTTATGAATGTCTGAACATGCAATATATCAAAATAAATGTTTATTCTAGCTTCATGCAATATTTTTGTTTTAATCAACACTTGAAAATGGGTGTTTCATAAAAAGCAACATTTTGAGCAAAAAGCTGAGATGAGAATTTTCAAAAAGTGTAAACAGTTTATTTTTGTAATGCAAGTTATAATTTGTACATGTACATTTATTTTCTTGTCATGTAAATTAAAATAAATTGTTCTATACATTACTTAAAGTTCTTTTTACAATCATTTATAAAATAACTTGAGTTTAACATCAGAAACAACAAAAACAGAAGAAAACATTTGTGCATTTTCACCTAGTGCCTGGACCAGGATGGGCTGCACAATCGAGACCCTGGTAAGGCCTCTGCCAGCGGGACATCATCTGGGATGAGTGCATATTTCCACTGTCCACTGCATTGTCTAACAGGTTTGCAGGGCTGACTCAGTTGACGGCTGCCATGTCAAGAACACAAGCTTACCTGTGCTAGAGCAGCTAAAATGAGAAGAGCTTCAGTGATCAGCAGCATCTTGATTCAGTCCAATCCCTCAGATGATATGGTAGATCTAGTGAAGAACAGATGATGAAAGACACAGAGAAACACAACAGTGTTTCACTAAATGTTTTACTCCAATGGCAATATGTCTAAAATTAGAATATTGTGGTCTATTAATCTTTCCTTTTCCTTTCAGGAGCTCAATGACAAGAGGAAAAGATCAGACAAGTTAGTCACTCACAGCCAGACGACAATGACTCTTTAAACCAAGAGGTGAGCAAGGTGGCTTTTATATCGCTGAAAATGTCTGTGCTCGAGTACTGGATCATAGCAGCTGTGCATCAGCTCATCTGAATTGTTTACCTCTCTCCATAATGCAACACCTGCGAGAAGGTCTGGTGTATGTGTGGTTGCACAAAAGGTCAGGCTCGTAAGTTTATAAGTTTATTTTATTTTTATTTTATTTTTTTTTTTTTTTGCACAACAATAATTGAATCTTTGACGACTGAATATGTGCAATCCATCTTTATTCCACAAGGTGTCAATGTCTGACACAATGATGAGGTGATGCTTCACTTATAGTTACCTCAGACCTGCAAAACTTCAAGTGGCTCAGAGATTTACTGAACACAATTAAATATTACTGTCACTGTCACTTGATGGTGGATATGCTGAAGAAGAGATCAAAATATTGATTTTGAAGATGTTGAAAATGATAGTTTTGAGAATATGTTTGAGATGGTGAATATGAGTCAGATGCTGAATGTACTGGGAAATGAGCTCTGATGAGGACAGTGATGATGGTATAAAACATCTGCTCAAACTGAAGCCTTCCATGCTCCGAAGGTAACGAAATATGCTTTATTTCATTCTTATGTAACTGTTACTCCAATATCAGGAGAGCTTTATATTATCACGACAGGTAGAGATCCATCTGTGTTAGATATAGATCCGAGTCGCTAAAGACCGAATTTGTAAGAATGATTGGCAAAACAATCATTCATTTAAGGGTTAAAACACATTAAGATCTGGGGCCATATTCACAAAACATCTTACGGCTAAAAGTAGCTCCTAACTTCCGATTTAGGAGAAACTATTATGGGCGTGTCAGTCCTAATATTAGGACTCCTATATTTTTGCTCTAAGAGTATTTCACAAAGCATTTTAGTGCTAAAACCAGCTCCTAAATCTGTGAAAAGAGTCCTAAGTCACACTTAGTCAATATGTCCTCTATCTCTGCCACAGTTCAAATTTCACTGGAAACTGCTGCTGTTACTCCTGTTATTAAAAAAATAAAATAAAATAAATATCTGGACCCAGCAGATTTCTCCAACTATCGCCCAATCTCCAGTTTACCATTTCTCAAAAATCATGGAAAACGTTGTTGCCAATCAGTTGCAGTCCTGTCTAGCTCTCTCAGCGTTCAGTTCAATGCATTGGTTTCTGCACAAATCACAGCACTGAAACTGCTTTGGTTAAGGTTGTCAATGATCTGTTACTTTCTGGTGACTCAGGCAATCTCTCCATTCTCCTACTGTTAGACCTCAGCTCGGCATTTGATACTGTTTGTCACAAGGTATTACTCTCCCGCCTTTCAGAGATTGGGGTCTCAGGTGCTGCACTATCCTGGTTCTCTTCCTATCTCATTGATAGACAATACTACATTGCTATGCACAATTATAAATCTCCCACTACTTTACTCAATCAAGGTGTTCCCCAGAGCTCTGTTCTCAGGCCACTACTATTTATTATGGACATCATGCCTCTTGGACATATTATTCGTCATCATGGTTTCCACTATCACTGTTATGCTGATGATATTCAAATATACTGTATACTGCTTGCCGACCAGACTCTATTCGCTGAACCACATCGCTATCTACCTGTGTTAATGAGCTAAGGGCCTGGCTGAATTCCAGTTTTCTCGGTTTGAATTTGAGCAAAACAAAACTAGTATCATGTATACTTAATTTAGCTAAGGCTGCAAAGCCGTCCACTCGCTTCAAATATGGCAGAACTATCACTGCTGCCACTAAAGATTGCTTTGTATATAATCTTCCTCATCAGTTTCATCTCCTCAGCATCCCAGATAGCCTACAGGAACTCGATTTTGCAACAGAAACTATTGACTCTCTTTTTCCAGCACTTTAGACACAGTTGCTCCCGGCGCTAAAGAAGATTAAAGAAAATAGTCCAACGCCGTGGTACAACGAGCACACCGGGCCCTTAAAACAGCAGCCAGGAAAATAGAGCAGCTGGAAGAAAACAAAACCAGAGGTTTTTCATAATTTGTGGAAAGAGAGCATGATTTTCATACAGAAAGGCCGTAAAAAATGCTAGATCTGCTTATTTCTCGACTCTCTTAGAAGAAAACAAACACAACCCTAGGTATTTATTTGATACAGTGACTAAGAAGCTTCTACTTCTGATGGTTGTAAACAGCACAGCAGTAATGACTTTATGAACTTCTTTACGTGTAAGATCGATAATATTAGGAAGAAAATTATAACCATGCAGCCGTCTACTACAGTATCACATCAGACAGAGCATTGTTGTGTCACTGAGAAAAAATTACATTCATTCACTGCTATAGGAGAGGAAGAATTGGCTAAACTCGATAAATCATCTAAATCAACAACATGTTTGCTCGACCCTATACTAGGCTAGACTAGGCTATTAAAAGAGATGCTACCAAAGGTCATAGATCCTCTTCTTAATATCATTAACTCATCTTTGTTATTAGGATATGTACTGAAAACTTTTAAGTTGGCTATTATCAAACCACTCATTAAAAAACCAATTATAGGCCGATCTCAAATCTACCCTTTCTGTCAAAAATTCTGGAAAAGGCAGTGTCTTCACAATTATGTTCCTTTTTAGAAAGAAATGGTATCTGTGAGGATTTCCAGTCAAGATTTAGACCGTATCATAGTACTGAGACTGTTCTCATCAGAGTTACAAATGATTTACTCTTATCATCCGATCGTGGTTGTATCTCTCTATTAGTGTTACTCAATCTTTGCGCTGCATTCGATACTATCGACCACAACATTCTTTTGAATAGACTCAAAAATTATGTTGGCATTAGTGGAACTGCATTGGCATGGTTTAAATCATACTTATCTGACCGTTATCAGTTTGTAGCAGTAAATGAAGAGATGTCACACCAATCACAAGTTCAGTATGGAGTGCCGCAGGGCTCAGGGCTAGGACCGTTGCTCTTCACCCTGTACATGCTACCACTGGGAGATATCGTTAGGAAGCATGGCGTTAGTTTTCATTGTTATGCTGACGATACTCAGCTCTATATTTCTTCACACCCTGACGAAACTTACCAATTCACAAGATTAATGGAATGCATAGCTGATATAAAACATTGGATGTCTAGTAATTTCCTGCAACTTAATTCAGAAAAAAAAGAATGTTTAATTATTGGACAAAAAAACTCTGCAATTGGTAACCTAGAATAATGTCTAACACTCGATGGCTGCTCTGTCAAGTCCTCGTCGTCAGTGAGGAACCTGGGTGTGCTCTTTGATACCAATCTTTCATTTGAAAGCCACGTTTCTAACATCTGTAAAACTGCATTCTACCATCTTAAAAATATATCTAAATTACGGCACATCCTTTTAATGCAAAATGCTGAACAGTTAATTCATGCATTCATGAACTCAAGGCTAGATTATTGTAATGCTTTATTGGGTGGTTGCCCTGCTCAAGCTTAATAAACAAACTCCAGCTGGTCCAAAAGCGCAGCAGCTCAAGCTCTTACTAGAACCAGGAAGTATGACCATATTAGCCTGTCAACACTGCACTGGCTCCTATTAAACATCGTATTAATTTTAAAATCTTGCTTATTACTTACAAAGCACTAAATGGTTTAGCTCCCCAGTACTTGAGCGAGCTCTTAACGCATTATACTCCATCACGTCTATTGCGGTCTCCGAGGACCTGACCTGGACTGCTCACATTCAGACACAGGTGAAAAAAGCCAGGCAAAGACTGTACCACCAGCGCCAGCTGAGGAAATTCAGGGTTTCACCAGCTATCCTGAAAACTTTCTATTTAGGGGCGATAGAAAGTGTTTTAACTCAGTGCATCACAGCGTGGTATGGGAACAGCACCAGTCATGACCGCAAAGCCCTGCAAAGAGTAGTGCGCTTATCCGAGCGTATCTCAGGGTCAGCTCTCCCGTCTCTGCAGGACGTCTACACCAAACGCTGCAAAGGTAGAGCTACCAAGATCATCAAGGACTCTAATCACCCTGCAAACCCTCATTTCACGCTGCTACCATCTGGTAAGCGCTTCCGAAGCCTGATGGCCAAAACTGAGAGACTCAGGAGGAGCTTCTTCCCCAGGCCATCAGACTCCTGAACTCAGTCACTTAACATCACGTGACTTCACGTCAGGATAAACATCGATACACTGACATTGCACTGCACTTTCTGTTCTCGTTGTTACTGTGTAACAACCTGTCATAAACCTGTTTGCACATTATACTCTTTATACATTTGTTAACCACATATTTATAAGTCTACAGTTTACTCACTGCAAAGTCTACTTCAATTATTTTATTCCACTTTATCCTTATTTGTTACCTTTTTTTCTCTTGACTTGATTATTTATAATTCTACAGATATAGACATATATATATATATATATATATATAGATAGTACTTTTTTATATCCTATTTCTATTATAATTTCTTCCTTGTGTTTTTAACTGTGAATTTGCACTGTCCATGGAGCGGACCTGTTTACATTTCACTGCCGGTTGTATATTCTGTATATAACTGTGTATGTGACAAATAAAACTCTTGAATCTTGAAACTCTGGCCAGTTGATAATACCTAGAATATCAAAATCAACTGCAGGCAGTCGATCCTTTTCCTATTTAGCGCCTAAACTCTGGAACAATCTTCCTAGCATTGTTCGGGAAGCAGACACACTCTGTCAGTTTAAATCTAGACTAAAAACGCATCTCTTTACTATGGCTTACACATAAAACATTATCAATCTCTATTATTCAAATCAGTAAATGATTGTTAGGCTGCATTAACTAGGTCAGCGGAACCGGGAACACTTCCCATAACACCTGATGTACTCGTTACATCATAAGAAGAATGGCATCTACGCTAATGTTAATCCGAGGTTTACTGCAGTCAGCCGGATCCGGCCGTGTCCAGATCAGATGGTGGACCTGTGCCTGGACATGACCAACGCATCCCTGAAATGTCTGCAGAGAGTGTGTCAAATAAACTCCCCCCGTAAATGCTGCATCGACACAACATCCTCATTAAACCCTTCTCCGCCGTGACGACTCCAATCTTTCAAATAATCTTACGAATATCTATTTACCTAATATAAATTAAGACCTGCAATGTTGCCAGAATTATAATCATACACTGTTTGTTCATCGGCCAGAGGAGAACTGGCACCCGACTGAGCCTGGTTTCTCCCAAGGTTTTTTTTCTCCATTCTGACCCTGAAGGAGTTTTGGTTCCTTGCCACCGTTGCCTCTGGCTTTTGGCTTGCTCAGTTGGGGACACCTAAATTTCATCTATATTACCTTATCTGCCCGCATTGACGCTATATGATACTTGAAATTAGCTGGATAACATCACCGTTTCACCAGAATGGCTGTACAAATTCTGTTGCATTATTTTCCTGTTAACAATGTGAAGCTGCTTTGAAACAATTGGATTTGTTAAAAGCGCTATATAAATAAAGGTGATTTGATTTGACAAAACAGAAATTTGAATTAGTGGCCCCCCATCACTAACAAAAAACATAGTAAATGTTCCCAGTCTCAGAAATCTAGGCATTACACTTGATCCTTAACTGACTCGGATGTTTACATTAGTAAACTTTCCAAAGCTGCATTTTTCCAGCTTCACCATTTAACTTAACTTTGTTCTTATGTTTGCCCAAAAGATGGTGAATCATTAGTGCATGCTTTTGTTACGTGACACGTCGACTACTGTAATGCTCTTTTTGCCAGATTACTATCTCCGTTTACAATACATTTAAAATTATGTTGTGAGAATATTAACACACACTAAAAGATCTGCTCATATTACCCCTATTTTATTTAACCTCCATTGGCTTCCTGTGTTATTTCGCATTACTTAAAAAATTATTCTGCTTGCCTTTAAGGGTGCTTTCACACTTGGTTCAATTGCCTGGACCAAACCCAAGTTCGATTGCTTCCCCCCTGCAACCACTGGACTGTGTTCATATTATATATAATTTGGGTCTAAACCAGGGTGCGTTTGGATCATCAAAGCAGCGGCTGTTTACCCCGTTGCTTGGTAATGACTACGAGCAGGAAGGTGGTAAAATGGCAATCTAAAGAAGGCAACCAAAGAGCTAGCTGAGGAGGTCGAGAAGGGGAGCTTTTGGCTCTGGCTGAGGAAGAAAGACAAGAGCCGGGTAAAGAACAACTAACCCCAACAAAAGCCGCAGAGGGTAACACCTATCGGCTGCAGGGGGTGACAGGGAGACTTCCAGAAGAAAAGAGTCAAAAATTGGCGCGCCAGCAATAATATCTGGCCCGTGCACGCAGCTGCTTTGATAGTGGCTGACTCTGAAATATATCTGTCATGATAATGTAACGGAGGCCAGCTAGTGAGAGCTGTGCAGGTAAACTCTCCTCTAGTGGCTTACGCAAGACATTGCAGTCTTTAGCCTCCTTGTTAGAGCATCAGACTCCCATGCGGAAAGACCTGAGTTCGAGCACCGCTTGGAGCGGGGGGTGCGAGCCATAGAAATAACAACAACAGTTACTCATAATCAATTTGTCTTTAGTGATTTTACCTTCAAAAAAAGTACAAGAAAATTTTTGCAGCAATGTTTTATTTTGGGATGAATTGAGAGCTTTTAATTTGAAAAGTTCTGAAACACATTCAAAAGAGTCTGTGGATCACTAAACACGCCTCTACAATAGCCGTCATGAAATATGTGGTATGATCAAATGAACAGTGAACCATTGAAATGTTTGCTCATAATGCGGGGCCTCAGAACCAACACATGAACAATAACAAACCAAATTCAGCTTCCTTTTTTTAATGAAAAATATTGACAAGACAACCAGCAAAAATAGGTGCCATGCTTCGTCTCGTGGTGCCGTCTGATATTATATTCTTTACAAACAGCTACAACTTCATTGCAGATAAGACACACCAGCTTTGCATTCACAAAACCAGGTAGGATGAACACTTAGTTGTCTTTCCATTCTTCTCTGTATCCCCTATTTTCGGTGTCGACTTTACCCTTAAGACTCTTTGATAGTGCAAGCTTAAAAGTCAACATCACTTCACGTGACGTAAGCGTAGCCTACCTCCAGCACCAAACAATTAAAAATGCAGTTTAGTACGTGAGGATGCCAAGGAATAATTCTGAGTATAACAGTAGGCTATGTCAAATAATTGAATAAAATTATCCCTTGACTATATTCTGGCCCACCATCTAGTGGTGATTTTTTTTTTTGGCCCGTGGCCAAATATACTTACCGACCCCGATTTAGAGTGATCTGTTATCAGAGGTGACTGTGCCCAAGTTACGTGTTTCAGAAATGTACATATACAAATCACGCAGTTAGCTAAAAATGTATTAATTTAAGGCAGAAAAAATGGAGGAGGAAGGAAGTGTGGGATTGCTTGCTTTAAAGAAAGCAATCTGCGAGTGCAGCAGTGAGACTCACAATGAGAGTAGTCTGTCTCCCCATAGCGTCAGCTTGGTGAACTCTAATTAAAGCGAAACACAAAATTATGTAGTTTTTATAATAAATGGTCAAACTTTTTATATATAAAATATCAAGATAAGCGAGGGCTGTTTTACCGACAAAAAGGGGGTGGGTTGTCTGTCTATCACCAGACCAAGCTCAATTTAAGACTGAACATTGGTCTGGGAGTCTGCTCTGTATTTTCTACTGCAAAAGAGGTGTGATAAACGAGCATAGTTCAAATGACTCTGTACACAATTGGATAGTCCTTCAACCAATCAGACTTACAAGAGGCGTGATCAACGATTCTCTATCCGTCATCGTGTTAAACCCGCCAATAGCGCACCAGGTGGATAAGCCAGTCTGTGATTGGTTCCCACAAAAGTGTGACAGAAGCACTAGAAATGAACGTACAGGTTTCCAGACTGAGTTGCAGGACGAAATTAAATCGCCGGCAGATCAGGCTGGGTTTACCCAGTCTAGGGGGCGGGAGGAATCTGTGAAGATTTCAATCACGCCTGCAACACTGAAGCGCTGATGAAATAAAAGCCTTTCTTATACTGACATGACAAAACAAAAGGCTTTCTTAAAAAGTTTTTCTTTTTCAATAAGTGTCAGTAATATTATGTGTTTCTGAGTTGAATTTGGTCAAACTTAATACTACGAGCTATGCATTTTATATAAGGTTTGAAGATTTTGCAACATCCAAAACATTTCAGAACCTAGGTTTGTTTGTTTGTTTGTTTGTTTGTTCTAGTCATATACATTAAATAAGCATATTAAAAATGCATATGTAATTGCAGTGCAGCCCTGAGAGCACTTGTACAGTTTGGTACAAGTGCTCTCAGCACCACCTCCTAATCAGCACCACCTCCTAATCAAAATGTCATAATACCCAATTGCGCCCTTTATACATTTTCATAAAGGTCTTACAGCTTTCTACAATTGTGATATAATTCACATCCGTTATTTTTAATAAATTTTACTCCACCAAATTTTGTCCAATACTCACCAAAATCATTGGTTTGCTTGCCTCCATAACTGCTACTTGCAACGATATTTTTTCAGAAGAGGTATGAGACTACTCATTTACTGATCTCATTTAGTGTTGCGATGTGAACTGGACTGTGAACTGATGAATGTGTTTGTGTGTCCTGCAGGAATCTGGAGAAAAAAATATTCCGATTTCCATGATCAGAATCTGCTGGTCATGGTGTCAAACCAGTTTGCTGCTGGTAATGACACGACCAGCATGACACTGAGGCTGATAGCCAAATATCCTCATATACAACATCAGATGTCCAAACCATTTTTTTATGGACTGCACAATTTAGGTCACTTCTTCTTCCATAGATTTTAAAGAGAACACAGTGTCACACCAGAGATCTTTCTGATCTCCTCTTGACATCAATGTCTGTTGAATTTAATTTATATTTCTTTTGTTTACTTCAAAATCTGTACTGCCTCTGTAACTTTCATAGAGTTAGAAGTGCTCAAAGTGATCAAGCTTTATTTGCATGTATAGCCAGGAACTCAGTTTGCCCAGTGTGAAACCACACAGACCTTCACATTGCTGCATTATGATGACCTCAACAGTTTACATTTTACACATCACGATCATACTTCAGCTGTTATATCCCACAACACGCACATGATCAGTGATATATAAAAGCCACCTTCCTCACCTCTTAGTTTCAAACGTCGTTGTCGTCTGGCTATGAATGAGTGACATTTCTGATCTTCTCCTCTTATCACTGAGCACCTGAAAAAAAAATATTCACAGGTATATTCGGGAGTAAAGTAACGGTCAGTATATCAAGATCACAGAGGTGTGTTTTGAAAGAAGTTGGTGAACGCAGTTTAACTGTGAGGCATATTATTGAAGTGATATTCAGTATTTGTAAAACTGTTGTGTTTCTGGTTGTCTTTCAGCATCTGTTCTTCACTAGATCTATAGATCATCTGAGGGATTGGACTGAATCAAGATGCTGCTGATCACTGAAGCTCTTCTTCTCATTTTAGCTGCTCTAGGACAGGTAAGCTTGTGTTCTAGTATGAATATTACAGACATGGATACTGATGATGTGATCATTATGATTCCTGTTGCTGCAGGATCACAGAGCTGCTGCAGCTGCTGCTGAAGGACAGATATTTCCACTGGATATGGCACCAAATTCTGTTGATGACCAATATGATGGTTGTAGAGAGAACATGGCAGACCTGGTGATGACTAAATATCTGAAGGAGGAAATCAGAAACACTCAAGAATTTAAAGATACTTGGCACGACGGTGAAAAGAAAGCCAAGAAACCACAGGATCATTTGAAACAGATTAATTCAGTTGCCATTTATGTATACACTAACAACAATTCAAACGTATATAGTAATTTCAATAATGCTGTTCGTAGTGAGAAAGAAAAATACAAAGACGAGACATTCAAATGGTATTCACTTCACTTTCTGTTAACAGAAGCGATTCAGATTCTGAAGAAAACACAAAATAGATGCTATTCAACTTATCATTGGTACTACAGTAGAGTTTGATAAGAATGCCCAGAACACAGAGGTTCGTTTCAGTTCATTTACATCCTCCTCTCTTGATTGTACAGTAGCAAATAGTTTTGGACCGAAGTCTTGTTTTGAAATCGAAACTTGTGAAGGTGCTGATGTGATCAAATACTCCAAGTATCCTGACCAGAAAGAGGTGCTGATTCCTCCATATGAGAAGTTTATGGTCACTGAGGTCAAGACAAAGGTCAGAAAGGTGCCTGGTGTGACACTGTGTTCAAGTTGAAAAGCTCTGGGAAAATAAGTTACCTGAACTGTGGTACTGATGCAAAACTGGTACAGGACAGGGTCAAACTTTAAATCTTCACTCATTGTGTCTCTTCAAGTCAAAAGTTGCTTCCATTATAATTCCATTATAATCGCAAGTTTATGAATCAAAATAAATTGAATTGTGGAATTTGTGTCAATGCCCAGATCTAATAAAACAACAACAACAACAAAAAACCAGAGGGCCTTCCAGTCATTGTACCATGTAAACATTGAAACATGTTGTCAATAACCTAATGAAGTTCTGTTCAGTTACCAAATGTTTTGATAATCACAATACAGTTTGTGTGATGCAAGGCTTTTGAGTTTTGTCATTTTGTTTTGTTTTCTTCAAAGAACTCACTCACCTACGCTATCCCCTACTCCACTGGCACCCCGACTGACCCTGGCTTCTCCCAAGGTTTTTTCTCCATTCTGTCACCTGATGGAGTTTTGGTTCCTTGCCACTATCGGCTCTGTCGCCCTTTGATTTTGGCTTGCTTAGTTGGGGACACATAATTGAAATAAGCTGGATGACATCACTGTTTTCTCCAGAGCGGCTGTACAGCCGGATCAAAGTATGTTGCATTATTTTCCTGTTTAACACTGTGAAGCTGCTTTGAAACAATCAGCATTTTAAAAAGCGCTATATAAATAAAGGTGACTTGACTTGACATGTAGCACGTTCTGAACCCTAAACACAATTTGTAACAAAAGCTATTATTGTCCACTGTCAAGGCATCGCAAGTTCACATTTCACAGCAAAACAACTTAAATACTTTCAATGAACTTTAATTTTATAAGTTACCTGTATTTTGTTATTATGACTAAATCAAAATCAAATGTTACTTGGAATGGACAATAAAACATTTTTAAAAAACACGATTTATGAAAATTAATAAAAGCAGAGTGTAACCAAGTTCAAATAGCAAGGAGGAAGACAAGGGTCGGCGTAACTGGGACTTGTGCTTTTATTCAAAACTCTCTTTGTCCAACACAAAGTAAATGTTGCGCTCACAGCGCTCTCAATAACTCATAACTATATAACTTGTTTCCAACAATCTGTTCTCTCAGCTTTCCAGCGCCCAGTGTCTGTACGAGTTCCCAGTCAGTCTCTCTCTCCTCCATTGTTGATTCCCCTCTGGTTATATACCGTCTCTCCACGCCAATCACTGTAATCAAACACAGGTGTTCATCATTTGAACTTGACCTACTTACTCACCGCCACTCTCCCGGCTCTCTCTCTCCGTGCAGACCTCGCTAAACCACGCCCCAGAGAGTGTTTTACTCTCAGAGGGTCTTTCCTCCCAAGCCTCTCGTATGACGTCAAGCACCCCGTGTGGTTGCCACCCATACAGAAGCTCGAAGGGGGAAACCCTGTGGAGGCTTGCGGGACCTCAGGTACAGCGAATACCAGGGGTTCTAACCATTTATCCCAATTTTTGGCGTCTTCCTGAACGAACTTACGAATCATGGATTTCAAAGATTAAATTGTTCCACCAACCCGTCTGTTTGTGTGTGATAGACGGTGGTGCGAATCGATTTAATGCCCAATAATTCATACAGCTCACTTAACGTACGTGACATAAACGCCGTGCCTTGATCAGTGAGGATCTCTTTTGGGATCCCCACTCGGGAGATTAGGCTAAACAGTGCGCCCGCCACACTCTTTGCTGAAATGTTGCGGAGAGCCACTGCTTCTGGATATCGAGTTGTATAATCCACTAAGACTAATGCAAATCGATGTCCTCGTGCAGATCGTTCTAATGGCCCGATGAGGTCCATACCAAGTCTTTTGAAGGGGACCTGCATGAGCGGAAGCAGGCGCAATGGCACTTTTGGGACAGCCGGTGGATTCACCAGTTGACATTCACGACATGCGGCACACCATCTGCGCACATTCTTGTGAATGCCCGGCCAGAAAAATCAGGTCATTAGACGATTTAATGTGGAAACCATTCCTAAATGCCCAGCCATAGGATTAGAATGAGCCGCCTGGAAAAGCATTTCCCGGCAGTTTTTTGGTATTAATAATTGAGTTGTATCCTGTTTTGTCTGAGTGTCATGGGTCACGTGATACAACTTATCCCTAAAAATAGCAAAATACGGATAGGAGAGCGGCCATGCAGGGTGGACAGGCTGACCGTCGATGGACTGGACCTGTTCAAACGCATGTTTCAGCAATTCATCCTGTGATCGCTCCAGGGGAAAGTCATCACACTCTGTAAGGTTCAGCCTTTCAACAGCGCTCTGTTCTCCTGAAGCCATCCCCAGGGGTCCCGGTTCAGTCTCCCCTACCTGCACCATCGTGCCTCCTCCGCGCTCTCCCGTTTCCTAAGAGACATCTGCATATGACGTTCCCAATAATAAGCTAAAATCTGGCCAATTTGTACCCAAGATTAACGGATGTCTGAGGTGCGGACTAACTGCCACCTCTACGTTATGGTTTTGTCCCCGAAATTGGATAGTTACTGGCATGAATGGGTATTTTATCACATCCCCGTGTACACACCATACCGAAACCATGCAGCCACTATCCAATGCCCCCAACGGAATCAAGCTTTGGTGCATGGAGGTCTGGTTACAACCTGAATCCACCAAAGCTTGAAAAGTACCCCCCTCAATACTCACAGGTCTGGGATCCGGACCAGAGTCCCAACCTCCATCACAGGGCACCTGTCTATGAAGTGGCCCAGATCCCTGCAACGCCAGCAGACTGGCCCGGACCTTCCCCCTGCTTTAGCGGTGGGAAGCGGGTCAAGGTGTTGGCATGGAAAGAGGAAAGGAAGGAAGGAAGCAGATTATAGGGGAACCCTGGCATCGTCGGCCCCGTCCCCCTGGACAGGACAGCTGCAGCACTCTGTGCCTTCCCGAATCCACCAGACTTCCACCTGGGTGGACCCCCCCCGCGGCATAGGTACCGGTCTAGAGGGAGAATGGAGAGAGAGAGAAGAAGGGGTGGAGAGAGAGACCGTTGGCAAGTGTCCGCCGACCCCCTGGGCATGCACCATCTGATCCTCCGCCAGTTGGATGGCCGAGTCCAGCGATGTCGGATGATGGCACTGTACCCACTGCCCTGTCTTCGTAGGCAGTCGGGCGATGAACTGTTCCAGCGCCACCTTATCGATGATTTTATCTGCGCACATCCCTCAGCCATTTGCGTCATGCGTCCCGGAGCTGTTGTGCCATAACGAAGGGCTGAAGGGTCACTTCCCCCCAAGTCCAGCAACCGAAATTGCTGGCGATGTTGCTCGGGGGGGAGGCCGACCTGCTGGATTATGGCTTTCTTTAGGTCCTGGTATACGAGGAGGTTCGGCACCAGCAGCTGTAATTTGTGCCTCCCCCATCAACAAGGGGATTAGGCACAGCGGCCAGTGCTCTTCCTCCCACCCACTGGCCTCCGCAGTCTTTTCAAACAAGTCCAGGAAGGACTCTAGGTCATCCTGGGCACCATTTTCATAAGAGTCAGCTGTGTGGGTGGACCTGCTGATGATTTTGTGCCGGTCCGAACCTCCTGACCCATCCAGCTCCTGAACACCTTGAGGTCCTCCTGTTTGCGCTGGCGAGGATCTGGAACCATCGCTCATGATCCTCCCTCATGTAACCAGCGCCCAATGGGGTTCCTGGTGGAGGTCTGCGAGAGATGAAATGATTTCTGCAAACGGTGAACCTGACGGAGTCTGCATTCTGGCGGCACTCTTTCTTCCTCCCGGGTTTCGGCACCACTGTAACAAAGTTCAAATAGCAAGGAGGAAGAAGACAAGGGTCGGTGTAACTGGGACTTGTGCTTTTATTCAAAACTTTCTTTGTCCAGCACAAAGTAAACATTGCGCTCACAGCGCTCTCAATAACTCATAACTATATAACTTGTTTCCAACAATCTGTTCTCTCAGCTTTCCAGCTCCCAGTGTCCGCCATTCTCCCGGCTCTCTCTCTCCATGCAGACCTCGCTAAACCACGCCCCCTCTGCCACACAGAGTTATCTGTTTTTTGCAAATGAACTCTTCATATGTTGCCTTCAAAATTTATCAGGTGGAGGTATCTCAGGAGGAGACAGGAAGTGAAGATAACTTTGGATTTGGACATGCCTTGATGCCTTCCCTGTCCTACCCTGGCAGCATTTTTCAGTTTTTGGATGCAGCCCATTTATCATGATCCTTCTGCAGGTTCACTGTTTTGAGCAACTTTACTGGTTAAACTGTATGCATCACACTTAACTTATACAGGGGTGTCCTGTGACAATCCTGCTCCTGGAGGGTCACTGTCCTTCTGTATTTAAACAACAGAACTAACCAATCAAGGTCTTACTAGGCATACTAGAAACTTCCAGCCAGGTGCATTGAGGCAAGCTGGCGCTAAAGTCTGCAGGATACTGGCCACCCAGGACCGATTTTGGACATCTCATGATATTTGCAAAATGACAAAATGGAATGTTCCCTTAACAACCATTTCCATAACTAAATGGGAATGTTAGCTAAATGTTTGTGACAACATATTGTGTTAGCTGGGATTGCATCTGTAACTTTCATAGAGTATAATTGATATGGTGTGAAACGTTTTTTAAAAGTCTTTTTAGCCAGGAACTCAGTTTGTCCAGTGTGAAACCACAAACAGACTTTCACAAGTGGTGCATTATTGATGCGCTCAACAGTTTAGTTGAGCTGAATGCAACAAGATCACACTTCCGCTGTTATACCTCAGAAAACACACACATTATTAGAGATTTAAAAGGAAACTTTAACCTCCTCATATGTTTGTTTGAAGAGTCGTTTAAGTCTTTTCTGATCTTCTTTTCTCATTGTTGCTCCTGAACTCCTGAAAACAACAAAACTCACAAACTCCCAAAAAGAGGATAATATATTTTGGTAATTTGGGGGTAAAGTACAAGGTCAAGGTCATTGTACAAATCTATGCAAATATTCCTATTGAAGTGATATTCAGTATTTGTAAAACTGTTGTGTTTCTGGTTGTCTTTCAGCATCTGTTCTTCACTAGATCTATAGATCACCTGAGGGATTGGACTGAATCAAGATGCTGCTGATCATTGAAGCTCTTCTTCTCATTTTAGCTGCTCTAGGACAGGTAAGCTTGTGTTCTAGTATGAATATTACAGACATGGATACTGATGATGTGATCATTATGATTCCTGTTGTTGCAGGATCACAGAGCAGCTGCTGCTGTTGAAGGACAGATATTTCCACTGGATATTGGCAGTGAATTCTGTTGATTCAAGATTCAAGATTTAAGAGTTTTATTAGTCACATACCCAGTAATATACAGAATATACAACCGGCAGTGAAATATAAACAGGTCCACTCCATGGACAGTGCAAATTCACAGTTAAAGCACAAGGAAGAAATTATAATAGAAATAGAATAAAAAAGTAATATATATATATATATATATATATATATATATATATATATATATATATATATATATATATATATATATATATATATATACTATATATGTCTGTAGAATTATAAATAAATCAAGTAGAAAAAAATAAAATAAAATAAAGAAGTGGAATAAAATAAGTGAAATAGTGTGTATTATAGTGTGTACAGTGTGTAAACTGTAGACTTATAAATATGCGGTTAACAGAAATGTACAAAGTATAATGTGCAAACAGGTTTATAACAGGCTGTTACACAGTAACAACGAGAACAGAAAGTGCAGTGCAATGTCAGTATATCGATGTTTATCCTGAAGTGAAGTCACGTGATGTTAAGTGACTGAGTTCAGGAGTCTGATGGCCTGGGGAAGAAGCTCCTTCTGAGTCTCTCAGTTTTGGCCATCAGGCTTCGGAAGCACTTACCAGATGGCAGCAGCGTGAAATGAGGGTTTGCAGGGTGATTAGAGTCCTTGATGATCTTAGTAGCTCTACCTTTGCAGCGTTTGGTGTACATGTCCTGCAGAGACAGGAGAGCTGACCCTGAGATACACTCGGATAAGCGCACGACTCTTTGCAGGGCTTTGCAGTCATGACTGGTGCTGTTCCCATACCACGCTGTGATGCACTGAGTTAATACACTTTCTATCGCCCCTAAATAGAAAGTTTTCAGGATAGCTGGTGAAACCCTGAATTTCCTCAGCTGGCGCAGGTGGTACAGACTTTGCCTGGCTTTTTCACCTGTGTCTGAATGTGTGCAGTCCAGGTCAGGTCCTCGGAGATGTTTACACCCAGGTACTTGAAGCTGCTCACTCTCTCTACTGGTGACCCGCTGATCATGAGAAGGGAGTATGTCCGTTGCTGTCTCTTCCTGAAGTCCACAATCAGTTCTTTGGTCTTGCCAACATTCAGAGAGAGACAGTTGTCCTGGCACCATGATGCTCCACCTCTTCCAAGTATGCCGTCTCGTTGTTGGAAATGAGGCCCAGGACAACAGTATCATCAGCAAATTTGATGATAGAGGTGGAGCTGTGTGTGGAAAAACAGTCATGCATGTAGAGAGAGTAGAGTAGGGGACTCAGGACACAGCCCTGTGGAGCTCCCACACTCAGGGTGATGGAGGTGGAGGTGAACTGGCCTACTCTCACCACCTGAGGCCTGCCAGTGAGGAAGTCTTCAATCCAGTGGCAGAGAGAAGAATTCAGGCCGAGATCCAGGAGTTTGGCGGTTAGCTTAATGGGAACTATGGTGTTAAAGGCTGAGCTATAGTCAATAAATAGCAGCCTTACGTAGTTCCCACTTTTGCTGTCAATGTGAGTGAGGGAGGAGTGGAGGACATGAGAGATGGCATCTTCAGTCCATCTACTGGGACGATAGGCAAACTGAAGAGGGTCCAAAGTGTCAGGAATGAAGGAGCAAATGGTGTTTTTAATGAGTCTCTCAAAAACCTCCATGACTATAGATGTGAGAGCCACTGGACGATAGTCATTTAGGCAAGAGGGGTTTACTGTTCTTAGGGACAGGGATGATGGTGGATTTTTTGAAGGAGGTGGGGACCACAGATGTAGCGAGGGACTCATTAAAGATGGATGTAAACAACCGGTGAGCTGATCAGCACAGGACCGCAGAACACGACCTGAAATACCATCCGACCCGGCAGCTTTCCTGACGTCCACATGCTTGAGTGCCCTCTGAACTTCATCCTCCGAGACAGAGATCACATGGTTGTTGCTGCTCTGAGTGATTCCCTCTGACGCATCACTTGGCAGAGTTGCCCGGAACATGTCCCAGTCGACGTCATCAAGAGCTGCCTGTAGCGCGGTCTCTGAATGGGGTGACCAGCGTTTAACTTCCCACCTCACCAGGGATTCCTGAACAAGCCTTTGTCTGTATTCAGGTGTGAGGAAAATGGCGGCATGATCCGATTTGCCAAAAGCTGGAAGTGACCGCGCTTTATAGGCATTCTTAAACAGAGAGTAGCAATGATCCAGTGTGTTTGCTCCTCGTGTAGGACAGGAGACGTGCTGGTGAAAGTTTGGCAAGACTTTCTTTAGGTTTGCTTTGTTAAAATCGCCCGCGACGATGAACGCAGCATCGGGGTGTTTGTATATGAAGCTGCTGGTAACATCATGAAGGCCAGATAAAGCCAGCCCTGTGTCTGCCTGTGGTGGAATGTAAACGGCAGTGGCGATGACCGAGGAAAACTCCCTCGGCAGATAGAATGGGCGGCAAATGATTGTTAAATGTTCCAGATGGGGCAAGCAGGACCACGAGAGAATGGTGATGTTCCTGGGGTCGCACCATTTCTTGTTGATCATGAAGCATACTCCACCGCCTTTAGATTTACCGGCCTCGGCTGTTCTGTCCATCCGAAAAACAGAGAAGCTCTCCGACGGTGTCACAGCTGTGTCCGGGACCGCAGGCGTGAGCCATGTTTCAGACAAACAATAGATGTTACAGTCTCTCATGTCCCATTGAAAACTTATCCTGGCTCTAAGATCGTCCATCTTATTCTCCAAGGATTGGACATTTGCGAGCAGAATGCTCGGGAGAGGTGGGCTGAATGCCCTTTTTCTCAGTCTGAGAAAAAACTGATTCTGAAGAAAACACAAAATAGATGCTATTCAACTTATCGTGGTACAAATGTTGAATTTGATAAGAATGTTCTGAACAAAGAAGTTAGTTTTGGCTCGTTTGCATCTTCCTCCTTTAATCGTAACAAAGTAGTGTTTTTTTTTTTTTTTACTATATATCTTGTTTTGTAATTCATGTACTTCCTCATGAGAGAGAGGTGCTGATTCCTCCATATGAGAAGTTTAATGTCACTGCTGTCCTAAACAGAACAGATCAGCCAGATCTCTGGTGTGACACTGTGTTTGTGTTGAATAGCACTGAAACAACAAGTGACCTGAACTGTGCTCCATTCAAGAAACTTACCACATCTGTAAAAAAAAACAAAAACAAAAAAAAACTTATGAACAAAAAGATGCTTGGAATTAATGTGATTACATGAATTACAATGATCAATGTGAAAACATATATATATTTTATTTTTGTCTTTTTGTTTTGTTTAATCAATAATATGCCAGAAAAAATAATTTGTTGTTAATTTCAATAATGGAATAAAGTTTGACCATTAAGCTGCTTCTTAGTGATTTTATGTGTCCCAAATGTATTTCTTCAGTCACACATAGTCTTGTTGTGTCACATGACTGATTGTATTGTACAGCAGCAGCAACATGCTAATTCAGAACAAGCAATCACACCCAGGGCCTATATCATGCAGCCGGTGGTTAGCCAGGTATGTTTCGGTTTAGTTTGTGCCAACCCTGTGTTTTACGCACCATAATAGAGGTTTAGCTTCATGCCTAACATCAAAGCCTGACTGGATTGGTTTGGGTTGGTCAACTCAAAACTAATCCCATAACCCTAAGTTTGTTCAACTACCATCACGCTACGAGTCCCACGTTTATACTTTTCATACATTAACATTCTGTTAAATTTTTTTAACATACACCAAACACTTTATGTGCTTGTTCTTGTCTCATTACACATACTTTAATTGTTTACTGACAGACTATACTGACAGACAGGAAGAATGTGTGCTTGTGTTTGTGAAACCACAAGGCCTTCAGAGGTGTTGCATTTTCAGATGAGCTGAACAGTTTCATGCAGCTAAACATGAGCTGGATGCATCAACGTCACACTTCAGCTCTATATAGATGTCAGCAAGCTAAATATCTAATAATGAATACTTGCTCATCGTAACACATTCGAATTTCAGTAAGGATGTTCTAAACATATACCCATTTTTTCTGCTGTTTCTTTTGTCTGTTTCACCGCTCAACCTCTTAGAGCAGAAGTTTTCAACGTTTGATACCAATGAACCACGAATAAACTGATAATCTTTCCCTGGTTTCACAGACCAGTTCTGTTTTAACTGAAAGCAACTTGCACTGACTGATATTTTTTCTATTTTTTCTAAGGCATGTTTATAAGCTACTTAAATGTCCTAAATGAACTAAGGCCTAAACCTGGCTTAAAGGGATAGTTCACCCAAACATTAAAATTAGCCCATGATTTACTCACCCTCATGCCATCCTAAGTGTATATGAAATTTTTCTTTCAGACAAATACAAAAGAGTCATATAAAAAAATTTCCTGGCTCTTCTAAGCTTTATAATGACAGTGAATGGCTGATCTGTTTTAAGTCTGTAAAAGTGCATCTCTCCATCATAAAAGATATCCACACGGCTCTGGGAGGTTAATAAAGGCCTTCTGAAGCGAAGCCATGCGTTTGTGTGAGAAAAATATCCATTTAAAACTTTAAAAACTAAAATAACGAGCTTCCGGCAGATGGCCTCACGCAAGTTGACTTACAGCAAAAAGGATAACCCTGATGCAACGAAATCACCTGATCATCTTTGTTTCTGACTTCCTTTGCAACAAATTATGTTTTAATAAACACCATTACAAAGACCACAAACTAACATAAACAGCTAAGAGTCAAACTGCCCAACAAAAGGAAACGCTGATCACCATAATGGTGACCAAACATTTCAATAGAACATCAGTATCTAAACCTGTTCATTCTCAATAAAAACTTCTTTAGACGTATGACAGAAATGCTTAGTTTCTGGATAGTGGATAGTTTCAATCTGGTTAGAAAAAATTAAGCTGGTAATGCTCTTTGTGGAGTTGTTTAATCCTTTTATCCTCTTTAATCCTTGAAATTATCTTCAGTTGATTTAATCTAAGGCTGTGGCTGAAGTCAGTTGTAGTTCTTGTGTTTCTCTTTCCTTCTGTGATTCTGCTCATTATCATCAGGTGTCATCACTAATGGTCAAACACCACTTTATTAATCATTTAATTATCTCATTAACTTTAACTCTGATTTGGAGTTACTTTAACACTCAGTAGAGTGGGGCCTGTATGTTCCCTGAGCAGTGTTAATTTAAAGGAACACTCCACTTAGGCTAATTTTCTAAGTCCCTTAGAGTTAAACAGTTGCGTTTTACCGTTTTTAAATCCATTCAGCCAATCTCTGTATCTGGCAGTATCACTTTTAGCATATCTTAGCATACATCACTGAATTGGATTAGACCATTAGTCACGCTCAAAAACATGACCAAAGACTTTCAATATTTGTCCTATTTAAAACTGGACTATTCTGTAGTTACATTGTGTACGAAGACCAACGGAAAGATAAAAGTTTTTAGACCAATATGGCTAGGAACTATTCTCTCATTCCTGCGTAATAATCACGGAACTTTGCTGTTGTACCATGGGTGCAGCGGCGCAATGATATTACACAGTGCCTGAAAATCTGAAAAAGTTTGTCAGTATAACCAACGTGACAACCTGCTTGCACAGAGAGCGTACCTTGTAACCATGGGGACATTTGTGAGAGATGATTCAGAAGATATTTACTTTGGTGCAGATCTTGAACTGTATCTGTTTGAACCGGAATTATAGTTACACTCAAGATGAGCTTTTGAAACGTGAAAGGCAAGAAAATGTGGCTGAACAGACTGGGGCAGAAGGGCGCAGCGAGAGCAGATTCAAACTGGTGAGTCAAAGAAGAATCAATTCACACCCAGCAATGTCACAAGTGCAGCAGTCATCTACATCACTCAAATCACAACAACTGATCAAATATCGATATCGTTCTGTGCCGAGGCTTCGAATGTGTGCAGGGTTTTTCCTGCATTGAAAATTATTTGGCGGCCGCCAAAACAAATTTGTGTCCCGCCAAAGCTTTATTTGACGAGATATTGTGATTCATGAGTAATGTAGAGATGACTGCTGCTCTTGTGACAGGGCTAATGTTAACTTAACTGAGTGACAGAGAGATTGAGCAGAGCACGCACACACACTCTCTCTGTCTTCAAAATAAGCACTGTCTTCGCATAAAACACAGGTAAGTGCTTTTTCAATCTGGTCGTTCAAGCTAACTAAAAATAATAATGTTATACTTACAACCATGGGTGATGATACACTTCGTCCTGTCTGGCCATATCCTTTAGAGACACCGTATCGTGGTGCACGGGTAACACTATCCATTTTTTCCAAATAGTCATCTGGTCCAAAATGCTTTGAGCAAACACACAATTTTTTCTTGATTGACTCTACAAACCCAATTCCAAAAAGTTGGGACACTGTACAAATTGTGAATAAAAACAGAATGCAATGATGTGGAAGTTTCAAATTTCAATATTTTATTCAGAATACAGCATAGATGACTTATCAAATGTTTATTATGTCCTCCAGCTTGTTCCTTATATGTACATTTAACTTTTCCGGCCTCTTGCTACCTCTTGCTCTTTGCTACCTGTCCCAACATTTTTGGAATGTGTAGCGCTCATGAAATCCAAAATGAGCCAATATTTGGCATGACATTTCAAAATGTCTCACTTTCAACATTTGATATGTTATCTATATTCTATTGTGAATAAAATAAGTTTATGAGATTTGTAAATGATTGCATTAATTTTTTATTCACAGTTTCTACAGTGTCTTATCTCTCAGGTAGGTCCTTCAGGGTGTCATGGAGAGGTGAAGTATCTAAATATCATCTAGCTACTGGAGTTCCCAGGGCTCAGTGCTTGGACCACTTCTCTTCTCCATCTATATGTTATCACTGGGATCTGTCATCCAGAAACATGGCTTTTCATATCACTGCTATGCTGATGACACTCAACTCTACTTCTCATTTCAATCAGATGATCCCACAGTTGGTGTTCAGTATCGCTGCCTGTCTGACAGATATTTCTGCCTGGATGAAGGAACAACACCTTCAACTCAATCTGGCAAAGACAGAACTCCTTGTGGTCTCAGCCAACCCAGCACTTCACCATACTCTCTCCATTCAGCTCAGTTCATCATCCATAACTCCGTCCAGGACAGCCAGGAACCTTGGAGTTGTGATTGATGATCAGCTAAAATTCACTGACCACATCATTGCAAAAACCCGGTCCTGCCAATTTGCTTTATACAACATTAGGAAGATTAGACCTTCCTATCAGAGCAGGCCACACAACTCCTGGTACAAGCTCTTGTTCTCTCCAGACTGGACTACTGTAATGCTCTTCTAGTGGGCCTTCCAGCATGCACTATCAAACCCTTGCAACTGATCCAGAATGCAGCGGTGAGAATGGTCTTTAATGAGCCGAAGAGAGCGCACGTCACGCCTCTCTTCATCAGTCTGCACTGGCTGCCAATAGCCGCTCGAATCAAATTCAAGGTACTGGTGCTTGCCTACAAGGCAACCACTGACTCTGACACCAACATACCTAAACTCGCTTGTTCAGACTTACACACCCTCCAGAAGCTTGCGTTCTGCAAGTGAATGGCGCCTTGTGGCGCCATCACAAAGAGGCAAGGAATCCCTCACAAGGACCTTTTCCTGGACCGTTCCCACCTGGTGGAATGACCTGCCTGTCTCCAATCCGAGCAGCCAAGTCGGTAGCCATTTTCAAAAAATATCTTAAACGCATCTTTTCCAGCAGCACCTGACCAATAAAGAATAACACTTATCACTCTATTCGTTTTCTGTTTGACTATTTATAAAAAAATAAATAAAAAAAAGGGTTCTGTCCTATGTGTTCTGTGCTAGATTAACTGAGACTTGTTACAGCACTTGCATATTGTTGCCCTTGACTGTTTTTAGGTGCTTCTATTGCTCTTTTTGTGAAGTCGCTTTGGATAAAAGCGTCTGCTAAATGACTAAATGTAAATGACTCATACCCTTTTCACTTTAACTCTGAAAACCCCATCGTAAGTGTCATTACCACAGTGCACAGAGAAACAAAACCACAAAAGTTTGGTTATCACACTATCAAAAACTGCTGGAAGTGTTGACTCTTTTCTTCTTAGCATGCAATTACGACGACTTGAATTAAAAATACTAACTGTTTTGAGCAGTATTATACAAGGATGTAATTATTTCTGCAGCACACTTATTGAATCACTCTCTTTTATATATATATATATATATATATATATATATATATATATATATATATATATATATATATATATATATATATATATTTTTTTTTTTTTTTTTTACTTGGTGCTGACATGACAGGAACGAGCCTGACCTTTGTGCAACCACACATACACCAGACCTTACTTGCAGGTGTTGCATTATGGAGAGGTAAACAATTCAGATGAGCTGATGCACAGCTGCTATGATCCAGTACTCGAGCACAGACATTTTCAGCGATATAAAAAGCCACCTTGCTCACCTCTTGGTTTAAAGAGTCATTGTCGTCTGGCTGTGAGTGACTAACTTGTCTGCTCTTTTCCTCTTGTCACTGAGCTCCTGAAAGAAAAAAAAAATATATATATATATATATATATATATATATATATATGTCCAAAATTTTTAATTTTGGACATATTGCAATTGGAGTAATTCATTTAGTGAAACTCTGTTGTGTTTCTCTGTGTTTTTCATCATCTGTTCTTCTTTGGATCTACTAGATCATCTGAGGGATTGGACTGAATCAAGATGCTGCTGATCACTGAAGCTCTTCTTCTCATTTTAGCTGCTCTAGGACAGGTAAGCTTGTGTTCTAGTATGAATATTACAGACATGAATACTGATGATGTGATCATTATGATTCCTGTTGCTGCAGGATCACAGAGCTGCTGCAGCTGCTGCTGAAGGACAGATATTTCCACTGGATATGGCACTGAATTCAGTTGATGATCAATATATGAGCTGTAAAGAAAAATGGCAAATCTGGTGAAGACAGAACTTCTAAAGAATGAACTCAATAATTCACCTGATTTTAAAACGGCTTGGAATAAAGGGAAAAAGAGTTTGTCAAGGGCCGAAAGATGATTTGACAGAGAACCATTTAATCGCCATTTTTGTGTACAGTGACGCTAGTGTATACAAGACCTTCAATAATGATACTCGTCATGATAAAGAAAAGTACATAGACAAGGAATACAAATGGTACTCACTTCACTTTCTGTTAACAAATGCAATTCAGATTCTGAAGAAAACACACAATATATGCTATTCTACTTTTCGTGGTACAAAAGAGAGAGAGAATGTTCTGGACAAAGAGGTTTGTTTCTGCTCATTTGCATCCTCCTCTCTTGATCTTAAGGTAGCAAAACGTTTTGGAACTAAATCTTGTTTTGAAATCAGCACATGTGAAGGAGCTGATGTGACAAAATATTCAAAGCTTTCGTGAGAAAGAGGTGCTGATTCCTCCATATGAGAAGTTTAAAGTCACTGCTGTCAAGACAAGAGTAAAGCAGAAAGATCTCTGGTGTGAAACTGTGTTTGTGTTGAAAAGCACTGGAACAAGTGACCTGAACTGTGCTCTATTCAAGAAACGAGTCAAGAAACCATCCAAAAACAAAACAAAGTGCTATGCGCTGAAAAAAGTGCATTGAATTTACGTGATATAAAAATGTACATCAATTCCAGCATTTGTCCCTCTTGTTCATTAAATAATTTGTCAGAAAACACAAATTGTTTAATTTCAACAATGAAATAAAGCTATTTTTAAGTGACCCAGTTCAGTGCCCTCAAAGTGATTTTATATGTTTTTTTTCTTCATTTATACGTACATCTTACAATTTTATTGTTTGCTATCTCTCTAACTGCCAGATATAGCATATGAACTGCTAAATGATCTTCTCAGTGCAATACAGCGATTAATATTTTAGTAACTTGCTAAAAAAAAAAAAAAAAAAAAAAAAAACCTTTTGATTCTCATTGAGTTTAATTTAAATTGTTTGAAAAATATTTTTATTTTATATTTTATTTAGACAATATAAATTCTGTGCTTTCCCCATCTTAGTCATTTTGGAGATTAAGAAGAGATAAAAGAGTGATGTTGGAGCTTTTGTGGTTTTCATTGTGCAGGCGCTTGTGGGGTTTTTGTGTTTGGCTTTATTCACACAAAGATCTGAAGATTTTCATAGATCAATCATAAATACAGGTTTGTTTACGTCTTTTTTTATACAATTTCATTTTTATAATCATTTATAATCATTAGTCCTTTATGTAGATGCCATTTATCATTTATATAACTTATAATTTAATCATTGTATTATTCATTTATATAATTTATGAAACATTTATGATTAAATAAATAAAGGCTGATAGAAGAGTGTTAATAGAGTCTTGAGGTACCAGACAAGACTTTCTGTTGACAGGTTTGCTGGGTACACACCAAACAAATGGATATCTTTTGACGAGAGCTGCTAAAAGCATTTAGTCGATCAGGTCTTTCTCCATTATAGCGCAAAACTCTCTGCCCCTGACACTTAGGACGATAACCACACTGCATGAATTTAAGTCTAAATTCAAAACCTATATGTTTAACCAATATTACCTGTCATAATGTGTTTTTTTCTTAAACATTCTTCCAATACTCTGTATACCAGCTATAATGCTTCCTAAAGGGCTCATAACACACACAGTTTCTGCCAGTCTCATGTTAATCTCGAGTACCTATAGAGTAGTATTGCATCCTTCACATCTCTGAAGAGTCTTTAGTTTTATCAGATATATAAAAACGGATATGCTGTACCGATTATTTACAGGTCTACAGTTCATAGCTCACATACTCTCTCACACACACACACACACACACACACACACACACACACACATATCATGGCATTATCCCTGGATAACTTTCAGATTCACTATATGTTCATGTTGACATTATATGCACTAACTGATTTTGATTGCCAACAAAACACAGACATTTGATGCAGTTTCGACCCATGACCGGGAACAAACAAACACACTTGCAGAACTCAGACACACTGTTAATATATTATTTATTTATACTGTGTGATCTATCCAACAGATGCCAAAGGACACCTAATAATGAGGAAAACTCTATTAGAGAAAAACCTAATAGTAATAATGTAGTATAGCTTACTGTAGTATAATGTAATAATATATAGCCCCTAACACATATGAACCACAATAATGACAATTACACAACTCTCTGACTCTCTGACACTTCTCTGAAAGCGAGACAGCAACCACAAGGTGGCGCGAGTTTGGACCCGAAGTGACACTCAGACCGAACCGATGGCGTATTCCATAAACCGAGGACTCATTTGTCATTGGTCACGTGAGATTCTCTGTTAAAAGGTGCTCTAAGCGATCCTGGGTGGAGTAACTTCTTGTTGACGTTCAAAGTGTTGTCAAACAAAACAGAGGCTAACTGGACCCTCCCTCCTCCTCCTCCCCTCCTCCTCCTCCTCCTCCTCCTCCTCCTCCTCCTCCTCCTCCTCTCTGTGCCACCTTTCAAAGGCTGAAATCTAAACTCTTTTTCCTTTTCGTTGCAAGTTGCTCATCAGAACGTTGTCTCTTTGGTCGTGTGTCGGCCATATCAAAATCATATAATTCGAACTTCCCTCTTTATGCTTCTCTCTTCTACCCCCTTCATGTGCCTGGCGCACTAACCCCAAACCTCCACCCCCAAATCATTCTTGTCGGTTATTGGCTGGAGCTCTGTTTATTATGTTTCGTTGTCCAGACTGCCCACGTTTGTTTTTGTTGTCGTTTGTGGAACTTGTGGCGACTACAGAACCGCGTTTTTACAGTGTGTTCAGGGACAGGCAGCTAGCAGATAGTGAGGAGATGTTTGCTGTATGTGAAAAAAATGCATGACATCACTTGCACCTTTAACAACACAAGCCTCGAATCGGGGTTCATCTACACGCCTATTTATTCTCGACACAAGCTCCGATGCCTCGGGTTCAAATGTCACATCGCTGCCTGTTATTTCTCATTTCTGACACTTTTCTATGCTGTCTGTAATACTATGTTATACTTCTGTTTGTATTTGACTGAAGTTGAAGCTGTTGAAGTTTTTAGTTTATTCATTACATGTACAAGTACAGTATAACGAAATGAAGTTTGGAGCAAGCCTCGGGCCGCAGCCGATTATTCAGGCGCCGCTCACGCTCTCAGAAATACAAGAATGCAATTTGCAAGCATTACATAGCAAACACAACAAAACATAAACATAAACATAAACATGACACAGTACACGTGGTCACGTGATGGGATTTTTGTATGGAGTGGGAGAGGAGATAGATAAACAGGCAGGCGGTTGGAGGGGGTGGGATCGAGTAGGTTGTGTATGGTGCGAGTGAGTCTGAGATTGTGTTGTGTGAGAATGTTAGCCATAACTTCAGATGTTTTCTGAGTTCAGTTCTATGGTTTGTCCTTGAAGGGAGATAAGGCAGTGCACAGGGAAGATAGATAGCAGACAGCTGCCCGGCTGACCTCCCAACTGAGAGAGATAGGGACCAAGTGAGGTCGCGTTGGGCTAGTTGATTAGGTCAGATACAATTTATTATTTTTAATCCATTTGATGATCTTGGTAATTTGTCCGGATCATAATCAATCAATCAGATCTGGTCCTCAGCATTCGGCGTCCGGTCTGTGCAGTTTCCCCTAGACATTACGTCCAGCCTCATGGCGTGGACCGGTTACAGTCCGTAAAAGTTCACCCCGATCTGACCCCGATAGAGCCCACTCTTCCCTGCGTATCCGCAGTCGGACTGCGTTATTATTGGGTTTCAGTTCCTCAATTCCTATCACTTTCTGATCTAATTCCTTCAAACGGTCACACAGAACCCCGAAGCATTGTTTAATTTCCACAGACAGCGGCTGGGTGAATTTTGCTTGCAGCTGTCTTACCAATCTTCCGATAGGTCAGGGCAATCCCAAAGCCAAAGAATAGGAACCCCGCCATCAATAATCCAATCATGTATAAATCTTCCGCATCCTCCACGGACAGAGCCTCCAGGCACAGGACTTGCCAGTTGTTCCATGCGTCCCTCACGTGCCCTCGCGGCAAAGGTCCCGTCCGGGCAGGTGGGTTCTCCAGGGCACCCTTCCTTAGTGAGAAAATCTTGTCGATTGCGCTGATTGACCAGTTAATCAATTCCATTTCAGTATTTTCAAGAGTCCAGCAGAGCAGCAGTCAGAGAAGAGACTACAAAACGAAGCACTAGACAAAACAAAACGCGAGAGCCAGCAGGGAACAGAGAGAAAAAAACACGTCTGCACGGATACAAGGACAGAATGGAATCCTGTTTGCACTCAAATGCAATTACAATCACTCATGTCTTGGACTAGGCAAAATGTCTACTGTCCATTTAACTGATTATGTTTGAAATGTTGTTCCATATTATTATTGTGAAGCTTGAGAATAACGTAATATAAATTAAACATTATTATTATTATTATTATTATTATTATTATTATTTACAAGTTTTAAGTCAGATGTTCAAACTGCAAAGAGAGCACTGTAATGAGACATCTTACTCATATTAAACACTTTTATGCTATCTGAGATTGAGTTCATGAGACTGACCGGAGAACAGGAAGAACTTGATATGAGTTGTCTTTTTGCACCTTATTACTGAAAATGTTTAGTGCTTGCTGTGGCATTGGGTGCGTGGTTCAGCAAGGTCTGCGACAGGAGAGAGAGTCGGGGAAACTCTCTTGGTGTGAAGAGACCGTATAAAATCACCTGGGAGAGGAGAAGCGGCAGACAGGGGCCGACTGCAGATTTTTTGAACGTGGCTTTTAATGTACTGACATGAAGCACTATAATAAAGCCCAGCTTGTACTTGTGTTGTGTGGTTACAGCACCACCTGCTGATCAAAATCAATGTCTGAAATTAGGTTGAGCTTGTTATTATCACAACACTCATGATTCATCCCCTCTGTACAGAAAATATACACCAATCTGGCATAGCATTATGACCACTGACAGGTGACATGAATAACACTGATTATCTCTTCTTCACGGCTCCTGTTAGTGGGTGGGATATATTAGGCAGCAAGTGAACATTTTGTCCTCAAAGTTGATGTGTTAGAAGCAGGAAAAATGGGGAGCGAAGGCTGGCCCGTGTGGTCCGATCAAACAGACGAGCTACTGGAGCTCAAATTGCTCAAGAAGTTAATGCTGGTTCTGATAGAAAGGTGTCAGAATACACAGAGCATCTCAGTTTGTTGAGTATGGGGCGGCATAGCCGCTGACCAGTCAGGGTGCCCATGCTGACCCCTGTCCACCGCCGAAAGCACCAACAGTGGCACTGAGCATCAGAACTGGACCACCAATGGAAGAAGGTGGCCTGGTCTGATGAATCACACTTTCTTTTACATCACGTGGATGGCGGGTGCGTGTGCATTAAACACCTGGGAACACATGGCACCAGGATGCACTATGGGAGGAAGGCAAGCCGGTGGAGGCAGTGTGATGCTTTGGGCAATGTTCTGCTGGGAAACCTTGGGTCCTGCCATCCATGTGGATGTTACTTTGACACGTACCACCTACCTAAGCATTGTTGCAGACCATGTACACCCTTTCGTGGAAACAGTATTCCCTGGTGGATGTGGCCCCTTTCATCAGGATAATGTGCCCTTCCACAAAGCAAAAATGGTTCAGGAATGGTTTGAGGAGCACAACAACGAGTACAATATTTACAAAGAGAAATTAGATTCAAAATACAAATACAAAGACCAGCAAAACATACATAAGAGCCAGTACTGATTTGGGCATACAAAATAAGGTGGTTTCCAAAAAAAGGTGGGACACTGTACAAATCTCATAAACTCATATTTTATTCACAATAGAATATAGATAACATATCAAATGTTGAAAGTGAGACATTTTGAAATGTCATGCCAAATATTGGCTCATTTTGGATTTCATGAGAGCTACACATTCCAAAAAAGTTGGGACAGGTAGCAATAAGAGGCCGGAAAAGTTAAATGTACATAAATGTACATAAATGTACATATAAGGAACAAGCTGCCAACATGATTGGGTATAAAAAGAGCCTCTCAGAGTGGCAGTGTCTCTCAGAAGTCAAGATGGCCAGAGCATCACCAATTCCCCCAATGCTGCGGCCAAAAATACTGGAGCAATATCAGAAAGGAGTTTCTCAGAGAAAAACTGCAAAGAGTTTGAAGTTATCATCATCTACAGTGCATAATATCATCCAAAGATTCAGAGAATCTGGAACAATCTCTGTGCGTGTAGGGTCAAGGCAGGAAAACCATACTGGATGCCCGTGATCTCCGGCCCTTAGACGGCACTGCATCACATACAGGAATGCTACTGTAATGGAAATCACAACATGGGCTCAGGAATACTTCCAGAAAACACTGTCAATGAACACAATCCACCGTGCCATTCGCCGCTGCGGCTAAAACTCTATAGGTCAAAAAGAAGCCATATCTAAACATGATCCAGAAGCGCAGGCGTTTCTCTGGGCCAAGGCTCATTTAAAATGGACTGTGGCAAAGTGGAAAACTGTTCTGTGTTCAGACCAATCAATATTTGAAGTTCTTTTTGGAAAACTGGGACGCCATGTCATCCGGACTAAAGAGGACAAGGACAACCCAAGTTGTTGTCAGCGCTCAGTTCAGAAGCCTGCATCTCTGATGGGATGGGGTTCATGAGTGCGTGTGGCATGGGCAGCTTACACATCTGGAAAGGCACCATCAATGCTGAAAGGGATATCCAAGTTCTAGAACAACATATGCTCCCATCCAGACGTCGTCTCTTTCAGGAAGACCTTGCATTTTCCAACATGACAATGCCAGACCACATACTGCATCAATTACAACATCATGGCTGCGTAGAAGAAGGATCCGGGGATTAAAATGGCCAGCCTGCAGTCCAGATCTTTCACTCATAGAAAACATTTGGCGCATCATAAAGAGGAAGATGCCACAAAGAAGACCTAAGACAGTTGAGCAACTAGAAGCCTGTATTAGACAAGAATGGGACAACATTCCTCTTCCTAAACTTGAGCAACTTGTCTCCTCAGTCCCCAGACGTTTGCAGACTGTTAGAAAAAGAAGGGGATGCCACACAGTGGGAAACATGGCCTTGTCCCAACTTTTCTGAGATGTGTTGATGCCATGAAATTTAAAATCAACTTATTTTTTCCCTTAAAATGATACATTTTCTCAGTTTAAACATTTGATATGTCATCTATGTTGTATTCTGAATAAAATATTGAAATTTGAAACTTTTATTCACAATTTGTACAGTGTCCCAACTTTTTTGGAATCGGGTTTGTGTTTGTGTGTGTGTGTGTGTGTGTGTGTGTGTGTGGGGTGTGTGGGGTGGAAATATATGAATAAAGGAGCATGTAGGGAAGTACAACAGACATAACTAGAGTAAAAAAAAAAAAAAAAAATAATAAATAAAAATAAAAATAAAAATAAAAAATAAATAAATAAATAACCCAGAAAATGGGGCAGGAGGAAGGTGACAACAGCAATAGTAATAGCATTATTATTATTATTATTATTATTATTATTATTATTAATATTATTAATAATAATAATAATAATAATAATGATAAATCAATTAATAAGGAATGACAAATAGTAATAGTATTAGCAGTAGTAGTAATGATAAACATATTAACAAATATACTAATTTCATCCGGAATGAGGGAGAGGTTAAAGGATCAGGAAGAGGACAACAAACAACAGTAGTAATATCAGCAATATCAGCAATAATAATAATAATAATAATAATAATAATGGTAATATTGATACATCCATTAATAGTGATGATAATAGTAGAAGTTGTAATAATAATAATAATAATAATAATAGTAATAGTAATAGTATTACTAATGTTAATATTGATACAGCTATTAATAATAAGGCATTATAAAGCTGCCTCTGATACCCACATGGCCATGGCATAGGATAGACCCCCATGCAGCGTCATATTGCAATGGGTTATCAAGATGAGGTGCAGCGGTCCAGGGTCCCAAAATCCCTACTCATCCCCAGCCGTCCCACACATGCCACTCTTACCCTGTCTTTGTGTTCCTCTTTTCTTTTCTTTTTATTTTATTTTTTCCCCCTTTTTCCTCTTTCCTTCTTCCTTTTTCTCTTTCCTTCTTTCTCCTTTTCTTTATAAATATGGCTGCTTTCATTGTTATACTCATGATATGTTTATGTCAACTAGTGTATAATGTATTAAAAAAAAAAAAAAAAAACATGGCGTGTAGCATGGAACCTGCCCAGTGCAAAGCCCAGGCCGCCACGCCCACGCCACACTTACCCTACATATGTCCTTTTTTTTCTTCTTCTTCTTTCTTTCTCCCTTCTTTCTCCCTTCTTTCCCTTTCCCTTTTTCTTTTCCTTTCCCTTCCCTTGCTTTAAACTTGTTTTATGCTCCAAATGAATGTGTGTGTGCCTCATCTAATATGTGAAGCATTAAAACAGCGAGACAAGTGCTGGGCCAGCCGGAAACAAGAAATCCCAGGCAAAGTACAAGCTGGAGGGCGAAAGCCCAAGGCCCCCAGCCCCACATCACACCCACCCACAACTTAATCACAACCGCACATGGCAGGGACTAGTATGCCACAACCAACCATGGTCCAGAAGCAGCGAAAAGAGAAAGAGAGAGAGAGATTTAAATATAATCTTATAAGCATTTTATTTATATTTGATATTAGTCTGTGTTGCTACCTCTTCCTGACCCCCTCCCCCAATCATGTGTGATTATTGATGGTGTATCACTGAGGATGGCTTCAGACAAAGAAGGTCAGTGAATTCATGACTGTTGGAAGTTACAGAGAGATTACCAAGAAGGGTGTAATTCTGATGTATTATTTTGAGTGGAGGTAGACAAGTTTTCCATGGAGATCTTTACTCTTTTAGTAATTTGTAAAAAGTTGTAATGTGTATGGTGCTCCTTGATTTCCAGTTCATGAGGATAGTTTTCTTGGCGATAATTAGAGCCACTTGGAGTAACTGACTGTTTGTACTGTTTAAAGTGATTATGGATATGTCACCTAATATACAGAGAGAGGGAGACAGCGGGATGTGACAACCCACAAGGTTGGATAGTTGGTCAGTAACGTTTTCCCAGGATTTTTTAACTGAGGTGCAATGCCAAATAGCGTGTAAATAGGTGTCTGGGGTGTTTGTGTGCAATTTGAGCATGTTTCTGAAGTAAAACCCATTTTAAATAATTTCTGTCCAGTTAGGTGGAATCTATGAAGTACTTTATACTGTATAAGTTGTAAGTTGGCGTTTTTTGTCATAAAGTAGATATTTTTACAGATTTGCGTCCAGAAAGCGGCATTGGGAGCAATGGATAAGTCTGATTCCCATTTAGCATTGGGTAGGCTTAATGTGTTGTCAGATTTGGCTATTATTTTATATATTTTGGAGAGTAGTTTCTTTGGGGAGGTTATATTAATTAGCTCTAAGATTGGAGGAAGGTCTAGATTAATTGTCTGAGTGTTGATTTTTGATTGAATATTTGATTTGATTTGTAATATTTTTTATTTGATTTGTAAATATTCCAAAAAACAATTACTTCCAATGCCGTACTTCTGGACCAAGTGGGAAAATGGTACCACGTTGTTATTAAGGAGGATGTGTTGATGTCCTTATCTACCCATGTGCGTAAGTTGAGTGGCTTCTTGTTAACTATAAAATCTGGGTATAAATTCCAGATCAGGGTGTATTTAGATGGTGCAAGAGGTGTGTTTGTGATTTGATGAAATTTCCACCAGGCTGTCAGAGCTGCGGCTATTGTTGGTGTTTTAAAACGGTGATGCTTTTTGATTGTCTGATTAAACAAAGGTAAATCTGAAATGTTAATGTCTTTACAAATTGATTGTTCAACATCTAGCCATGTGCTTTCTGATGGGTTAGGATGAATCCATTTGTATATATTTTGGAGCTGATTGGCCAAAAAGTAGTGGTAGAGATGTGGTGCTTCCAATCCTCCTTAGGTTTTTGGTTTCTGTAGTGTAATCAGTTTAATTCTTGGGGTCTTAATTTAGGTGTATAGTCATTTTAATTACTGATATTCTGCCCATAATGGATAGTGGTAAATTCATCCAGCAATGAAGGTCATCATTTATTGTTTTAAGTAATGGAGTAAAGTTGAGTCCAAACAGCTCTGACAGCCTGGGGGAAATATTAATGCCTAAGTATGTGATATAGTTGGTGCACAATGAAAATGGTGAATAATGAAGGGGAGAGTGGGCATCCTTGTCTAGTGCCCCGTTGTAGTGTGAAGATATGTGATGTTATTCCATTGGTGATGACAGTGGCTGAAGGTGATGTATACAGAATTTTGATCCAATTAATGAATGACTCCCCAAAACCAAACCTCTCTAATGTGGACAAAGAGGAATTTCTAATTGACCCTATCAAAAGCTTTTTCTGCATCAAGAGTAACTATGATGGTTTTGGTTTTTGAGCTGATGAATAATGCATTAAGTTAAAAAGTCTGTGTGTGTTGTTGGATAAAAGTCTACCTTTGATGAAACTGGTTTGATCTGGATGGATTATAAATGGGGTGACTTTTTCTATTCTATGCGCTAGTGCTTTGACGATGATTTTAATGTCTACATTGATCGGACGATAACTTGATGGTAACGTTGGGTCTTTATTTGGTTTAAGAAGGAGTGAAATTGTGGCTGTGTTTATACTATCTGGGAGTTGGGCATGTGACCCCCAGATAGGACTCCATAGTGAGGGAGGTCCACATATCAGCTGAGGCAGACAGATGGGATGTTCTGCAGATGTGCTATAGCCTTTTGTTTCTCCTCTTTGTATTTCTCTCTGACCATCATCTTAACAGTTTTCTGGGTTGGCAGAACATAGGAGTGGTCCAACTTTTTCACAAATGCTCTAAATCCCTCGTCTTCCACGATGGAGAAAGGCTGCATGTCCTTCACAACCATGTTGACAAGGGCCTCATCAAGAAAGAAATGAGGTGAAAAAGGAATTCTTCCTTCCTAATAAAACAGAGTACAATTACCATTCATTCATATTGGCAGTTTAATTCAAAGTAACAAAGTAAGTAATGCAAAGTAAGCCCATGCAGTGTTTAACCAAGTAACAAAAATCTTTTAATAAATGTGCTTTGGCAATACAAAATCTGTACACCCCTTGGAGTTCAGATGGTTACAATATAGTGTAGACACAATTCAAAAGTGTTTGTTTGAAGTTGGCCTGAAATCCAACATAGCCTATGTATACTATATACACTCACCTAAAGGATTATTAGGAACACCATACTAATACTGTGTTTGACCACCTTTCGCCTTCAGAACTGCATTAATTCTACGTGGCATTGACTCAACAAGGTGCTGAAAGCATTCTTTAGAAATGTTGGCCCATATTGATAGGATAGCATCTTGCAGTTGATGGAGATTTGTGGGATGCACATCCAGGGCACGAAGCTTCCGTTCCACCACATCCCAAAGATGCTCTATTGGGTTGAGATCTGGTGACTGTGGGGGCCATTTTAGTACAGTGAACTCATTGTCATGTTCAAGAAACCAATTTGAAATGATTCGAGCTTTGTGACATGGTGCATTATCCTGCTGGAAGTAGCCATCAGAGAATGAGTACATGGTGGTCATAAAGGGATGGACATGGTCAGAAACAATGCTCAGGTAGGCCGTGGCATTTAAACGATGCCCAATTGGCACTAAGGGGCCTAAAGTGTGCCAAGAAAACATCCCCCACACCATTACACCACCACCACCAGCCTGCACAGTGGTAACAAGGCATGATGGATCCATGTTCTCATTCTGTTTACGCCAAATTCTGACTCTACCATCTGAATGTCTCAACAGAAATCGAGACTCATCAGATCAGGCAACATTTTTCCAGTCTTCAACTGTCCAATTTTGGTGAGCTCGTGCAAATTGTAGCCTCTTTTTTCTATTTGTAGTGGAGATGAGTGGTACCGGTGGGGTTTTCTGCTGTTGTAGCCCATCCGCCTCAAGGTTGTGCGTGTTGTGGCTTCACAAATGCTTTGCTGCATACCTCGGTTGTAACGAGTGGTTATTTCAGTCAAAGTTGCTCTTCTATCAGCTTGAATCAGTCGGCCCATTCTCCTCTGACCTCTAGCATCAACAAGGCATTTTCGCCCACAGGACTGCCGCATACTGGATGCTTTTCCCTTTTCACACCATTCTTTGTAAACCCTAGAAATGGTTGTGCGTGAAAATCCCAGTAACTGAGCAGATTATGAAATACTCAGACCAGCCCGTCTGGCACCAACAACCATGCCACGCTCAAAATTGCTTAAATCACCTTTCTTTCCCATTCTGACATTCAGTTTGGAGTTCAGGAGATTGTCTTAACCAGGACCACACCCCTAAATGCACTGAAGCAACTGCCATGTGATTGGTTGATTAGATAATTGCATTAATGAGAAATTGAACAGGTGTTCCTATTATTAATAATTATTATTAATAATAATAAATAAATAAATAAATAAATATATATATATATATATATATATATATATATATATATATATATATATATATATATATATATATATATATATATAAATAATTATTATTATTAATTAATTTATTTATTTTTAATCAACCCACCCAACTAAACAAAAATACAGAGGTGGGCAAAGGAAATAAATTTCATAAACACAGGCTATTTGAGACATAAAGTTGGATTTTAAAAGTAACAATTATGTGGATAAAGGTAATTTTGAAAGACATGAATAAGAGAAATAGGCTTGGTTGACTTATTCATATACTAAACTGGTTATTCTAGCAAATGGCTTTGAAACTTTGGCTATGCTATTAGTGATTTGTTAATATGTTAATATGATTTGTGTTCATATATTCCACCACATGAAGAAATGGAATAGAATATGAAAATTTGAACTCCAAAAGGGTGACTTTTCTTGCATTTTTAATTACTGTATCACTCTTTGTGGGGAGTAGGGGAGCACGGGGCACAACCTAATGCGGGGTTAGTTGTAACACACATGGTTTAACACTTTCCACACATGCCAGGATAATGAAACTTAGTGTATTTACTAGTTGCCATACGAACCTATTGCCTGTTTGTTGACTACGAGTGTGGATTACCCTTTAAAATAAAGATGCATTTGGATCCTAGGATCCTTTGTGTCTCAGAGCAGTATGTGACAATCTGTGGGATGTGCTGAACAAACAAGTCCAATCCATGGAGGCCCCACCTCGCAACTTACAGAACTTAAAGGATCTGCTGCTAACATCTTGGTGCCAGATGCCACAGCACACCTTCAGGGATCAAGTGGAGTCCATGCCTCAATGGGTCAGGGCTATTTTGGCAGAAAAACGGGGACCAGCACAATATTAGGAAGTAATGTCAATGTTACCCGGACAGTATTTCCATTGGATATGGCAGTGGATTCTGTTGATGACATATGATGTTTGTACAAAGGAAATGGAGAAACTGGTGGAGACAAAACTTCTAAAGAATGAACTCAATAATTCACCTATGTTTAAAACGGCTTGGAATAAAGGGAAAGAGTTTGTCAAGGTCCCAAAAGATGATTTGACAGAGAACCATTTAATCGCCATTTTTTGTGTACAGTGACGCTAGTGTATACAAGAACTTCAATCTTGACACTTGTCATGGTAAAAAAAAAAAGTACATAGACAAGACATACAAATGGTACTCACTTCACTTTCTGTTAACAAATGCAATTCAGATTCTGAAGAAAACACACAATATATGCTATTCTACTTTTCGTGGTACAAAAGAGACAGAGAATGTTCTGGACAAAGAGGTTTGTTTCGGCTCATTTGCATCCTCCTCTCTTGATCTTAAGGTAGCAAAACGTTTTGGAACTAAATCTTGTTTTGAAATCAGCACATGTGAAGGAGCTGATGTGACAAAATATTCAAAGCTTTCTCGTGAGAAAGAGGTGCTGATTCCTCCATATGAGAAGTTTAAAGTCACTGCTGTCAAGACAAGAGTAAAGCAGAAAGATCTCTGGTGTGAAACTGTGTTTGTGTTGAAAAGCACTGGAACAAGTGACCTGAACTGTGCTCTATTCAAGAAACGAGTCAAGAAACCATCCAAAAACAAAACAAAGTGCTATGCGCTGAAAAAAAAAAGTGCATTGAATTTACGTGATATAAAAATGTACATCAATTCCAGCATTTGTCCCTCTTTGTTCATTAAATAATTTGTCAGAAAACACAAATTGTTTAATTTCAACAATGAAATAAAGCTATTTTTAAGTGACCCAGTTCAGTGCCCTCAAAGTGATTTTATGTGTTTTTTTCTTCATTTATACGTACATCTTACAATTTTATTGTTTGCCATCTCTCTAACTGCCAGATATAGCATATGAACTGCTAAATGATCTTCTCAGTGCAATACAGCGATTAATATTTTAGTAACCAGTGAACAATCACAGGTTTAAGTGATTATTTAAAAAATCTGTTGGAAAATGCTAGTTAAATGAATTTAAAACGCATTTTGAAGGAAGCTGGTGAACAGTGTAGTAACGGTCATAGATTTAGCATTTTTAAGATGCTGTTGTGTTTGTAAAGGTCTTTCAGCATCTGTTCTTCACTAGATCTACTAGGGAGTAGATGGGCGTTCAGATCGATCAAAAATACGGGACAACGCGTCGGGTTTAATGTTTTTAGAAAACATCAAAAAAAATCAAAACGACCGAAAAAAAAAACCGAGCCTGCCTGGAGTCAAGTCGTTTAGCGGATCTGATGTATTCCAGGTTCTTGTGATCAGTCCAGACGTTAAAGGGTACCCTCGATCCCTCCAGCCAGTGAAGACACTCCTCTTATGCTAACTTGACTGCCAACAACTCTCTGTTACCAATATCGTAATTACATTTGGCAGACGATAAGCGATGAGGAAAAAAATTTTTGAAAAAAAAAAAAAAAACAAAAACTGCATGGGTGTCCATCGCAGACTTATCGTCTGTGGCAGTCCCCACCTCTGACGAGTCAAGCTGCACCACGAACTGACGTGTCGGATCAGGGGCTACAAGGATGGGAGCTGAAACAAAGCATTAGTAGATGCAGCCTCAGCTGCATTAGACCACCTGAACTTTGTTCTGGTGGAGGTCAAGGCAGTCAGAGGAGCGGCTAGTTGGCTGAAATTGCTAATAAAACGCAGATAAAAATTGGCGAATCCCAGGAAACTCTGTAGGGCCTTTACGGGAATCTGGGATTGGCCAATCTACCACAGCCTTAACCTTGTCAGGATCCATGCGCAATCCCTCAGATGAAACGATATACCGCAAGAACAGAACTGACTGTGCATGAAAAACGCATTTCTCTGCCTTGACAAAAAGCCCATTCTCAAACAGCCCCTGACGTGCTAAACATGTTCCTAGAGAGAGGAGGAAAATATCAAAATGTCATCCAGGTAGACATATATGAACTGATCGACCATGTCTCTCAGCACATCATTGACGAGTGCTTGGAAAACGGCTGTGGAGTTGGACAGTCCAAAAGGCATGACCAAATATTCAAAGTGCCCCGTGGGGGAATTAAACAACATTTTCCACTCATCCCCCTCCCTTATGCAGACCAAATAAGATCCAGTTTCGTGAAGTGGGATACTCCATGCAACCACTCAAAGGCTGAAGACATCAATGGCAAAGGATAAGTATTATTTAACGTGATGTTGTTCAACCCTCTGTAGTCAATAAACAGTCACAGAGAGCCATCCTTCTTCCCCACGAAAAAGAATCCTGTGCTGGCAGGAATGAGGAAGGACGACTGAGCCCAGCTGCTAGAGAATCAGAAATATATTTCTCCATGATCTCCCTTTCTGGAGTAGAAAGCAAACAGAACTTTCCCTTAGGCAGAGACATACCTGGCACTAACTCAATAGCACAGTCATAGGGACGATGCGGAGAGAAAGAAGCAGACCGGGACTTACTGAACACTTCCTTCTGGTCGAGGTAATCCTCTGGCACGTTTTACAGGTTCACCGGCTCCTCCTGCAACACAGAACAAGACAGACGGACAAGCAGACACAAGACAAGAGGCATGGCAATGGCTGCTCCACTCAAATGGAACTCTGACCCCAATCAATCCTGGGTCAGTGCTGCATGAGCCATGGGTGACCCAGCATGATAGGAACCAGAGGGGAACTAGAAATCAGAAATTAAGTCTTTTCCATGTGATTACCCGAAGTGATGAGAGTGAGTGAACCGGTGGAGTGCGTGATGAAGTTCCTGTCTGTTGAGTGCATGGACCGAGATGGTGTTCTTGAGTGGAATAATGGGAATTTGGAGATGCTTGGCCAGAGAATAGTCCATAAGGTTACCATACGCTACCACAGCCTGGAAGCTGTGAGACTTAGTTGCCCATTGCAGTCTTACCGGGAGGAGAGTTGCAGACGAGGATTTCTCAATGGTTAGTCCACCCGACAGTAACGTCCTTTCTACTGTCAGGCTGGAACTTTTACTGGAAAAGTTGATCAGAAAATGTCCGGCAATGCCGCAGTAAAGGCATAGTCCTCTCGCTCTCTCCTCCCGGGAAAGCCGAGCCCTACCCACCTGCATGGGCTCTTTACCGCTGCCAACCCTGGAATAATCCGGGAACTCAGAAACCAAGGTTGGATGTGAGTGCGTATTACGTTGCTGCATGTGTGAATCAATGCGTAAGAGCCAGCTCCATGAGTCCATCGAGACTTGTAGGCAACTTCAGAGTGTAGATCTCACGTTGAACATGGTCAGCCAGCCCATGCAGGAACATGTCCCACTGTGCCTCCTCGTTCCACTTACACTCTGCAGCCTAAGTCCGGAACTCAATAGCAAATTGGAAACGGTTCTGTTCTCGTGACGCAGATCAGTGAATCTGCGGGCCGCCTCTCGGCCCACTACCCATCTCATCTCTTCTGAGAGTGTAAGGAACGAGGAACAGCAGGATGTTTGTTTTCTCACACCGCTGTCCCCCACAGAGCCACGCGTCCCGATAGTAATGTCAGTACCAACTCCACCTTCGACTCCTCCATAGCGAATGTCATGGGTTGGAGAGAAAAGAACACTGAACATTTTGCTAAGAATGCTCTGCAAAGATCTGTCTCACCAGCATATCTCTCAGGCGTGGAATCCACGGCTCATGTTGATTGATGATGTTGGGCAGGTTCGGAGGAATGGTAGGGCTGGCGCAGGGATGCAACAGAAGATCCGAGACAATCCAGAGAATGCCAGAAACTGGGAACAGGGAACCATCCTCCAAAGCCTCAGCATACAGAGAGAGCAGAACGAGCTCTGACACGGACCTGAAACAATCTGACAAACAGGACAGGTTCACACAATCCTTAAATAGGGCGCTACACGAGATACAGCTGGCACTGAGCAGCAAATCAGCCACGATAACGAGTAACGCCCACACACACATACACACACAGCGCGAAGGCGAGACAGCGAACCCATAAACCGTGACATTAGATCATCTGAGGAATTTGACTGAATCAAGATGCTGCTGATCATTGAAGCTCTTCTTCTCATTTTAGCTGCTCTAGGACAGGTAAGCTTGTGTTCTAGTATGAATATTACAGACTTGGATATTGATGATGTGATCATTATGATTCCTGTTGCTGCAGGATCACAGAGCAGCTGCTGCTGCTGAAGGACAGATATTTCCATTGGATATGGCACCGGATTCTTTTGATGATCAATATAGGGACTGTAGAGAGAAAATGGCACATCTGGTAAAGACTAAATATCTGAAGGAAATCAACAAATCAGCTAAATTTAAAATTAGTTGTCAATCAGGTGAAATGTCTGTCAAGTTCCCAAAAGAACAACTGACAAGGGATCATTTATTCGCCATGCATGTGTACATAGAAGGTTATGTACATCAACGTTTTAATTCTGACACTCGTTCCGGTAAAACACAGTACAAACACAAGACATTCAAATGGTATTCACTTCACTTTCTGTTAACAGAAGCGATTCTGATTCTGAGGAAAACACAAAATACATGCTAAGTCTCGAAATAGAAGCTCAATTCCCATAGGAATTAATTCAAAACGCCCAGTTCTGCTTCACTCGCTTTGCACCAGTGGACACGCACTGTCATGGTGACATCTGAAAGACAATGAGAGGATTCAAACAAACAGAAATGGCACTTTAAAGTTGCTAATTACAACTGCATAATGTTACAATGGATGTTTTTACTCAGGTGGCCGAAATGTTCACCCAACAGAGAAAGGTTTTGCTTAGCAAGAACAAAAATGAGCAGGAACATTGGTGGCAGGCTTGATCAAAAGTCAAGTTTGGCAACTAAAGACTTACATTTCAACCTTGTTATCTTTTGAAAGCAGATGAGTGCTGATGACAGAAAAAAAAAAAAGTAAATTTTGTCATTTGGAAGATTTCAACATACATTTTAAAGTCGTGTCACTTCTTTTCAATCAGCCTAAATGAAGTCCTCTGTTCAGAACCGCATCAAAACTTGCATTCTTTTTGTGTTTACTTCACAATCTAGGTTAAGGTAAACTATATAACTTTTTGTGTTCAAAATGAAACAAATTTAAATTACGAGTCATCATCAATCCTTCAAATCCCCTTCCAAAATGTGTTTTGTCTTTTCCTGATTCACTACCAAATGAATTAGCAAATTACAGACCCATTTCAAATCTTCCATTTCTGTCTAAAATACTAGAAAGTTTTGTCCCCCCAATTGTGCTCTTTCTTACAAGAAAATTATACATTTCAGTCTGGATTCAGACCCCATCATAGCACAGAAACTGTGCTTGTTAAAATTACAAATGATTTACTTTTAGCTGCTGACCAAGACTGTATCTTAATACTAGTTAGTTTTACTTGATCTAACTAATTTATGTATGTAAAAATAATTTTTATACCACACATGCATGAAATGACCTCACTGGCCCAGCACACGGCAATCTTTGAAAGTTATCGCAGTCGCGGTCCTGAGAAGTCGATTCTTTTCCGGGAATCATTTTGTTTCAAAATTGGAGAACCGGTTTATTTTAACCGGATCGTTGGTTCTTTGAGACTTGGGGTGCCACGACATTTACGTACTTTGTATGTGTTTTACATATCAATATCAAATACCATACTCATCAATATGGACAATTGCAGGTGTTTTACATTAGACAAGTGAGTCAACATCACTTGTTTTGACTCATTTAACTCACTTGTTCAATTCGCAGTGACAGAAATTACTCTTTCCTCTGTTTTCACAGATATCCACAGCATTTAAATGAATTAAAATTACGTTCTGAGATCGCACACCGACTATGTATACAGAACAAGCATTTAAATGGATTTAAATAATGTTTTGATCAGCTCAAATGTTAGAAGTTAAGTGTACTGAAATAAAATTCTAATTACTAGTAAAAGTAATACCTTTACAAGAAGCCTATTGCCTATTCCATGAAATATTGATTTGGTTTATTTTAGATTCCATAAGACCTGGAGGTAAGACCTAACCCTCTCATATACTGTATAAAAAGAAATGCTTTACAAAGAGGTTAAATGTTAACCTAAATGGTTAAATGTGAAATGTTTGAGCAGGATTAGAAAAAATGCCCTTTAAAAGTAAAATCCTCATTATGTATATGGTATACATATGAACATAAGTATTTTACTTTTTAAAATTTCAAGATTCAAGAGTTTTATTTGTCACATACACAGTTATATACAGAATATACAACCGGCAGTGAAATGTAAACAGGTCCGCTCCATGGACAGTGCAAATTCACAGTTAAAAACACAAGGAGGAAATTATAATAGAAATAGAATAAAAAGTACTAATATATATATATTAATATAATAATATATATATGTAGAATGTAGGATTATAAATATTTCAATTAATAAATAAAGAAGTGGAATAAAACAAGTGAAATAAACTGTGCAGTGAGTAAACTGTAGACTTATAAATATGTGGTTAACAAATGTTCAAAGAAGTATAATGTGCAAACAGGTTTATAACAGGTTGTTACACAGTAACAACGAGAACAGAAAGTGCAGTGCAATGTCAGTGTATCGATGGTCACGTGATGTTAAGTGACTGAGTTCAGGAGTCTGATGGCCTGGGGGAAGAAGCTCCTCCTGAGTCTCTCAGTTTTGGCCATCAGGCTTCGGAAGCGCTTACCAGATGGCAGCAGCGTGAAATGAGGGTTTGCAGGGTGATTAGAGTCCTTGATGATTTTAGTAGCTCTACCTTTGTAGCGTTTGGTGTAGACGTCCTGCAGAGACGGGAGAGCTGACCCTGAGATACGCTCGGATAAGCGCACGACTCTTTGCAGGGCTTTGCAGTCATGACTGGTGCTGTTCCTATACCACGCTGTGATGCACTGAGTTAATACACTTTCTATTGCCCCTAAATAGAAAGTTTTCAGGATAGCTGGTGAAACCCTGAATTTCCTCAGCTGGCGCAGGTGGTACAGTCTTTGCCTGGCTTTTTTCACCTGTGTCTGAATGTGAGCAGTCCAGGTCAGGTCCTCGGAGATGTTTACACCCAGGTACTTGAAGCTGCTCACTCTCTCTACTGGTGACCCGCTGATCATGAGAGGGGAGTATGTCCGTTGCTGTCTCTTCCTGAAGTCCACAATCATTTCTTTGGTCTTGTCAACATTCAGAGAGAGACAGTTGTCCTGGCACCATGATGTTAGATGCTCCACCTCGTCCAAGTATGCCGTCTCATTGTTGTTAGAAATGAGGCCCAGGACAACAGTATCATCAGCAAATTTGATGATAGAGGTGGAGCTGTGTGTGGACAAACAGTCATGTGTGTAGAGAGAGTAGAGCAGGGGACTCAGGACACAGCCCTGTGGAGCTCCCACACTCAGGGAGATGGAGGTGGAGGTGAACTGGCCTACTCTCACCACCTGAGGCCTGCCAGTGAGGAAGTCCTCAATCCAGTGGCAGAGAGAAGGATTCAGGAAGATATATATATATATATATATATATATATATATATATATATATATATATATATATATATATATATATATATATATATATATATATATATTTTTTTTTTTTTATTAGTATTATTTATTTGTAGCGAGGATGCAGAGTCTGAAGTAGAATCCATTTGCAGAGTGTTTATTGAGCAGCAGCAGCAACAAACAAATACCATTAGACAGGCAATGGGTCAAATCCAGAAAATCTATCCAATCCGTGAACATACACAAGGGAAAATCCTAAGGCAGAGTGGAAGGCAGACAGCAGGTCAAAAACAGATATCAGTCCAATCAGGCAATCAAAACAGAAGGAATAATCCAGATAATCACAGTAGAAACAGGCAGAAACATACACAAGGAAGGCAATCAGGTATACAAGGAAACCACTCAGTATGACAGGCTGGCAATACTTCACAATGTGTAACTACAGCTTCTCTGGCTAAATAGTCACCAAACAGGAGGTGAAAATAGAAGCAGCAGAGGGAGTGGAGCCTAGTCAGTTTTCAGGAGATGGCATGGTGTTACAGAACCCCCTTTCCGAGGCCGTCCCCTTGGCTCTTTTTCTGTCCTTCTATCCGTGCAGACGTGTTTTCTCTCTGTTCCCTGCTGGCTCTCGCGCTGTTTTGTTTTGTCTAGTGTTTCGTCTCTTCTCTTTCTCTCTGACTGCTGCTTTGCTGGACTCTTGAAAATACTGAAATGGAATTGATTAACTGGTCAATCAGCGCAATCGACAAGATTTTCTCACTAAGGAAGGGTGCCCCGGGAGAACCCACCTGCCCGGACGGGACCTTTGCAGGGTACGTGAGGGACGCATGGAACAACTGGCAAGTCCTGTGCCTGGAGGCTCTGTCCGTGGAGGATGCGGAAGATTTATACATGATTGGATTATTGATGGCGGGGTTCCTATTCTTTGGCTTTGGGATTGCCCTGACCTATCGGAAGATTGGTAAGACAGCTGCAAGCAAATTCACCCAGCCGCTGTCTGTGGAAATTAAAGAATGCTTCGGGGTTGTGTGTGACCGTCTGAAGGAATTAGATCAGAAAGTGATAGGAATTGAGGAACTGAACCGTAACAACGCAGTCCGGACTGCGGATACGCAGGGTAGAGTGGGCTCTATCGGGGGTCAGATCGGTGAACTTTACGGACTGTAACCGGTCTGGCCATGAGGCTGGACGTAATGTCTAGGGAAACTGCACAGACCGGACGCGAATGCTGAGGACCAGATCTGATTGATTGATTATGATCCGGACAAATTACCGAAGATCATCAAATGGATTAAAAAATAATAAATTGTATTTGCCTGACCTAATCAACTAGCCCAACGAACCTCACTTGGTCCCTATCTCTCGGTTGGGATTTCAGCCTGACAGCTTTGTCTGCTATCTTTCCCTGTGCACTGCCTTATCTCCCTTCAAGGACAAACCATAGAACTGAACTCGAAAACATCTGAAGTTATGGCTAACATTCTCACACAACACAATCTCAGACTCACTCGCACCATACACAACCTACCCGATCCCCCCCTCCAACCGTCTGCCTGTTTATCTATCTCCTCTCCCACTCCATACAAAAAATCCCATCACGTGACCACGTGTACTGTGTCATGTTTATGTTTATGTTTATGTTTATGTTTATGTTTTGTTGTGTTTGCTATGTAATGCTTGCTAAATTGCATTCTTGTATTTCTGGAGAGCGTAGGGCGGCGCCTGAATAATCGGCTGCGGCCCGGAGGCTTGCTCCAAACTTCATTTCGTTATACTGTACTTGTACATGTGTAATGACAAATAAACTTCAACTTCAACTTCAACTTCAACTTCATGGTGCTGGTTGGTTGGGTCTGGCTCAGTGAAACTCCTCGATAAGCAACAGGTCCAGAATGTCATGGGCGGCTACCCATGATCTTTCTTCAGGTCCGTAGCCCTCCCAGTCCACCAGATACTGGACCCTTCTGCGTCTTGAGACCAGCAACAGGTTTACTTTGTAAGCAGGGATACTGAAAGGATTGAAAATAATCAAAGATATTTGATTATTGAACATGAATATTGATATTTGATTATTGATGAACATTTGCTTTACTGTTTTCAACCCCCAACTTTCTTACCAGAAGGGCCATTTGGAATTCCTAAAGACAAAGAAATGCTGAAGGCCTGTAGGCCAAATGTCACACCTGTAGCACAATGGGGGAAGTTTGGTCTGATTGGTCAGTTTGAATGTCTCACATTAGGGTTTCAGTCACATGGTCAAGGAATAGATAAAAGAAGATTGTAACTGTTGCTTGGTCTCTTTTATTCTCTGGCTCTCTCTTCTTGGGGGCCTTCTCGTTGGCTCTTCTTTTCTTTGCTCTCTTCTCTTCTTTGTCTCTCTCTCCCCTTCTCTCTCTTTCTATCCCTCAGGTAACATTCATGCTGGGTATGATTAATGGTATAAGTTTTCATCATCTCATACATTTATTTTGTAACTATTTTAAGTAACTAGATATAACTAAACATAACTAGATTTTGTCATTAAGTTCTTTCAATTACAAATGATGTGCCAACTAGTTTTGATTTGGTATTGACTTTGAAGTGTTACCTATTGCAATACAATATAGTAACATTTTAGAAATGCTCTCCCACATATTTTGCTATTGTAACTGCGCTTATTTCCGTCGTTGGTATAAGCTGCAGAAATGTACAGTTTTCTATCATCTTGCTAATAACATTTCTTTAGTCATTCGGCAACCCTGCAGTCAGAACCACTGTAGGCGATCCACCCTTACAATACCTTCAATGTCCAATGATGGTGGTGGCTCTTGAGCTTGATTGTTGGAGCCATGCTCCACATGAACCGGTTTCAGGAGGGAAACGTGGAATGAGGGAGAGATACAGTAGTTAGCAGGAAGCTCTAGTTGGTAAGTGACTGCATTAATTCTTCTTAGGATCTTAAAAGGGCCAACATACTGTGGGCTGAGCTTCCTGCTAGGTAGCCGCAATTTGAAATCCCTGGTGGAGAGCCAGACACGTTGTCCAGGTTGATAAGGAGGATGTGCGACCGGCGTCGGTTAGCCTGCAGTTCCTGAGTTCTTAACGCTCTCTGTAGATGGACATGGGCACTGTCCCATACCCTCTCACTGCATCGAATCCAGTCGTTCACTGCTGGGACTGATGACGGTTCTCCGGACCAAGGGAACAGTGGGGTCTGGAAGCCTAGGACACACTTGAAGGGGGTTATACCTGCAGATGAGTTGACCAATGAATTTTGGGCACATTCGGCCCAAGGCAGGAACTGCCAATGGTGTTGTTCTCTGCTACAGTATGTTCGGAGGTACCGGCTGATTTCTTGATTAAGACGCTCCACTTGGCCATTTGCTTGAGGGTGGTAACCTGAGGTGAGGCTGATGTTGATATCAAGTTGCTTACAGAAGGCCCTCCAAACCCGAGAAGTGAATTGGGTGCCTCTGTCGCTGACTAGGTCATTAGGCAGACCATAGATTCGGAAGACATGATGGAACAAGGCTTGGGCGGTTTCCATGGCAGTGGGGAGTCCCTTTAATGGTACCAGACGGCAAGATTTAGAAAAGCGGTCAATAATGACTAGGTTAGTGGTGAATCCATTTGAAGGCAGATCTGTGACAAAATCTATGGAGAGGTGAGACCAGGGGCATTAAGGAAATGGCAGTAGGAGGCCTGAGGGTAATTCCTTGGGGGTCTTAGATTGAGCACAGATCTGGCATGATTTTACATAGGCTGTTATAGCTTGTGACATGGCTGGCCACCAGAAGGCATTTTGTAACAACTGGATGGTGCGAGAAATACCGGTATGACCTGAGGAAATGGATGAATGGACCCACTGCATGACACAGAGGCGTAAACTTGAAGGTACATATTGTTTGCCAGGTGGGCAGTTGGAGGGTGCAGGTTCAAATTGTTGGTCCTTCTGAATTTCCTCCATAATATCCCAAGTTACAGGAGCCATGATGGAAGGTGGAAGAATGGGTTCAGGAGGGATGTTGTCAGTGGGAAGGTCATACTGGATAGAGCATCGGCCTTGCCATCCTTACTGCCTGGTCTATAGGTTACAGTAAACTGGAAATGGGTGAAGAACAGCGTGGCGTGGGTTCAGACATTTTGCATTCTTTATATATTCAAGGTTTTTATGGTCAGTTATGATCTGAAATGGATGTGCTGCACCTTCTAGCCAGTGCCATTCTTCAAGGGCGGCTTTCATGGAAAGAATTCCTTGTCTCCCACATCATAGTTTTTCTCAGCTGCCATTAGTTTCTTGGAAAAGAATGCACAAGGAAATAGTTTGCTTGGCTGACCATGTCGCTGAGACAGAACTGCCCCGCTTCCACAATTGGATGTGTCTACCTCCACGATGAAGGGCAAATTGGGATCAGGATGCTTTAAGATCAAATCAAATCAAATCACCTTTATTTATATAGGAATTGGACTTTTAACAAGTCCAATTGTTTCAAAGCAGCTTCACATTGTTAACAGGAAAATAATGCAAAAGAATTTGTACAGCCGTTCTGGTGAAACGGTGATGTTATCCAGCTAATTTCAAGTATCATATAGTGTCAATGCGGGCAGATCGGTAATATAGATGAAATTTAGGTGTCCCCAACTGAGCAAGCCAAAAGCCAGAGGCAACGGTGGCAAGGAACCAAAACTCCTTCAGGGTCAGAATGGAGAAAAAAACCTTGGGAGAAACCAGGCTCAGTCGGGGTGCCAGTTCTCCTCTGGCCGACAAACAAACAGTGTATGATTATAATTCTGGCAACATAGCAGGTCTTAATTCATATTAGGTAAATAGATATTCATAAGATTATTCAAAAGATTGGAGTCGTCATGCTGAAGACGGGTTTAATGAGGATGTTGTGTCGATGCAGCATTTACGGGGGGGAGTTTATTTGACATGCTCTCTGCAGACATTTCAGGGATGTGTTGGTTATGTCCAGGCGCTGGTCCACCAGCTGATCTGGATACGGCCCGGATCCGGCTGACTGCAGTAAACCTCGGGATAAACAGAGAGACTAACATTAGCGTAGATGCCATTCTTCTTATGATGTAACGAGTACATCAGGTGTTATGGGAAGTGTTCCCGGTTCCGGCTGACCTAGTTAATGCAGCCTAACAATCATTTACTGATTTGAATAATAGAAATTGATAATGTTTTATGTGTAAGCCATAGTAAAGAGATGCGTTTTTAGTCTAGATTTAAACTGACAGAGTGTGTCTGCTTCCTGAACAATGCTAGGAAGACTGTTCCAGAGTTTAGGCGCTAAATGGGAAAAAGATTGACCGCCTGCAGTTGATTTTGATATTCTAGGTATTATCAACTGGCCAGAGTTTTGAGACCGCAATAGACATGATGGAGCATAATGCGTTAAGAGTTTGTTCAAGTACTGGAGAGCTAAACCATTTAGTGCTTTGTAAGTAATAAGCAAGATTTTAAAATTTATACAATGTTTAATAGGGAGCCAGTGCAGTGTTGACAGAACCGGGCTAATATGGTCATACTTCCTTGTTCTAGTAAGAGCTCGAGCTGCTGCGTTTTGGACCAGCTGGAGTTTGTTTATTAAGCGAGCAGGGCAACCACCCAGTAAAGCATTACAGTAATCTGTAGTTGATAATACCTAGAATATCAAAATCAACTGCAGGCAGTCGATCCTTTTCCTATTTAGCGCCTAAACTCTGGAACAGTCTTCCTAGCATTGTTCGGGAAGCAGACACACTCTGTCAGTTTAAATCTAGACTAAAAACGCATCTCTTTACTATTGCTTACACATAAAACATTGTCAATTTCTATTATTCAAATCAGTAAATGACTGTTAGGCTGCATTAACTAGGTCAGCCGGAACCAGGAACACCTCCCATATCACCTGATGTACTCGTTACATCATAAGAAGAATGGCATCTATGCTAATGTTAGTCTCTCTGTTTATCCCGAGGTTTATACCGGGCCGTATCCAGATCAGATGGTGGACCTGTGCCTGGACATGACCAACGCATCCCTGAAATGTCTGCAGAGAGCGTGTCAAATAAACTCCCCATAAATGCCGATCGACACAACATCCTCATTAAACCCGTCTTCGGCGTGACAACTCCAGTCTTTCGATAATCTTACGAATATCTATTTACCTAATATGAATTAAGACCTGTAATGTTGCCAGAATTATAATCATACACTGTTTGTTCGTCAGCCAGAGGAGAACTGGCACCCCGACTGAGCCTGGTTTCTCCGTTGCCTTTGGCTTTTGGCTTGCTCAGTTGGGGACACCTAAATTTCATCTATATTACCGATCGGCCCGCATTGACACTATATGATACTTGAAATTAGCTGGATAACATCACCGTTTCACCAGAACGGCTGTACAAATTCTGTTGCATTATTTTCCTGTTAACAATGTGAAGCTGCTTTGAAACAATTGGACTTGTTAAAAGCACTATATAAATAAAGGTAATTTGATTTTGAAAAGTTGTGCTTGCCTGAAACAAAAGAAACCATGTAAAGAGACCAGAGCACCTCTCCAAAATATTGATACTACTCACCCGTTCGAGCTTGTTTCCATTGATTTCTTACACCTGGATAAATCTAAAGGAGGGTATGAGTATATCTTAAGTAGTTGATCACTTCACACGATTTGCACAAGCCTAAAGTTGTTTAATGACTACGTGCTGCAGTTTGGGTTCCCGCAAAGAATTCACCATGACCAAGGAGCAGAGTTTGAAAACCAGCTGGTTGCACAGTTGAAGAAGAGTTGTGGAGTTGCTGGATCAAGGACCACACCGTATCAATGCTATAACATACGGAATCCAAACACAATATCATTTCACTCCACACCATATGAAATGCAGAACTTTACATCATGGACTTACCCAGTGTCGCAGTATCAGCGGTCACAGTTAAAGAAGACAAATGACTATGTTAATGTCCAGTATATTCCTTTATTGAAGAATAGCAAATAGGGTTAATCTGCAGTGCATATATAAATTGAAAGTTTCACCCTAAAAAAAAAGAAAACATTAAGAAACACAAAAGAGTAATGTCGGGACGACATTTATTTCGAAGGGAGAGTGTGGTGGTTACAATTTGTAATAAAAAGAAAAAGAGAAGAAAAGTAAAATAATGAGTGGTGTTGTCAAACAATATTGTTTTGTCACTAAGAAACTGTGATTAACGCATACTGTATGATTTTGTTTGAATGTATAAATAATTTGAAGATGTAAGTTTAAAAGTTAGGTTCAAGTTAACAATGTGTGTAGCGTGTGTAACGTGTGTTATGTGTTAATGCTAATCTGATGGCAGAGGCCAGGCATCAGAAAGAATGTGAAGACGGGGGAAATTTATGTATATGTTTTGTGCTTTCAATAACTAATATAACAGACAAAGCTGTGCACAGTGCGGTATCACAGGTTCTGACTTTAGACTACGACAATGTGCTGCCTGCAAACAAACATTATATTGTTCCAAAGCATGTCAAGCTAATCACTGGACAGCCCATATGAAACACTGTAGCCCAACAGCAAGAGTAAACACAAATTATTCAGTTCACTGCAAGGAATGGGAAGCCGACAAGTCTACACGTGCTGCCTTTGTAGGAAAACAGTGTCTAGTGCCGTGTCACATTCAAGGGCTCCTTGTCGATGCATTATGGGATACAGGATCTCAGGTTTGTATAGTGGATGAACACTGGAAGAGTGAGCACTTACCAGATATTAGACTAAGAAATGTGGCCGAGGTAATTGACACACCTGAGGGACTTCACCTTATGTGGGGTGGATGGATGATGAGGGGTAGTCAGCTCTGTCATCCTATCATCGGGTATAATGTGATCGAGCAAATGGCGAAAAAAAGACGGCAGCTTTAGTTTGTGCATTGATTACAGACAGCTAAACTGTAAAACTCATCCTGATCGACAACCCATTCCCCGTGTACAAGACATAATGGACAGTTTGGGGGGGGAACTCCTGGTTTTTGCTTCTTGACCAAGGAAAAGCGTATCATCAGGGCTTCATGGTTAAGGCCTTTGTAACACCGTGGGGCTTGTATGAGTGGATCAGGATACCTTTTGGCCTGATGAACGCTCCCTCTGCTTTTCAGTGCTGCATGGAAGAGTGCCTGGATGAGCTAAGGGATAACATCTGCGTTCCCTATTTGTATGACACGTTAGTTTTCAGTAACACCTTTGAAAATCACGTAGAGGATGTAAGAAAAGTCTTGCAAAGATTGAGGCAGTATGGAATAAAATTAAAGCCTAGTAAATGTGAACAATTCAAGCGTAAAGTGAGGTACCTTGGGAGGATTGTGTCTGCAGAAGGAAGTAAGATGGATCCAGGCAATACAGCTGCTGTGACAGACCTGAAAGAGAAGAGACCTAGTACAGTTGGGTAACTGAGGGCAGTCATGGGCCTGTTGAGTTACTATCGACAGTATATAAAAAAAGATTCTCCCGAATGCGGGACCCTTGTACGACTTGCTGAAACAAACTGAGGCAAACAAAGAGAGGTCTAAAGACACAAAGAACCAACAGTGGAAAGGAAAGAAAAGGGGAGTGCCTTCTCAGACACCAATTGTGTGGATGGACAAGCACCAAGAGATACTGGAGGGACTGATAGACTGTCTGGTTGAGCCACCTGTTCTCGCATTTCCTGATTTCTCACAGCCGTTCGTACTTCATACCGACGCTTCAAATCAGGGACTTGGAGCTGTTTTGTATCAAAAACAAGACTTAAAGCTTAAGAGTCATCGCATATAGGTCCCGAACATTGACAGCTGCAGAAAAGAAGTACCACTCAGAAAAGTGCAGAAAAGAAGTACCACTCAGGCAAACTGGAGTTTCTAGCCTTGAAGCGGGCTGTCTGATTTCTTTTGATGACACCCAAACGTCTGAGCATGTATGTGAGCCATTGCCTGTGGATAAGATCAGTCAAGCACAGCAAAACGATGACCACATTGGACCTGTTTTACAGTTTAAGTTGTCTGATAAAAAGCCAACAGGACATCTGTTTAAGACCTTGAGTGCACAAAGTAAATGTTTACTGCGCAGTTGGGACAAACTTTTCTTGGGAGACGATGGCATCTTCCGTATAAAAATGAACAGTCGAACACAGCTGATCTTACGCGAAGTATAAGCAACATGTGCTGAGAGAATTACATGACAACATGGGTCATCAAGGCCTAGATCGGACAATGTCCTTAATCAGAGAAAGGTTCTATTGACCACAAATGAATTATGATGTTGATCATTATGTGACCAAAAGTTGTGCTTGCCAGAAACAAAAGAAACCATGTAAAGAGACCAGAGCACCTCTCCAAAATATTGTCACTACTCACCCGTTCGAGCTTGTTTCCATTGATTTCTTACACCTGGATAAATCTAAAGGAGGGTATGAGTATATCTTAATCGTAGTTGATCACTTCACACGATTCGCACAAGCCTCACGCAACTACCTCAAAATCGGCTAAAACTATTGTTGACAAGTTGTTTAATGACTACGCGCTGAAGTTTGGGTTCCGCAAAGAATTCACCATGACCAAGGAGCAGAGTTTGAAAACCAGCTGGTTGCACAGTTGAAGAAGAGTTGTGGAGTTGCTGGATCAAGGACCACACCGTATCACCCCCAAGGAAATGGGCAGGTTGAACGTTTCAACCGAACGTTACTTCAGATGTTGAAAACATTTGACCAAAAACAGAAAACCAATTGGAAAGAGTCCCTAAACAAACTTAGCTTTGCATACAACAGCACATGATGTGAAGTAACAGGATTTTCCCCATTTTACTTGCTGTTTGGAAGGTCCCCAAGGTTACCAGTGGATCTGCTGTTTGGCTTGACCTCTGACACAGGAACTACAGACTATAAAGAGTATGTGAAGAGATGGAGGCAAGAAATGCAAGATGCTTTTGAAATTACCAGACAGACAGCGAAGAAGTCAGCAGAGAGGAACAAGAAGAATTATGATGGGAAGGTGAGGAGTTCCATATTGGGCCCTGGAGATCGTGTCCTAGTGCGAAATTTGACACCAAGAGCGGGGACTGGGAAGCTTCACAATCATTGGGAGGATGTTGTACATAAAATTGTACGTCAAGTGGAAGAAGGGAGTCCAATTTATTAAGTGAAACCGGAACAAGGAAAGGGAACATCTCGTGTCCTTCACCGTAATCTCTTACTGTCTTGCGATTACTTACCATTGGAGGTTGAACTCAGGAGGGAGTCAAAGCCAAAGAAGACTTGACTGAATGAGAAGACTGAATGAACAAAGGCCATCTGATGGAAATGAGTCTAATCCAGAAGAAGGGGAGGATGAAGACTATTACTATTACTTACCTGCTGTGCAGCATCAGCAACCTGTGGAAGAAAAAGGTGAATCAGATAACCTATACTTACCTGTTGTCCAGCCCAACGAACCTGAAAGGAAGAAGAGAAGTTAACCTTGAGATAACGAGTGTTGATGAAACAGCAGCCCAAACAGGGAATGATGGCTTACCTCAACAGGAGGGAGATGCGATGAATGAGGAACAACCTGTAGGACAACCTGATGATGAAGCAGATGCTCATGCAGTCCCAGGCGAATGCAACAGTGAAGGAGAACAGGTGGACAGATGGCCTTGGAGAAAAAGGAGACCACCGAAAACATTCACTTACGATTACTTGGGTACCCCTGAATGCTATAACATATGGAATCAAAACACAATATCATTTCACTCCACACCATATGAAATGCAGAACTTTACATCATGGACTTACCCAGTGTCGCAGTATCAGCCAGTATATTTATATGCATACTAAACAGATTTGAAATCGAGTGAAGAAAAGGGGTCACAGTTAAAGAAGACAAACGACTATGTTAATGTCCAGTATATTCCTTTATTGAAGAATAGCAAATAGGGTTAATCTGCAGTGCATATATAAATGAAAAGTTTCACCTAAAAAAAAAAAAAGAAAACATTAAGAAACACAAAAAGAGTAATGTCGGGACGACATTTATTTTCGAAGGGAGAGTGTGGTGGTTACAATTTCTAATAAAAAGAAAAAGAGAAGAAAAGTAAAATAATGAGTGGTGTTGTCAAACAATATTGTTTTGTCACTAAGAAACTGTGATTAACGCATACTGTATGATTTTGTTTGAATGTATAAATAATTTGAAGATGTAAGTTTAAAAGTTAGGTTCAAGTTAACAATGTGTGTAGTACGTGTGTTATGTGTTAATGCTAATCTGATGGCAGAGGCCAGGCATCAGAAAGAATGTGAAGACGGGGAAATTTATGTATATGTTTTGTGCTTTCAATAACTAATATAACAGTTAAGAGTCAAAGTACAGTGTTTACAAAAGGAAATGTGTTATTTCACAAGAATAAGGGTAATGAAGGAGTTCATGCTTATGTTGTGTAAAGAAATCATTATTTCTGCTGATGCTTTAAATACACCCAGAGCTTATTTAAGTAGTTAAAAGAGTTTAAGACATAGACAGTAGTATATGTGTTTAATTTGCTAGGCAGAATGTCATACGTGAGTATTGATTGCTATAGATATATACTATTAATGTACACTGTCATCTAAAAGTTATCGAAATTGTTTGAATTGGAAACAGAGCCTGATGAGAAACTGTATGTGAGTAATTCTGTGTTTACATATATATTGTGGTTTTTCTTCTGCAAGAGATGTTTCATGTTATACGGTTATCAGTATATGAAAATGTTGAAATATTTGCATTAATCAAAAACAATATACAGACTGAGAAGTTGAAGCAGCAGCTCCGTGTGTCTGCGTCTTTATTGTCTCTTAATATCTCCCCTCATCAGGCGGCGAGGGTACTACATATATTGCCACGATTGGTCAAATAATTAACCAATTAGCCAAATATTGTTCTATCCTAACAAACCATACATCAATGGAAAGCCTATTTATTCAGCTTTCAGATGATGTATACATCTCAAAATTGACCCTTATGACTGGTTTTGTGGTCCAGGGTCACATATTTAAAACAACCTTTATTAGACATTAATTGCATTCATATCCAGTGTTTCTTAAAATGTTTATTAAGCACAAACACACACACACACACACACTGTAATTGCATCCTTTTTTCCTTGCACTTGACGATTCTCTCTGGGTTTCTACTGTTTTCCGCTCTGCCTCTCATGATGGTGTCTTTACTTTGTATCTTTGATCTGTGCACCATTTTTAATCGGTGCTCTGCCGGACTTCATTTTGGCTGTTGTTTTTCATGAGATCCTGGTTGAGGACGGCCAGCTGCTTCAGGAACTCTGTGTCGGGCTTGATGTACCTCGCCTTTATGAGATGATCAATGGCATCCTCCACAGTCATGTTATGGTGGATCATGAGGTATGCCAGAAAAAGTGTAGGGGCATAGCTGACACCGTCTGTGCAGTGAATGAACACCTTATCTGTGGGAATAAAAACAGAGAGATGAGTCAACAAAAAAAAAGTCCCAAACAGTTTGTCACTCCAGAACACTTGATAAAAGATCTTACTTCCTGGGGTTTGCTTGGCCTTGTGGATGAATTTGGCAGCTTTGTAGAAGTATTTGCTGATTTTGTCGCGCGTTGCAGGCAAGCCACAATATTTGATGTTCATGCCTCTGTAATAACTCGCCCCTGTATTAACAGTTTCTCTCAGGTCTTTCTCCCAGAGCAGCCCCAACCAGACCCTCAGTTTGGTCTTCACCGCAGCCGCATTCAGGGACGTGAGTAATACCCAGCTCCTTCAGTCTCATTCGGTCCCGTGCTATCTCTCTGCACGAGAACACAACAGCCTAGATTAGTCTTGGGAGGATTTACAATGTAGAAATATATCCTGTTCACACATGGTTTATTTTAGTGTAAATGTGTTGTAGACTTACTCGTTCCAATGAAGATGTTGTTCCAGACTGCAGTGACAGGTCTATGACGCTGTGTACAGCCCTTCACACGCCCTCCAATCGGAACCAGTCTTCTTCCGAAATAGTTCCTGCACGTCAGGTGTTGGCACAGAACTGCTTGGACCTGGGACACACGATTCATCTGAAGCAAGCAGATCTGATTCAGATTCTGACTCGGGAACGCTTGAGACACACGATTCCTTGGGATCAACCAGATCCAGTCCAGCCTCAGGAACGCTTGCATCTGGGACACACAAGGGCTCGGTTATTAGAAACATCACTAACCACAGACCAAAATGAATAATTAGTCCAACTTGAAAGACATTTCTGTTTGCGTCTCATTCGTTTCTGTACTCACACAGTTCAGTCATTTACGGGAGTGGCAACCACATTTACAAAAACTATTCGCACACGTGTACTATACGTAAATGCGGTGTCATCCTGGAACAACTCGTTGTTAATGACGTTAAATGACATTCACCTTTTGGGATGTTCTTTTCATGGTTTTCAGGAGAAGCATCCGTGCCATCATTGACGTCAACCTCCTGACCTTCTGCAGACACAGGTTCACCTTCTGGGCCGTTCATTTCAGGGGTTTCAGGAGCATCCGTGCCACCCTGATCGATCCCGCTGCTGCTCCCCGACACTTCTGCTGGCCAGCAGATGCCAACCAGTTCCAATTCAGGTTCCGGTTCAGGAACTCTTGGCACTTGGACCAGATCCTTTTCAGAGCTTAGCTCAGGAACAGCCGGATCCATCCCAAAAAGCATTTGAAAAAATCCACCAATTTTTTTCATCATCCACTCTTTGGTACTTCCTGAAAAACACATAATATGTTATTAGAAACATCTCAAGCCACAGATTAGACATGAATAATTAGTCTGACTTGAAAGACATCTCTGTTTGCATCTCATCTCAAATGCTCTGTTGACATCAGGGTTGGGAAGGTTACTTTTAAAATGTATTTCACTACAGATTACAAAATACCTGCTTTAAAAAGTAATTTGTAATGTATTTCAAATCAGATTGCACAAGTTTTGTAACCAAACACAGGACTTGGTTTTCCTCTGCATATTATTTTAAACAACATCAGTTGTCCAGAATATTTATTGAAGCAAAAAATGCAGACAATCTTGAAAAAAAAAAGAACGCTCAAGAAGGAAACACGATGCATTAAGATCTACTTGTGATCCGATCGACCAAACGCATCTTAATACCAGGTGTGAACAGGGCTCAAGTAATGTTCATATGTCAGAAATGTACAGTTCTAAGACAATGCAAATCATGCAGTTCGCTAACATCGTGCATTCATTTAAGCAGAAACAATGATCTCATTAAAACAGTTATTATTATAAGTTTTGATCATCCTAATGATTACAGTAAGTTATATAGAAAATGTGTGATCGGTGCGTGTTGAGCATTCACCTGTCGGGCTGTTCTCAGGGGTTTTACAGGTAGAGGTTGGGTGCTTCATGTCAATGTCGATCTGCAGATCCTCCCCCTCTAAAGCGCAGTGACTGACCGACATGCACTCGTCCGTGTCCACCTCCAGCTGTGCAGTGATCTCGCCCGGTGAGCAGCCGAGAAGGTCGTAGATGTGATCGGTGACCATAAACTCCATCTGCACATCTTCCTCATCCGGGACCCAGACACTGTCAGTGCAGTAGAACTCTCCGTTCACGTATATCTCCAGACACACCTCTCGGCGGTTTGTAGACATCGTTTGTTTTGTAGGTTTCTGCTGTAATATGTAGTAATATATATTTCAGGTTTGCTGTAGTGTATCGGTAGGTTTCTGCTGTAGTGTATCGGTAGGTTTCTGCTGTAGTGTATCGGTAGGTTTCTGCTGTAGTGTATCGGTAGATGTGTCGCTGCACTGAGAGACTGCGAGCAAGAGTCTTAATAGTAAGCCTATTGTAAGCCTACTGTCTGTGACGTAATAATACATGACGCTCCATGGTTGCCATAGAAACGCAGTGATTGGCAGTAGCAGCGCTCTCAACGGTTTATGTTGTCTCTGACTCACTAATGATCTATATATTATTATTAATATAAATTAAATAATTGAACACAATTTCCTGTACTCCGATTACTTTTACTGACTCAATTTCAATCACCTTAGAGGTGGGTAACAATATATAGACGATTTACCAGTTTTCCAGTCAGTGTTTGCGATGCCACAATATATAAAAATATAAAATAAAAGACATAATTACCAGATGTAATTTTGAAGGCTGGATTAAATGTGGTGATAAAAACATCGCGTAAATCCTTCTGTTGAGTCCTGTCCTCGCGAGCTGAACGCCAAAACAAACGACGCCAGTGTTAGTTAGTCCGATTCATGAGCAAATGACTCGTTTGAGCCGATTCTTTTCATGGCTCGTTTTATTTTCACTCACAGATCAGTCTAACGAACACGAGTCCTTCACTGAATGAACTTGAGGAATTCGTCAAAGCAGTTACTGAATCAACATTTGACTCACTCACTGAACCGCAAATTATCGTTGTTTTAACGATGCTCGTTTCGAAACGAGTGTACCGAAGACTCGTTAAACGTTACTTAAAGTGTCCCTATTATGGATTTTTGAAAATGACCTTTCATGTAGTGTGTAACATAGTTCAAAGTGAAGGAAAACACCCTGCAAAGTTTTAAATCTTAAAGTGCACCGTTTATAAAGTTACTGTCTCTCAAAAGTAAGAGTCGACTCTGAGTCAATTAAACTAATTGTAACTATTTATAAACAATAGTTTACATCAAATGTAAACATCAAATTGACTGTTATTTCTTGTAAGGTGTAAAAATACTGTCATTTCTTTCTTACTTTGCAATCTAATGGTTACTTTTCTTAAATGAGACCCCCTCGATGACGTGTGCAGCCTTCAAATGCGACCGGAGGACGCAGCCTTCGAAATGAGACGCAGCTATAGACTGTAACAAAAAAATATGGACGTAGTGTCCATGACGTCATCCGTAGGTTTCTGAAGAGAATTTTTGAAGCCTAAAGTCGATCGTTGCCATCTCGGAAGCATGTCACTCCCGGAAAACTGAAAATGGGCAAAGAGGCGGAACGTGGGTGGAGCTGCGGTGACGTGATGACTTATGCTGCCTTCACGTGCTATCGGAATTATCATAAATATTAGTTTCCTAGTTTCAAATTCAGTTTTTCCTATTTTCAAATGTCGTGCGCTAGTTTGAGATGACATATGTCACGGACTAAACGTTAGCGATTTGTTATGGCAGATCCAGAGTGGCTCTGGGCAGATCCAATAATTTTAAACTTCAACAGAGTACCCACCTTCAAGGAAGTTAATGCTTGTCAATGGAGAGTGGCCAGACTCTCTGTACAAATGAAATGTACGAGAGTCTGGTAGGACCAGGCTTCTCTCAAGTCACAATTTGAATGCAGTGTGCCAGGAATTGTGTGCCACGACTTCAGAAGTGGGAAGTAGGAAATTTCCGATAGCACGTGAAGGCAGCATAACAGCAGACAAACGGCAATCCACCTGTCACTCAAAGTGTCCACGCCCTTAATTATGCAGAACTTTAAGGCTTTATGGAATGTAAATGAAAGAGTTATAAAACAATTCACCCCCCTCACAGTTGTCATGAAGGGCAAAATTAGCCGTATAGACCAACACCACTTTTTGTACCAGGCTGTAAACATATTTTTTTTCAGCTGTAAAGTTGGGCATTTTAACATGGGGGAGATACAGATTTGACTCCCTTTTCTCTCTAGCGGCCAGTCGATGAATTGCAGTTTAAGCCACTTAATTGCGTGTTGGGTTCAAGAGAGACTGCGAAAGGTTGTTTTACACTCTTTATTGCAGTGCATTATGGGATTGAATGAGTGCACTCAATAACATCCACTATGGTTTCGGATACCACTACAAATGGCTGTCCCCTCAAATAATGCCCTATTCAAGGGTATAGGGGGCGATCTCAGACACAGCCCTGGTTTGTCACCATGGTGATTTGATGATCACACCTGTTTGTTTTCTGTTCACATTATCACTGTGTGTTTACTGTCTGGTATTGTTTGTGCTGTGCACGCTGTTTCCTAGACTCTTTCTTTTGTTTGTACCCGAGTGGATATCATTTAATAAATGTAATTTTGATTCTGAATCATCTTCATTGGAACCTAAAAACTTTACATTAATTTTTATTGAACTTGTTTTTAATTACATGTCTTAATGTCTTGTAATTACACATTTGTAGTGATGAAGCTGCAATTTAGTATATTTAAAACATTGGGCCCTATTTTAAGGATCTGAGCACATGGCGCAGGTGCACTCAGGGCGTGTCTGAATCCACTTTTACTAGTTTAACGATGGGAAAAACGGTTGGTGCGCCAGTGTGGTGGTTACAATTTGTAATAAAAGAAAAAGAAAAGAAAAGTAAAATAATGAGTGGTGTTGTCAAACAATATTGTTTTGTCACTAAGAAACTGTGATTAATGCATACTGTATGATTTTGTTGATGACGATTTATTTTTCTTGCCTAGAGTGGTATGGGCGATCGATTAGTTGATTACTTTTGCCTTGGGCTCACCTGCTGGGGGAGGGGGCGCGCTGCTCAAACAATATCATTGTCACTTGCACCGCATGTTTCATGTTTAGTGTATCCGTCTCCATTGGCGAGCAGGGCTTCACATGTGATAAATGTAAGGAGATAGTCACGCTGACGGAGATTTGAGAATTAGAGACACGCATCCAGACTTTATTTGAGAGTAGTGAGAATGTAACAGCTTTAGACACTACTTTGGATGCGACTGGCTTAGTGAACGTTGTACATTGTTCGGTTCGGCTGTAGAGCCCATGCGTAACGGTGAGGTGGCATAGTCGTGGATCAAAAAAACACTCTTACATTCCGATTAGAACATCAAACAGGTTCTCCCCACTCAGTGATGCACCCACTGAGAATCCTGTTGAAAGTGCCCTAGTTATTGGTGATTCTATTACACGGAACGTGAAAATAGAGACGCCAGCCACCATAGTCACATGTTTACTGGGAGCCAGAGCGCCTGACATCAAAGCAAATTTAAAAGTGCTGGCTAAAGCTAATCGTAAATTCTCTAAGATTATTATTCACGTTAGCACTAACGATGTTCGACTTCGCCAGTCGGAGATCACCAAAATTAATATTAAAGGGGTGTGTGAACTCGCAAGTACGATGGCAGATGCAGTTTTTTGTTCGGTCCGCTCCCCTGTTAAAAGGAGTGATGAGATACTTAGCAGACTATCATCACTCAATGGCTGGTTGTCTAAGTGGTGTCCGCAAAATAACATAGGGTTCATAGACAATTGGAAAAGCTTTTGGGGCAGACCTGACCTGTTGAAGAGGGACGGCATCCATCCCTCTTGGAGTGGTGCTGCTCTTCTCTCTAGTAATTTGGCACATAGTCTTAGAGCTAAACCTTGACTAACTGGGGCCCAGGTCAGGAAGCAGACGGACTGGCTTACCCGACTGTTTGCTAGCTGTCTCCCGTTACAGAAGTCAGATAAATCCCAACACATAGATACTCTTTCACCTAGATATTATCACATAGAGACTGTGTCTGTTCCCCGAATTAGTAAATACAAAAAACCATCAAGACCATTCAACAGTAAAAACTTAATTGATGTCCAACAAATAAACAACAGACATAATACAGATGATCAAATGATAAAGCTCGGGTTGCTGAATATTCGATCCCTTTCCCAAAGCGCTTATTGTTAATGATATGATTGCAGATAATAATCTAAATGTGCTGTATTTGACAGAAACCTGGCTAAAACCTGACGACTACATTACTTTAAATGAGTCCACCCCACAAGATTATTGTTATAAACACGAGCCACATCTGAAAGGTAAAGGGGGAGGGGTTGCTGTAATTTATAATAATATCTTCAGTATTACTCAGAAGTATAGTTTCAATAAATATATAAATGTTGATACCGTTGAAATTCTGCAGCAGAGCGACGACATCTCAGATCATTACCTAGTATCATGTATACTTAATTTAGCTAAGGCTGCAAAGCCGTCCCTTCACTTCAAATATGGCAGAACTATCACTGTCGCCACTAAAGATTGCTTTTAAATAATCTTCTTCATCAGTTTCATCTCCTCAGCATCCCAGATAGCCTAGAGGAACTCGATTTTGCAACAGAAACTATTGACTCTCTTTTTCCAGCACTTTAGACACAGTTGCTCCCGGCGCTAAAGAAGATTAATGAAAATAGTCCAACGCCGTGGTACAACGAGCACACCCGGCCCTTAAAACAGCAGCCTGGAAAATAGGCGCAGCAGCTAGAAGAAAACAAAACGAGAGGTTTTTCGTTATTCATGGAAAGAGAGCATGATCGCATACAGAAAGGCCGTAAAAACTGCTAGATCTGCTTATTTCTCGACTCTCTTAGAAGAAAACAAACACAACCCAAGTATTTATTTGATACAGTGTCTAAGTTAACCAAAAATAAAGCTTCTACTTCTGATGGTTGTAAACAGCACAGCAGTAATGACTTTATGAACTTCTTTACGTGTAAGATCGATAATATTAGGAAGAAAATTATAACCATGCAGCCATCTACTACAGTATTGAATTGAATTGAATTGAATTGAATATTTTATTTGTCATTACACATGTACAAGTACAGTGTAACGAAATGAGTTTGGAGCAAGCCTCCGGGCCGCAGCCGACTAGTCAGGCGCCGCCACACGCTCTCCAGAAATACAAGAATGCAGTTTAGCAAGCATTACATAGCAAAGAAGGACAGATCAGGGGGTATCACATCAGACAGAGCATTGTTGTGTCACTGAGAAAAAATTACATTCATTCACTGCTATAGGAGAGGAAGAATTGGCTAAACTCGTTAAATCATCTAAATCAACAACATGTATGCTCGACCCTATACCGACGAGGCTATTTAAAGAGATGCTACCAGAGGTCATAGATCCTCTTCTTAATATCATTAACTCAAGTTGGCTATTATCAAAACACTTATTAAAAAACCTCAACTTGATCCTACAGAATTAGTCAATTACAGGCCGATCTCAAATCTACCCTTTCTGTCAAAAATACTGGAAAAGGCAGTGTCTTCACAATTATTTTCCTTTTTAGAAAGAAATGGTATCTGTGAGGATTTCCAGTCAAGATTTAGACCGTATCATAGTACTGAGACTGCTCTCATCAGAGTTACAAATGATTTACTCTTATCATCCGATCGTCGTTGTATCTCTCTATTAGTGTTACTCGATCTTTGTGCTGCATTCGATACTATCGACCACAACATTCTTTTGAATAGGCTCAAAAATTATGTTGGCATTAATGGAATTGCATTGGCATGGTTTAAATCATACTTATCTGACCGTTATCAGTTTGTAGCAGTAAATGAAGACATGTCACACCGATCACAAGTTCAGTATGGAGTACCGCAGGGCTCAGTGCTAGGACCGTTGCTCTTCACCCTGTACATGCTACCACTGGGAGATATCATTAGGAAGCATGGCATTAGTTTTCACTGTTATGCTGACGATACTCAGCTCTGTATTTCTTCACGCCCTGACGAAACTTACCAATTCACAAGATTAACGGAATGCATAGCTGATATAAAACATTGGATGTCTAGTAATTTCCTGCAACTTAATTAAGAAAAACAGAATTTTTAATCATTGGACAAAAAAACTCTGCAAGTGGTAACCTAGAATACTGTCTAACACTCGATGGCTGCTCTGTCAAGTCCTCGTCATCAGTTAGGAACCTGGGTGTGCTCTTTGATACCAATCTTTCATTTGAAAGCCACGTTTCTAAAATCTGTAAAACTGCATTCTACCATCTTAAAAATATATCTAAATTATGGCACATCCTTTCAATGCAAAATGCTGAACAGTTAATTCATGCGTTCATGACCTCAAGGCTAGATTATTGTAATGCTTTACTGGGTGGTTGCCCTGCTTGCTTAATAAACAAACTCCAGCTGGTCCAAAGCGCAGCAGCTCGAGCTCTTACTAGAACTAGGAAGTATGACCATATTAGCCCGGTTCTGTCAACACTGCTCCCTATTAAACAATCAGCAAAATCTTGCTTATTACTTACAAAGCACTAAATGGTTTAGCTCCCCAGTACTTGAGCGAACTCTTAACGCATTATACTCCATCACGTCTATTGCGGTCTCTAAACTCTGGCCAGTTGATAATACCTAGAATATCAAAATCAACTGCAGGCAGTCGATCCTTTTCCTATTTAGCGCCTAAACTCTGGAACAGTCTTCCTAGCATTGTTCGGGAAGCAGACACACTCTGTCAGTTTAAATCTAGACTAAAAACGCATCTCTTTACTATGGTTTACACATAAAACATTGTCAATTTCTATTATTCAAATCAGTAAATGACTGTTAGGCTGCATTAACTAGGTCAGCCGGAACCAGGAACACCTCCCATATCACCTGATGTACTCGTTACATCATAAGAAGAATGGCATCTATGCTAATGTTAGTCTCTCTGTTTATCCCGAGGTTTATACCGGGCCATATCCAGATCAGATGGTGGACCTGTGCCTGGACATGACCAACGCATCCCTGAAATGTCTGCAGAGAGCGTGTCAAATAAACTCCCCATAAATGCCGCATCGACACAACATCCTCATTAAACCCGTCTTGGCGTGACAACTCCAGTCTTTCGATAATCTTACGAATATCTATTTACCTAATATGAATTAAGACCTGTAATGTTGCCAGAATTATAATCATACACTGTTTGTTCGTCAGCCAGAGGAGAACTGGCACCCCGACTGAGCCTGGTTTCTCCGTTGCCTTTGGCTTTTGGCTTGCTCAGTTGGGGACACCTAAATTTCATCTATATTACCGATCGGCCCGCATTGACACTATATGATACTTGAAATTAGCTGGATAACATCACCGTTTCACCAGAACGGCTGTACAAATTCTGTTGCATTATTTTCCTGTTAACAATGTGAAGCTGCTTTGAAACAATTGGACTTGTTAAAAGCGCTATATAAATAAAGGTAATTTAATTTTGAAAAGTTGTGCTTACCTGAAACAAAAGAAACCATGTAAAGAGACCAGAGCACCTCTCCAAAATATTGATACTACTCACCCGTTCGAGCTTGTTTCCATTGATTTCTTACACCTGGATAAATCTAAAGGAGGGTATGAGTATATCTTAAGTAGTTGATCACTTCACACGATTTGCACAAGCCTAAAGTTGTTTAATGACTACGTGCTGAAGTTTGGGTTCCCCAAAGAATTCACCATGACCAAGGAGCAGAGTTTGAAAACCAGCTGGTTGCACAGTTGAAGAAGAGTTGTGGAGTTGCTGGATCAAGGACCACACCGTATCAATGCTATAACATACGGAATCCAAACACAATATCATTTCACTCCACACCATATGAAATGCAGAACTTTACATCATGGACTTACCCAGTGTCGCAGTATCAGCGGTCACAGTTAAAGAAGACAAACGACTATGTTAATGTCCAGTATATTCCTTTATTGAAGAATAGCAAATAGGGTTAATCTGCAGTGCATATATAAATTGAAAGTTTCACCCTAAAAAAAAAAAGAAAACATTAAGAAACACAAAAGAGTAATGTCGGGACGACATTTATTTTCGAAGGGGAGAGTGTGGTGGTTACAATTTGTAATAAAAAGAAAAAGAGAAGAAAAGTAAAATAATGAGTGGTGTTGTCAAACAATATTGTTTTGTCACTAAGAAACTGTGATTAACGCATACTGTATGATTTTGTTTGAATGTATAAATAATTTGAAGATGTAAGTTTAAAAGTTAGGTTCAAGTTAACAATGTGTGTAGCGTGTGTAAGTGTGTTATGTGTTAATGCTAATCTGATGGCAGAGGCCAGGCATCAGAAAGAATGTGAAGACGGGGGAAATTTATGTATATGTTTTGTGCTTTCAATAACTAATATAACAGACAAAGCTGTGCACAGTGCGGTATCACAGGTTCTGACTTTAGACTACGACAATGTGCTGCCTGCAAACAAACATTATATTGTTCCAAAGCATGTCAAGCTAATCACTGGACAGCCCATATGAAACACTGTAGCCCAACAGCAAGAGTAAACACAAATTATTCAGTTCACTGCAAGGAATGGGAAGCCGACAAGTCTACACGTGCTGCCTTTGTAGGAAAACAGTGTCTAGTGCCGTGTCACATTCAAGGGCTCCTTGTCGATGCATTATGGGATACAGGATCTCAGGTTTGTATAGTGGATGAACACTGGAAGAGTGAGCACTTACCAGATATTAGACTAAGAAATGTGGCCGAGGTAATTGACACACCTGAGGGACTTCACCTTATGTGGGGTGGATGGATGATGAGGGTAGTCAGCTCTGTCATCCTATCATCGGGTATAATGTGATCGAGCAAATGGCGAAAAAAAGACGGCAGCTTTAGTTTGTGCATTGATTACAGACAGCTAAACTGTAAAACTCATCCTGATCGACAACCCATTCCCCGTGTACAAGACATAATGGACAGTTTGGGGAACTCCTGGTTTTGCTTCTTGACCAAGGAAAAGCGTATCATCAGGGCTTCATGGTTAAGGCCTTTGTAACACCGTGGGGCTTGTATGAGTGGATCAGGATACCTTTTGGCCTGATGAACGCTCCCTCTGCTTTTCAGTGCTGCATGGAAGAGTGCCTGGATGAGCTAAGGGATAACATCTGCGTTCCCTATTTGTATGACACGTTAGTTTTCAGTAACACCTTTGAAAATCACGTAGAGGATGTAAGAAAAGTCTTGCAAAGATTGAGGCAGTATGGAATAAAATTAAAGCCTAGTAAATGTGAACAATTCAAGCGTAAAGTGAGAGGTACCTTGGGAGGATTGTGTCTGCAGAAGGAAGTAAGATGGATCCAGCCAATACAGCTGCTGTGACAGACCTGAAAGAGAAGAGACCTAGTACAGTTGGGTAACTGAGGGCAGTCATGGGCCTGTTGAGTTACTATCGACAGTATATAAAAGATTTCTCCCGAATTGCGGGACCCTTGTACGACTTGCTGAAACAAACTGAGGCAAACAAAGAGAGGTCTAAAGACACAAAGAACCAACAGTGGAAAGGAAAGAAAAGGGAGTGCCTTCTCAGACACCAATTGTGTGGATGGACAAGCACCAAGAGATACTGGAGGGACTGATAGACTGTCTGGTTGAGCCACCTGTTCTCGCATTTCCTGATTTCTCACAGCCGTTCAGTACTTCATACCGACGCTTCAAATCAGGGACTTGGAGCTGTTTTGTATCAAAAACAAGACTTAAAGCTTAAGAGTCATCGCATATAGGTCCCGAACATTGACAGCTGCAGAAAGAAGTACCACTCAGAAAAGTGCAGAAAGAAGTACCACTCAGGCAAACTGGAGTTTCTAGCCTTGAAGCGGGCTGTCTGATTTCTTTTGATGACACCCAAACGTCTGAGCATGTATGTGAGCCATTGCCTGTGGATAAGATCAGTCAAGCACAGCAAAACGATGACCACATTGGACCTGTTTTACAGTTTAAGTTGTCTGATAAAAGCCAACAGGACATCTGTTTAAGACCTTGAGTGCACAAAGTAAATGTTTACTGCGCGCAGTTGGGACAAACTTTTCTTGGGAGACGATGGCATCTTCCGTATAAAAATGAACAGTCGAACACAGCTGATCTTACGGCGAAGTATAAGCAACATGTGCTGAGAGAATTACATGACAACATGGGTCATCAAGGCCTAGATCGGACAATGTCCTTAATCAGAGAAAGGTTCTATTGACCACAAATTAATTATGATGTTGATCATTATGTGACCAAAAGTTGTGCTTGCCAGAAACAAAAGAAACCATGTAAAGAGACCAGAGCACCTCTCCAAAATATTGTCACTACTCACCCGTTCGAGCTTGTTTCCATTGATTTCTTACACCTGGATAAATCTAAAGGAGGGTATGAGTACATCTTAATCGTAGTTGATCACTTCACACGATTCGCACAAGCCCTCACGCAACTACCTCAAAATCGGCTAAAACTATTGTTGACAAGTTGTTTAATGACTACGCGCTGAAGTTTGGGTTCCCGCAAAGAATTCACCATGACCAAGGAGCAGAGTTTGAAAACCAGCTGGTTGCACAGTTGAAGAAGAGTTGTGGAGTTGCTGGATCAAGGACCACACCGTATCACCCCAAGGAAATGGGCAGGTTGAACGTTTCAACCGAACGTTACTTCAGATGTTGAAAACATTTGACCAAAAAACAGAAAACCAATTGGAAAGAGTCCCTAAACAAACTTAGCTTTGCATACAACAGCACATGATGTGAAGTAACAGGATTTTCCCCATTTTACTTGCTGTTTGGAAGGTCCCCAAGGTTACCAGTGGATCTGCTGTTTGGCTTGACCTCTGACACAGGAACTACAGACTATAAAGAGTATGTGAAGAGATGGAGGCAAGAAATGCAAGATGCTTTTGAAATTACCAGACAGACAGCGAAGAAGTCAGCAGAGAGGAACAAGAAGAATTATGATGGGAAGGTGAGGAGTTCCATATTGGGCCCTGGAGATCGTGTCCTAGTGCGAAATTTGACACCAAGAGCGGGGACTGGGAAGCTTCACAATCATTGGGAGGATGTTGTACATAAAATTGTACGTCAAGTGGGAGAAGGGAGTCCAATTTATTAAGTGAAACCGGAACAAGGAAAGGGAACATCTCGTGTCCTTCACCGTAATCTCTTACTGTCTTGCGATTACTTACCATTGGAGGTTGAACTCAGGAGGGAGTCAAAGCCAAAGAAGACTTGACTGAATGAGAAGACTGAATGAACAAAGGCCATCTGATGGAAATGAGTCTAATCCAGAAGAAGGGGAGGATGAAGACTATTACTATTACTTACCTGCTGTGCAGCATCAGCAACCTGTGGAAGAAAAAGGTGAATCAGATAACCTATACTTACCTGTTGTCCAGCCCAACGAACCTGAAAGGGGAAGAAGAGAAGTTAACCTTGAGATAACGAGTGTTGATGAAACAGCAGCCCAAACAGGGAATGATGGCTTACCTCAACAGGAGGGAGATGCGATGAATGAGGAACAACCTGTAGGACAACCTGATGATGAAGCAGATGCTCATGCAGTCCCAGGCGAATGCAACAGTGAAGGAGAACAGGTGGACAGATGGCCTTGGAGAAAAAGGAGACCACCGAAAACATTCACTTACGATTACTTGGGTACCCCTGAATGCTATAACATATGGAATCAAAACACAATATCATTTCACTCCACACCATATGAAATGCAGAACTTTACATCATGGACTTACCCAGTGTCGCAGTATCAGCCAGTATATTTATATGCATACTAAACAGATTTGAAATCGAGTGAAGAAAAGGGGTCACAGTTAAAGAAGACAAACGACTATGTTAATGTCCAGTATATTCCTTTATTGAAGAATAGCAAATAGGGTTAATCTGCAGTGCATATATAAATGAAAAGTTTCACCCGAAAAAAAGAAAACATTAAGAAACACAAAAGAGTAATGTCGGGACGACATTTATTTTCGAAGGGGAGAGTGTGGTGGTTACAATTTGTAATAAAAAGAAAAAGAGAAGAAAAGTAAAATAATGAGTGGTGTTGTCAAACAATATTGTTTTGTCACTAAGAAACTGTGATTAACGCATACTGTATGATTTTGTTTGAATGTATAAATAATTTGAAGATGTAAGTTTAAAAGTTAGGATCAAGTTAACAATGTGTGTAGCACGTGTGTTATGTGTTAATGCTAATCTGATGGCAGAGGCCAGGCATCAGAAAGAATGTGAAGACGGGGGAAATTTATGTATATGTTTTGTGCTTTCAATAACTAATATAACAGTTAAGAGTCAAAGTACAGTGTTTACAAAAGGAAATGTGTTATTTCACAAGAATAAGGGTAATGAAGGAGTTCATGCTTATGTTGTGTAAAGAAATCATTATTTCTGCTGATGCTTTAAATACACCCAGAGCTTATTTAAGTAGTTAAAAAGAGTTTAAGACATAGACAGTAGTATATGTGTTTAATTTGCTAGGCAGAATGTCATCACACGTGAGTATTGATTGCTATAGATATATACTATTAATGTACAGTGTCATCTAAAAGTTATCGAAATTGTTTGAATTGGAAACAGAGCCTGATGAGAAACTGTATGTGAGTAATTCTGTGTTTACATATATATTGTGGTTTTTCTTCTGAAAGAGATGTTTCATGTTATAAGGTTATCAGTATATGAAAATGTTGAAATATTTGCATTAATCAAAAACAATATACAGACTGAGAAGTTGAAGCAGCAGCTCCGTGTGTCTCGTCTTTATTGTCTCTTAATATCTCCCCTCATCAGGCGGCGAGGGTACTACATATATTGCCACGATTGGTCAAATAATTAACCAATTAGCCAAATATTGTTCTATCCTAACAAACCATACATCAATGGAAAGCTTATTTATTCAGCTTTCAGATGATGTATACATCTCAAAATTGACCCTTATGACTGGTTTTGTGGTCCAGGGTCACATATTTAAAACAACCTTTATTAGACATTAATTGCATTCATATCCAGTGTTTCTTAAAATGTTTATTAAGCACACACACACACACACACACACACACACACTGTAATTGCATCCTTTTTTCCTTGCACTTGACGATTCTCTCTGGGTTTCTTCTGTTTTCCGCTCTGCCTCTCATGATGGTGTCTTTACTTTGTATCTTTGATCTGTGCACCATTTTTAATCGGTGCTCTGCCGGACTTCATTTTGGCTGTTGTTTTTCATGAGATCCTGGTTGAGGACGGCCAGCTGCTTCAGGAACTCTGTGTCGGGCTTGATGTACCTCGCCTTTATGAGATGATCAATGGCATCCTCCACAGTCATGTTATGGTGGATCATGAGGTATGCCAGAAAAAGTGTAGGGGCATAGCTGACACCGTCTGTGCAGTGAATGAACACCTTATCTGTGGGAATAAAAACAGAGAGATGAGTCAACAACAAAAAAAGTCCCAAACAGTTTGTCACTCCAGAACACTTGATAAAAGATCTTACTTCCTGGGGTTTGCTTGGCCTTGTGGATGAATTTGGCAGCTTTGTAGAAGTATTTGCTGATTTTGTCACGCGTTGCAGGCAAGCCACAATATTTGATGTTCATGCCTCTGTAATAACTCGCCCCTGTATTAACAGTTTCTCTCAGGTCTTTCTCCCAGAGCAGCCCCAACCAGACCCTCAGTTTGGTCTTCACCGCAGCCGCATTCAGGACGTGAGTAATACCCAGCTCCTTCAGTCTCATTCGGTCCCGTGCTATCTCTCTGCACGAGAACACAACAGCCTAGATTAGTCTTGGGAGGATTTACAATGTAGAAATATATCCTGTTCACACATGGTTTATTTTAGTGTAAATGTGTTGTAGACTTACTCGTTTCCAATGAAGATGTTGTTCCAGACTGCAGTGACAGGTCTATGACGCTGTGTACAGCCCTTCACACGCTCCTCCAATCGGGAACCAGTCTTCTTCCCGAAATAGTTCCTGCACGTCAGGTGTTGGCACAGAACTGCTTGGACCTGGGACACACGATTCATCTGAAGCAAGCAGATCTGATTCAGATTCTGACTCGGGAACGCTTGAGACACACGATTCCTTGGGATCAACCAGATCCAGTCCAGCCTCAGGAACGCTTGCATCTGGGACACACAAGGGCTCGGTTATTAGAAACATCACTAACCACAGACCAAAAATGAATAATTAGTCCAACTTGAAAGACATTTCTGTTTGCGTCTCATTCGTTCTGTACTCACACAGTTCAGTCATTTACGGGAGTGGCAACCGCATTTACAAAAACTATTCGCATACGTGTACTATACGTGTGTACGGAACAACTCGTTATTAATGACGTTAAATGACATTCACCTTTTGGGATGTTCTTTTCATGGTTTTCAGGAGAAGCATCCGTGCCATCATTGACGTCAACCTCCTGACCTTCTGCAGACACAGGTTCACCTTCTGGGCCGTTCATTTCAGGGGTTTCAGGAGCATCCGTGCCACCCTGATCGATCCCGCTGCTGCTCCCCGACACTTCTGCTGGCCAGCAGACGCCAACCAGTTCCAATTCAGGTTCCGGTTCAGGAACTCTTGGCACTTGGACCAGATCCTTTTCAGAGCTTAGCTCAGGAACAGCCGGATCCATCCCAAAAAGCATTTGAAAAAATCCACCAATTTTTTCATCATCCACTCTTTGGTACTTCCTGAAAAACACATAATATGTTATTAGAAACATCTCAAGCCACAGATTAGACATGAATAATTAGTCTGACTTGAGAGACATCTCTGTTTGCATCTCATCTCAAATGCTCTGTTGACATCAGGGTTGGGAAGGTTACTTTTAAAATGTATTTCACTACAGATTACAAAATACCTGCTTTAAAAAGTAATTTGTAATGTATTTCGTCAGATTGCACAAGTTTTGTAACCAAACACAGGACTTGGTTTTCCTCTGCATATTATTTTAAACAACATCAGTTGTCCACAATATTTATTGAAGCAAAAATGCAGACAATCTTGAAAAAAAAGAACGCTCAAGAAGGAAACACGATGCATTAAGATCTACTTGTGATCCGATCGACCAAACGCATCTTAATACCAGGTGTGAACAGGGCTCAAGTAATGTTCATATGTCAGAAATGTACAGTTCTAAGACAATGCAAATCATGCAGTTCGCTAACATCGTGCATTCATTTAAGCAGAAACAATGATCTCATTAAAACAGTTATTATTATAAGTTTTGATCATCCTAATGATTACAGTAAGTTATATAGAAAATGTGTGATCGGTGCGTGTTGAGCATTCACCTGTCGGGCTGTTCTCAGGGTTTTACAGGTAGAGGTTGGGTGCTTCATGTCAATGTCGATCTGCAGATCCTCCCCCTCTAAAGCGCAGTGACTGACCGACATGCACTCGTCCGTGTCCACCTCCAGCTGTGCAGTGATCTCGCCCGGTGAGCAGCCGAGAAGGTCGTAGATGTGATCGGTGACCATAAACTCCATCTGCACATCTTCCTCATCCGGGACCCAGACACTGTCAGTGCAGTAGAACTCTCCGTTCACGTATATCTCCAGACACACCTCTCGGCGGTTTGTAGACATCGTTTGTTTTGTAGGTTTCTGCTGTAATATGTATCGGTAGTTTTCTGCTGTAATATATATCGGTAGGTTTCTGCTGTAATATGTATCGGTAGGTTTCTGCTGTAATATGTATCGGTAGGTTTCTGCTGTAGTGTATCGGTAGGTTTCTGCTGTAGTGTATCGGTAGGTTTCTGCTGTAGTGTATCGGTAGATGTGTCGCTGCACTGAGAGACTGCGAGCAAGAGTCTTAATAGTAAGCCTATTGTAAGCCTACTGTCTGTGACGTAATAATACATGACGCTCCATGGTTGCCGTAGAAACGCAGTGATTGGCAGTAGCAGCGCTCTCAACGGTTTATGTTGTCTCTGACTCACTAATGATCTATATATTATTATTAATATAAATTAAATAATTGAACACAATTTCCTGTACTCAGATTACTTTTACTGACTCAATTTCAATCACCTTAGAGGTGGGTAACAATATATAGACGATTTACCAGTTTTCCAGTCAGTGTTTGCATGCGGGCTCTCCAGATGCCACAATATATAAAAATATAAAATAAAAGACATAATTACCAGATGTAATTTTGAAGGCTGGATTAAATGTGGTGATAAAAACATCGCGTAAATCCTTCTGTTGAGTCCTGTCTCGCGAGCTGAACGCCAAAACAAACGACGCCAGTGTTAGTTAGTCCGATTCATGAGCAAATGACTCGTTTGAGCCGATTCTTTTCATGGCTCGTTTTATTTTCACTCACAGATCAGTCTAACGAACACGAGTCCTTCACTGAATGAACTTGAGGAATTCGTCAAAGCAGTTACTGAATCAACATTTGACTCACTCACTGAACCGCAAATTATCGTTGTTTTAACGATGCTCGTTTCGAAACGAGTGTACCGAAGACTCGTTAAACGTTACTTAAAGTGTCCCTATTATGGATTTTTGAAAATGACCTTTCATGTAGTGTGTAACATAGTTCAAAGTGAAGGAAAACACCCTGCAAAGTTTTAAATCTTAAAGTGCACCGTTTATAAAGTTACTGTCTCTCAAAAGTAAGAGTCGACTCTGAGTCAATTAAACGAATTGTAACTATTTATAAACAATAGTTTACATCAAATGTAAACATCAAATTGACTGTTATTTCTTGTAAGGTGTAAAATACTGTCATTTCTTTCTTACTTTGCAATCTAATGGTTACTTTTCTTAAATGAGACCCCCTCGATGACGTGTGCAGCCTTCAAATGCGACCTCCGGAGGACGCAGCCTTCGAAATGAGACGCAGCTATAGACTGTAACAAAAAAATATGGACGTAGTGTCCATGACGTCATCCGTAGGTTTCTGAAGAGAATTTTTGAAGCCTAAAGTCGATCGTTGCCATCTCGGAAGCATGTCACTCCCGGAAAACTGAAAATGGGCAAAGAGGCGGAACGTGGGTGGAGCTGCGGTGACGTGATGACTTATGCTGCCTTCACGTGCTATCGGAATTATCATAAATATTAGTTTCCTAGTTTCAAATTCAGTTTTTCCTATTTTCAAATGTCGTGTGCTAGTTTGAGATGACATATGTCACGACGAAACGTTAGCGATTTGTTATGGCAGATCCAGAGTGGCTCTGGGCAGATCCAATAATTTTAAACTTCAACAGAGTACCCACCTTCAAGGAAGTTAATGCTTGTCAATGGAGAGTGGCCAGACTCTCTGTACAAATGAAATGTACGAGAGTCTGGTAGGACCAGGCTTCTCTCAAGTCACAATTTGAATGCAGTGTGCCAGGAATTGTGTGCCACGACTTCAGAAGTGGGAAGTAGGAAATTTCCGATAGCACGTGAAGGCAGCATAACAGCAGACAAACGGCAATCCACCTGTCACTCAAAGTGTCCACGCCCTTAATTATGCAGAACTTTAAGGCTTTATGGAATGTAAATGAAAGAGTTATAAAACAATTCACCCCCCTCACAGTTGTCATGAAGGGCAAAATTAGCCGTATAGACCAACACCACTTTTTGTACCAGGCTGTAAACATATTTTTTTTCAGCTGTAAAGTTGGGCATTTTAACATGGGGGAGATACAGATTTGACTCCCTTTTCTCTCTAGTGGCCAGTCGATGAATTGCAGTTTAAGACATTTAATTGCGTGTTGGGTTCAAGAGAGACTGCGAAAGGTTGTTTTACACTCTTTATTGCAGTGCATTATGGGATTGAATGAGTGCACTCAATAACATCCACTATGGTTTCGGATACCACTACAAATGGCTGTCCCCTCAAATAATGCCCTATTCAAGGGTATAGGGGGCGATCTCAGACACAGCCCTGGTTTGTCACCATGGTGATTTGATGATCACACCTGTTTGTTTTCTGTTCATTATCACTGTGTGTTTACTGTCTGGTATTGTTTGTGCTGTGCACGCTGTTTCCTAGACTCTTTCTTTTGTTTGTACCCGAGTGGATATCATTTAATAAATGTAATTTTGATTCTGAATCATCTTCATTGGAACCTAAAAACTTTACATTAATTTTTATTGAACTTGTTTTTTAATTACATGTCTTAATGTCTTGTAATTACACATTTGTAGTGATGAAGCTGCAATTTAGTATATTTAAAACATTGGGCCCTATTTTAAGGATCTGAGCACATGGCGCAGGTGCACTCAGGGCGTGTCTGAATCCACTTTTACTAGTTTAACGATGGGAAAAACGGTTGGTGCGCCAGTGTGGTGGTTACAATTTGTAATAAAAAGAAAAAGAAAAGAAAAGTAAAATAATGAGTGGTGTTGTCAAACAATATTGTTTTGTCACTAAGAAACTGTGATTAATGCATACTGTATGATTTTGTTGATGACGATTTATTTTTCTTGCCTAGAGTGGTATGGGCGATCGATTAGTTGATTACTTTTGCCTTGGGCTCACCTGCTGGGGGAGGGGGCGCGCTGCTCAAACAATATCATTGTCACTTGCACCGCATGTTTCATGTTTAGTGTATCCGTCTCCATTGGCGAGCAGGGCTTTACATGTGATAAATGTAAGGAGATAGTCACGCTGACGGAGATTTGAGAATTAGAGACACGCATCCAGACTTTATTTGAGAGTAGTGAGAATGTAACAGCTTTAGACACTACTTTGGATGCGACTGGCTTAGTGAACGTTGTACATTGTTCGGTTCCGGCTGTAGAGCCCATGCGTAACGGTGAGGTGGCATAGTCGTGGATCAAAAAAACACTCTTACATTCCGATTAGAACATCAAACAGGTTCTCCCCACTCAGTGATGCACCCACTGAGAATCCTGTTGAAAGTGCCCTAGTTATTGGTGATTCTATTACACGGAACGTGAAAATAGAGACGCCAGCCACCATAGTCACATGTTTACTGGGAGCCAGAGCGCCTGACATCAAAGCAAATTTAAAAGTGCTGGCTAAAGCTAATCGTAAATTCTCTAAGATTATTATTCACGTTAGCACTAACGATGTTCGACTTCGCCAGTCGGAGATCACCAAAATTAATATTAAAGGGGTGTGTGAACTCGCAAGTACGATGGCAGATGCAGTTTTTTGTTCTGGTCCGCTCCCTGTTAAAAGGAGTGATGAGATACTTAGCAGACTATCATCACTCAATGGCTGGTTGTCTAAGTGGTGTCCACAAAATAACATAGGGTTCATAGACAATTGGAAAAGCTTTTGGGGCAGACCTGACCTGTTGAAGAGGGACGGCATCCATCCCTCTTGGAGTGGTGCTGCTCTTCTCTCTAGTAATTTGGCACATAGTCTTAGAGCTAAACCTTGACTAACTGGGGCCCAGGTCAGGAAGAAGCAGACGGACTGGCTTACCCGACTGTCTGCTAGCTGTCTCCGTTACAGAAGTCAGATAAATCCCAACACATAGATACTCTTTCACCTAGATATTATCACATAGAGACTGTGTCTGTTCCCCGAATTAGTAAATACAAAAACCATCAAGACCATTCAACAGTAAAAACTTAATTGATGTCCAACAAATAAACAACAGACATAATACAGATGATCAAATGATAAAGCTCGGGTTGCTGAATATTCGATCCCTTTCCCAAAGCGCTTATTGTTAATGATATGATTGCAGATAATAATCTAAATGTGCTGTATTTGACAGAAACCTGGCTAAAACCTGACGACTACATTACTTTAAATGAGTCCACCCCACAAGATTATTGTTATAAACACGAGCCACATCTGAAAGGTAAAGGGGGAGGGGTTGCTGTAATTTATAATAATATCTTCAGTATTACTCAGAAGTATAGTTTCAATAAATATATAAATGTTGATACCGTTGAAATTCTGCAGCAGAGCGACGACATCTCAGATCATTACCTAGTATCATGTATACTTAATTTAGCTAAGGCTGCAAAGCCGTCCCTTCACTTCAAATATGGCAGAACTATCACTGTCGCCACTAAAGATTGCTTTTTAAATAATCTTCCTCATCAGTTTCATCTCCTCAGCATCCCAGATAGCCTAGAGGAACTCGATTTTGCAACAGAAACTATTGACTCTCTTTTTCCAGCACTTTAGACACAGTTGCTCCCCGCGCTTAAAGAAGATTAATGAAAATAGTCCAACGCCGTGGTACAACGAGCACACCCGGGCCCTTAAAACAGCAGCCTGGAAAATAGAGCGCAGCTAGAAGAAAACAAAACGAGAGGTTTTTCGTTATTCATGGAAAGAGAGCATGATCGCATACAGAAAGGCCGTAAAAACTGCTAGATCTGCTTATTTCTCGACTCTCTTAGAAGAAAACAAACACAACCCAAGTATTTATTTGATACAGTGTCTAAGTTAACCAAAAATAAAGCTTCTACTTCTGATGGTTGTAAACAGCACAGCAGTAATGACTTTATGAACTTCTTTACGTGTAAGATCGATAATATTAGGAAGAAAATTATAACCATGCAGCCATCTACTACAGTATTGAATTGAATTGAATTGAATTGAATTGAATATTTTATTTGTCATTACACATGTACAAGTACAGTGTAACGAAATGAGTTTGGAGCAAGCCTCCGGGCCGCAGCCGACTAGTCAGCGCCGCCACACGCTCTCCAGAAATACAAGAATGCAGTTTAGCAAGCATTACATAGCAAAGAAGGACAGATCAGGGGGTATCACATCAGACAGAGCATTGTTGTGTCACTGAGAAAAAATTACATTCATTCACTGCTATAGGAGAGGAAGAATTGGCTAAACTCGTTAAATCATCTAAATCAACAACATGTATGCTCGAACCCTATACCGATTGAGGCTATTTAAAGAGATGCTACCAGAGGTCATAGATCCTCTTCTTAATATCATTAACTCAAGTTGGCTATTATCAAAACACTTATTAAAAAACCTCAACTTGATCCTACAGAATTAGTCAATTACAGGCCGATCTCAAATCTACCCTTTCTGTCAAAAATACTGGAAAAGGCAGTGTCTTCACAATTATTTTCCTTTTTAGAAAGAAATGGTATCTGTGAGGATTTCCAGTCAAGATTTAGACCGTATCATAGTACTGAGACTGCTCTCATCAGAGTTACAAATGATTTACTCTTATCATCCGATCGTCGTTGTATCTCTCTATTAGTGTTACTCGATCTTTGTGCTGCATTCGATACTATCGACCACAACATTCTTTTGAATAGGCTCAAAAATTATGTTGGCATTAATGGAATTGCATTGGCATGGTTTAAATCATACTTATCTGACCGTTATCAGTTTGTAGCAGTAAATGAAGACATGTCACACCGATCACAAGTTCAGTATGGAGTACCGCAGGGCTCAGTGCTAGGACCGTTGCTCTTCACCCTGTACATGCTACCACTGGGAGATATCATTAGGAAGCATGGCATTAGTTTTCACTGTTAGGCTGACGATACTCAGCTCTGTATTTCTTCACGCCCTGACGAAACTTACCAATTCACAAGATTAACGGAATGCATAGCTGATATAAAACATTGGATGTCTAGTAATTTCCTGCAACTTAATTAAGAAAAAACAGAATTTTTAATCATTGGACAAAAAAACTCTGCAAGTGGTAACCTAGAATACTGTCTAACACTCGATGGCTGCTCTGTCAAGTCCTCGTCATCAGTTAGGAACCTGGGTGTGCTCTTTGATACCAATCTTTCATTTGAAAGCCACGTTTCTAAAATCTGTAAAACTGCATTCTACCATCTTAAAAATATATCTAAATTATGGCACATCCTTTCAATGCAAAATGCTGAACAGTTAATTCATGCGTTCATGACCTCAAGGCTAGATTATTGTAATGCTTTACTGGGTGGTTGCCCTGCTTGCTTAATAAACAAACTCCAGCTGGTCCAAAACGCAGCAGCTCGAGCTCTTACTAGAACTAGGAAGTATGACCATATTAGCCCGGTTCTGTCAACACTGCTCCCTATTAAACAATCAGCAAAATCTTGCTTATTACTTACAAAGCACTAAATGGTTTAGCTCCCCAGTACTTGAGCGAACTCTTAACGCATTATACTCCATCACGTCTATTGCGGTCTCTAAACTCTGGCCAGTTGATAATACCTAGAATATCAAAATCAACTGCAGGCAGTCGATCCTTTTCCTATTTAGCGCCTAAACTCTGGAACAGTCTTCCTAGCATTGTTCGGGAAGCAGACACACTCTGTCAGTTTAAATCTAGACTAAAAACGCATCTCTTTACTATGGCTTACACATAAAACATTGTCAATTTCTATTATTCAAATCAGTAAATGACTGTTAGGCTGCATTAACTAGGTCAGCCGGAACCAGGAACACCTCCCATATCACCTGATGTACTCGTTACATCATAAGAAGAATGGCATCTATGCTAATGTTAGTCTCTCTGTTTATCCCGAGGTTTATACCGGGCCATATCCAGATCAGATGGTGGACCTGTGCCTGGACATGACCAACGCATCCCTGAAATGTCTGCAGAGAGCGTGTCAAATAAACTCCCCCCATAAATGCCGCATCGACACAACATCCTCATTAAACCCGTCTTCGGCGTGACAACTCCAGTCTTTCGATAATCTTACGAATATCTATTTACCTAATATGAATTAAGACCTGTAATGTTGCCAGAATTATAATCATACACTGTTTGTTCGTCAGCCAGAGGAGAACTGGCACCCCGACTGAGCCTGGTTTCTCCGTTGCCTTTGGCTTTTGGCTTGCTCAGTTGGGGACACCTAAATTTCATCTATATTACCGATCGGCCCGCATTGACACTATATGATACTTGAAATTAGCTGGATAACATCACCGTTTCACCAGAACGGCTGTACAAATTCTGTTGCATTATTTTCCTGTTAACAATGTGAAGCTGCTTTGAAACAATTGGACTTGTTAAAAGCGCTATATAAATAAAGGTAATTTGATTTTGAAAAGTTGTGCTTGCCTGAAACAAAAGAAACCATGTAAAGAGACCAGAGCACCTCTCCAAAATATTGATACTACTCACCCGTTCGAGCTTGTTTCCATTGATTTCTTACACCTGGATAAATCTAAAGGAGGGTATGAGTATATCTTAAGTAGTTGATCACTTCACACGATTTGCACAAGCCTAAAGTTGTTTAATGACTACGTGCTGAAGTTTGGGTTCCCGCAAAGAATTCACCATGACCAAGGAGCAGAGTTTGAAAACCAGCTGGTTGCACAGTTGAAGAAGAGTTGTGGAGTTGCTGGATCAAGGACCACACCGTATCAATGCTATAACATACGGAATCCAAACACAATATCATTTCACTCCACACCATATGAAATGCAGAACTTTACATCATGGACTTACCCAGTGTCGCAGTATCAGCGGTCACAGTTAAAGAAGACAAACGACTATGTTAATGTCCAGTATATTCCTTTATTGAAGAATAGCAAATAGGGTTAATCTGCAGTGCATATATAAATTGAAAGTTTCACCCTAAAAAAAAAAAGAAAACATTAAGAAACACAAAAGAGTAATGTCGGGACGATATTTATTTTCGAAGGGGAGAGTATGGTGGTTACAATTTGTAATAAAAAGAAAAAGAGAAGAAAAGTAAAATAATGAGTGGTGTTGTCAAACAATATTGTTTTGTCACTAAGAAACTGTGATTAACGCATACTGTATGATTTTGTTTGAATGTATAAATAATTTGAAGATGTAAGTTTAAAAGTTAGGTTCAAGTTAACAATGTGTGTAGCGTGTGTAACGTGTGTTATGTGTTAATGCTAATCTGATGGCAGAGGCCAGGCATCAGAAAGAATGTGAAGACGGGGGAAATTTATGTATATGTTTTGTGCTTTCAATAACTAATATAACAGACAAAGCTGTGCACAGTGCGGTATCACAGGTTCTGACTTTAGACTACGACAATGTGCTGCCTGCAAACAAACATTATATTGTTCCAAAGCATGTCAAGCTAATCACTGGACAGCCCATATGAAACACTGTAGCCCAACAGCAAGAGTAAACACAAATTATTCAGTTCACTGCAAGGAATGGGAAGCCGACAAGTCTACACGTGCTGCCTTTGTAGGAAAACAGTGTCTAGTGCCGTGTCACATTCAAGGGCTCCTTGTCGATGCATTATGGGATACAGGATCTCAGGTTTGTATAGTGGATGAACACTGGAAGAGTGAGCACTTACCAGATATTAGACTAAGAAATATGGCCGAGGTAATTGACACACCTGAGGACTTCACCTTATGTGGGGTGGATGGATGATGAGGGGTAGTCAGCTCTGTCATCCTATCATCGGGTATAATGTGATCGAGCAAATGGCGAAAAAAGACGGCAGCTTTAGTTTGTGCATTGATTACAGACAGCTAAACTGTAAAACTCATCCTGATCGACAACCCATTCCCCGTGTACAAGACATAATGGACAGTTTGGGGGGGGAACTCCTGGTTTTTGCTTCTTGACCAAGGAAAAGCGTATCATCAGGGCTTCATGGTTAAGGCCTTTGTAACACCGTGGGGCTTGTATGAGTGGATCAGGATACCTTTTGGCCTGATGAACGCTCCCTCTGCTTTTCAGTGCTGCATGGAAGAGTGCCTGGATGAGCTAAGGGATAACATCTAGATTTCCTATTTGTATGACACGTTAGTTTTCAGTAACACCTTTGAAAATCACGTAGAGGATGTAAGAAAAGTCTTGCAAAGATTGAGGCAGTATGGAATAAAATTAAAGCCTAGTAAATGTGAACAATTCAAGCGTAAAGTGAGGTACCTTGGGAGGATTGTGTCTGCAGAAGGAAGTAAGATGGATCCAGCCAATACAGCTGCTGTGACAGACCTGAAAGAGAAGAGACCTAGTACAGTTGGGTAACTGAGGGCAGTCATGGGCCTGTTGAGTTACTATCGACAGTATATAAAAGATTTCTCCCGAATTGCGGGACCCTTGTACGACTTGCTGAAACAAACTGAGGCAAACAAAGAGAGGTCTAAAGACACAAAGAACCAACAGTGGAAAGGAAAGAAAAGGGGAGTGCCTTCTCAGACACCAATTGTGTGGATGGACAAGCACCAAGAGATACTGGAGGGACTGATAGACTGTCTGGTTGAGCCACCTGTTCTCGCATTTCCTGATTTCTCACAGCCGTTCGTACTTCATACCGACGCTTCAAATCAGGGACTTGGAGCTGTTTTGTATCAAAAACAAGACTTAAAGCTTAAGAGTCATCGCATATAGGTCCCGAACATTGACAGCTGCAGAAAAGAAGTACCACTCAGAAAAGTGCAGAAAAGAAGTACCACTCAGGCAAACTGGAGTTTCTAGCCTTGAAGCGGGCTGTCTGATTTCTTTTGATGACACCCAAACGTCTGAGCATGTATGTGAGCCATTGCCTGTGGATAAGATCAGTCAAGCACAGCAAAACGATGACCACATTGGACCTGTTTTACAGTTTAAGTTGTCTGATAAAAAGCCAACAGGACATCTGTTTAAGACCTTGAGTGCACAAAGTAAATGTTTACTGCGCAGTTGGGACAAACTTTTCTTGGGAGACGATGGCATCTTCCGTATAAAAATGAACAGTCGAACACAGCTGATCTTACCGGCGAAGTATAAGCAACATGTGCTGAGAGAATTACATGACAACATGGGTCATCAAGGCCTAGATCGGACAATGTCCTTAATCAGAGAAAGGTTCTATTGACCACAAATGAATTATGATGTTGATCATTATGTGACCAAAAGTTGTGCTTGCCAGAAACAAAAGAAACCATGTAAAGAGACCAGAGCACCTCTCCAAAATATTGTCACTACTCACCCGTTCGAGCTTGTTTCCATTGATTTCTTACACCTGGATAAATCTAAAGGAGGGTATGAGTATATCTTAATCGTAGTTGATCACTTCACACGATTCGCACAAGCCTACGCAACTACCTCAAAATCAGCTAAAACTATTGTTGACAAGTTGTTTAATGACTACGCGCTGAAGTTTGGGTTCCCGCAAAGAATTCACCATGACCAAGGAGCAGAGTTTGGAAACCAGCTGGTTGCACAGTTGAAGAAGAGTTGTGGAGTTGCTGGATCAAGGACCACACCGTATCACCCCCAAGGAAATGGGCAGGTTGAACGTTTCAACCGAACGTTACTTCAGATGTTGAAAACATTTGACCAAAAAACAGAAAACCAATTGGAAAGAGTCCCTAAACAAACTTAGCTTTGCATACAACAGCACATGATGTGAAGTAACAGGATTTTCCCCATTTTACTTGCTGTTTGGAAGGTCCCCAAGGTTACCAGTGGATCTGCTGTTTGGCTTGACCTCTGACACAGGAACTACAGACTATAAAGAGTATGTGAAGAGATGGAGGCAAGAAATGCAAGATGCTTTTGAAATTACCAGACAGACAGCGAAGAAGTCAGCAGAGAGGAACAAGAAGAATTATGATGGGAAGGTGAGGAGTTCCATATTGGGCCCTGGAGATCGTGTCCTAGTGCGAAATTTGACACCAAGAGCGGGGACTGGGAAGCTTCACAATCATTGGGAGGATGTTGTACATAAAATTGTACGTCAAGTGGGAGAAGGGAGTCCAATTTATTAAGTGAAACCGGAACAAGGAAAGGGAACATCTCGTGTCCTTCACCGTAATCTCTTACTGTCTTGCGATTACTTACCATTGGAGGTTGAACTCAGGAGAGTCTAAGCCAAAGTCAAAGCCAAAGAAGTGAATGAACAAAGGCCATCTGATGGAAATGAGTCTAATCCAGAAGAAGGGGAGGATGAAGACTATTACTATTACTTACCTGCTGTGCAGCATCAGCAACCTGTGGAAGAAAAAGGTGAATCAGATAACCTATACTTACCTGTTGTCCAGCCCAACGAACCTGAAAGGGGAAGAAGAGAAGTTAACCTTGAGATAACGAGTGTTGATGAAACAGCAGCCCAAACAGGGAATGATGGCTTACCTCAACAGGAGGGAGATGCGATGAATGAGGAACAACCTGTAGGACAACCTGATGATGAAGCAGATGCTCATGCAGTCCCAGGCGAATGCAACAGTGAAGGAGAACAGGTGGACAGATGGCCTTGGAGAAAAAGGAGACCACCGAAAACATTCACTTACGATTACTTGGGTACCCCTGAATGCTATAACATATGGAATCAAAACACAATATCATTTCACTCCACACCATATGAAATGCAGAACTTTACATCATGGACTTACCCAGTGTCGCAGTATCAGCCAGTATATTTATATGCATACTAAACAGATTTGAAATCGAGTGAAGAAAAGGGGTCACAGTTAAAGAAGACAAACGACTATGTTAATGTCCAGTATATTCCTTTATTGAAGAATAGCAAATAGGGTTAATCTGCAGTGCATATATAAATGAAAAGTTTCACCCGAAAAAAAAGAAAACATTAAGAAACATTAAAAGAGTAATGTCGGGACGACATTTATTTTCGAAGGAGAGTGTGGTGGTTACAATTTGTAATAAAAAGAAAAAGAGAAGAAAAGTAAAATAATGAGTGGTGTTGTCAAACAATATTGTTTTGTCACTAAGAAACTGATTAACGCATACTGTATGATTTTGTTTGAATGTATAAATAATTTGAAGATGTAAGTTTAAAAGTTAGGATCAAGTTAACAATGTGTGTAGCACGTGTGTTATGTGTTAATGCTAATCTGATGGCAGAGGCCAGGCATCAGAAAGAATGTGAAGACGGGGGAAATTTATGTATATGTTTTGTGCTTTCAATAACTAATATAACAGTTAAGAGTCAAAGTACAGTGTTTACAAAAAGGAAATGTGTTATTTCACAAGAATAAGGGTAATGAAGGAGTTCATGCTTATGTTGTGTAAAGAAAATCATTATTTCTGCTGATGCTTTAAATACACCCAGAGCTTATTTAAGTAGTTAAAAGAGTTTAAGACATAGACAATAGTATATGTGTTTAATTTGCTAGGCAGAATGTCATACGTGAGTATTGATTGCTATAGATATATACTATTAATGTACAGTGTCATCTAAAAGTTATCGAAATTGTTTGAATTGGAAACAGAGCCTGATGAGAAACTGTATGTGAGTAATTCTGTGTTTACATATATATTGTGGTTTTTCTTCTGCAAGAGATGTTTCATGTTATAAGGTTATCAGTATATGAAAATGTTGAAATATTTGCATTAATCAAAAACAATATACAGACTGAGAAGTTGAAGCAGCAGCTCCGTGTGTCTCGTCTTTATTGTCTCTTAATATCTCCCCTCATCAGGCGGCGAGGGTACTACATATATTGCCACGATTGGTCAAATAATTAACCAATTAGCCAAATATTGTTCTATCTAACAAACCATACATCAATGGAAAGCTTATTTATTCAGCTTTCAGATGATGTATACATCTCAAAATTGACCCTTATGACTGGTTTTGTGGTCCAGGGTCACATATTTAAAACAACCTTTATTAGACATTAATTGCATTCATATCCAGTGTTTCTTAAAATGTTTATTAAGCACACACACACACACACACACACACACTGTAATTGCATCCTTTTTCCTTGCACTTGACGATTCTCTCTGGGTTTCTTCTGTTTTCCGCTCTGCCTCTCATGATGGTGTCTTTACTTTGTATCTTTGATCTGTGCACCATTTTTAATCGGTGCTCTGCCGGACTTCATTTTGGCTGTTGTTTTTCATGAGATCCTGGTTGAGGACGGCCAGCTGCTTCAGGAACTCTGTGTCGGGCTTGATGTACCTCGCCTTTATGAGATGATCAATGGCATCCTCCACAGTCATGTTATGGTGGATCATGAGGTATGCCAGAAAAAGTGTAGGGGCATAGCTGACACCGTCTGTGCAGTGAATGAACACCTTATCTGTGGGAATAAAAACAGAGAGATGAGTCAACAACAAAAAAAGTCCCAAACAGTTTGTCACTCCAGAACACTTGATAAAAGATCTTACTTCCTGGGGTTTGCTTGGCCTTGTGGATGAATTTGGCAGCTTTGTAGAAGTATTTGCTGATTTTGTCGCGCGTTGCAGGCAAGCCACAATATTTGATGTTCATGCCTCTGTAATAACTCGCCCCTGTATTAACAGTTTCTCTCAGGTCTTTCTCCCAGAGCAGCCCCAACCAGACCCTCAGTTTGGTCTTCACCGCAGCCGCATTCAGGACGTGAGTAATACCCAGCTCCTTCAGTCTCATTCGGTCCCGTGCTATCTCTCTGCACGAGAACACAACAGCCTAGATTAGTCTTGGGAGGATTTACAATGTAGAAATATATCCTGTTCACACATGGTTTATTTTAGTGTAAATGTGTTGTAGACTTACTCGTTTCCAATGAAGATGTTGTTCCAGACTGCAGTGACAGGTCTATGATGCTGTGTACAGCCCTTCACACGCTCCTCCAATCGAACCAGTCTTCTTCCCGAAATAGTTCCTGCACGTCAGGTGTTGGCACAGAACTGCTTGGACCTGGGACACACGATTCATCTGAAGCAAGCAGATCTGATTCAGATTCTGACTCGGGAACGCTTGAGACACACGATTCCTTGGGATCAACCAGATCCAGTCCAGCCTCAGGAACGCTTGCATCTGGGACACACAAGGGCTCGGTTATTAGAAACATCACTAACCACAGACCAAAAATGAATAATTAGTCCAACTTGAAAGACATTTCTGTTTGCGTCTCATTCGTTCTGTACTCACACAGTTCAGTCATTTTACGGAGTGGCAAAAACTATTCGCATTTACAAAAACTATTCGTTGTTAATGTACTATGTCACTCCTGAAACGGAACAACATCACATGGTTAATGGCGTTGCAAATGACATTCACCTTTTGGGATGTTCTTTTCATGGTTTTCAGGAGAAGCATCCGTGCCATCATTGACGCCAACCTCCTGACCTTCTGCAGACACAGGTTCACCTTCTGGGCCGTTCATTTCAGGGGTTTCAGGAGCATCCGTGCCACCCTGATCGATCCCGCTGCTGCTCCCGACACTTCTGCTGGCCAGCAGACGCCAACCAGTTCCAATTCAGGTTCCGGTTCAGGAACTCTTGGCACTTGGACCAGATCCTTTTCAGAGCTTAGCTCAGGAACAGCCGGATCCATCCCAAAAAGCATTTGAAAAAATCCACCAATTTTTTTCATCATCCACTCTTTGGTACTTCCTGAAAAACACATAATATGTTATTAGAAACATCTCAAGCCACAGATTAGACATGAATAATTAGTCTGACTTCAGAGACATCTCTGTTTGCATCTCATCTCAAATGCTCTGTTGACATCAGGGTTGGGAAGGTTACTTTTAAAATGTATTTCACTACAGATTACAAAATACCTGCTTTAAAAAGTAATTTGTAATGTATTTCGTCAGATTGCACAAGTTTTGTAACCAAACACAGGACTTGGTTTTCCTCTGCATATTATTTTAAACAACATCAGTTGTCCACAATATTTATTGAAGCAAAAAATGCAGACAATCTTGAAAAAAAAAAGAACGCTCAAGAAGGAAACACGATGCATTAAGATCTACTTGTGATCCGATCGACCAAACGCATCTTAATACCAGGTGTGAACAGGGCTCAAGTAATGTTCATATGTCAGAAATGTACAGTTCTAAGACAATGCAAATCATGCAGTTCGCTAACATCGTTGCATTCATTTAAGCAGAAACAATGATCTCATTAAAACAGTTATTATTATAAGTTTTGATCATCCTAATGATTACAGTAAGTTATATAGAAAATGTGTGATCGGTGCGTGTTGAGCATTCACCTGTCGGGCTGTTCTCAGGGTTTTACAGGTAGAGGTTGGGTGCTTCATGTCAATGTCGATCTGCAGATCCTCCCCTCTAAAGCGCAGTGACTGACCGACATGCACTCGTCCGTGTCCACCTCCAGCTGTGCAGTGATCTCGCCGGTGAGCAGCCGAGAAGGTCGTAGATGCGATCGGTGACCATAAACTCCATCTGCACATCTTCCTCATCCGGGACCCAGACACTGTCAGTGCAGTAGAAACTCTCCGTCTCAGACACACCTCACGCGGTTTGTAGACATCGTTTATAGGTTTCTCCAGACACAGGTTTCTCTCGGCGGTTTGTAGACATCGTTTTGTAATTTATCGGTAGGTTTCTGCTGTAATATGTATCGGTAGGTTTCTGCTGCTGTATCGGTAGGTTTCTGCTGTAGTGTATCGGTAGGTTTCTGTATAGGTTTCTGCTGTAAGTGTATCGGTAGGTTTCTGCTGTAGTGTATCGGTAGGTTTCTGCTGTAGTGTATCGGTAGGTTTCTGCTGTAGTGTATCGGTAGGTTTCTGCTGTAGTGTATCGGTAGGTTTCTGCTGTAGTGTATCGGTAGATGTGTCGCTGCACTGAGAGACTGCGAGCAAGAGTCTTAATAGTAAGCCTATTGTAAGCCTACTGTCTGTGACGTAATAATACATGACGCTCCATGGTTGCCGTAGAAACGCAGTGATTGGCAGTAGCAGCGCTCTCAACGGTTTATGTTGTCTCTGACTCACTAATGATCTATATATTATTATTAATATAAATTAAATAATTGAACACAATTTCCTGTACTCAGATTACTTTTACTGACTCAATTTCAATCACCTTAGAGGTGGGTAACAATATATAGACGATTTACCAGTTTTCCAGTCAGTGTTTATGGCGGGCTCTCCAGCGCCACAATATATAAAAATATAAAATAAAAGACATAATTACCAGATGTAATTTTGAAGGCTGGATTAAATGTGGTGATAAAAACATCGCGTAAATCCTTCTGTTGAGTCCTGTCCTCGCGAGCTGAACGCCAAAACAAACGACGCCAGTGTTAGTTAGTCCGATTCATGAGCAAATGACTCGCTTTGAGCCGATTCTTTTCATGGCTCGTTTTATTTTCACTCACAGATCAGTCTAACGAACACGAGTCCTTCACTGAATGAACTTGAGGAATTCGTCAAAGCAGTTACTGAATCAACATTTGACTCACTCACTGAACCGCAAATTATCGTTGTTTTAACGATGCTCGTTTCGAAACGAGTGTACCGAAGACTCGTTAAACGTTACTTAAAGTGTCCCTATTATGGATTTTTGAAAATGACCTTTCATGTAGTGTGTAACATAGTTCAAAGTGAAGGAAAACACCCTGCAAAGTTTTAAATCTTAAAGTGCACCGTTTATAAAGTTATTGTCTCTCAAAAGTAAGAGTCGACTCTGAGTCAATTAAACGAATTGTAACTATTTATAAACAATAGTTTACATCAAATGTAAACATCAAATTGACTGTTATTTCTTGTAAGGTGTAAAATACTGTCATTTCGTTCTTACTTTGCAATCTAATGGTTACTTTTCTTAAATGAGACCGCCTCGATGACGTGTGCAGCCTTCAAATGCGACCTCCGGAGGACGCAGCCTTCGAAATGAGACGCAGCTATAGACTGTAACAAAAAAATATGGACGTAGTGTCCATGACGTCATCCGTAGGTTTCTGAAGAGAATTTTTGAAGCCTAAAGTCGATCGTTGCCATCTCGGAAGCATGTCACTCCCGGATAACTGAAAATGGGCAAAGAGGCGGGCGTGGGTGGAGCTGCGGTGACGTGATGACTTATGCTGCCTTCACGTGCTATCGAATTATCATAAATATTAGTTTCCTAGTTTCAAATTCAGTTTTTCCTATTTTCAAATGTGTCGGCGCTAGTTTGAGATGACATATGTCACGCATTTAAACGTTAGCGATTTGTTATGGCAGATCCAGAGTGGCTCTGGGCAGATCCAATAATTTTAAACTTCAACAGAGTACCCGCCTTCAAGGAAGTTAATGCTTGTCAATGGAGAGTGGCCAGACTCTCTGTACAAATGAAATGTACGAGAGTCTGGTAGGACCAGGCTTCTCTCAAGTCACAATTTGAATGCAGTGTGCCAGTAATTGTGTGCCACGACTTCAGAAGTGGGAAGTAGGAAATTTCCGATAGCACGTGAAGGCAGCATAACAGCAGACAAACGGCAATCCACCTGTCACTCAAAGTGTCCACGCCCTTAATTATGCAGAACTTTAAGGCTTTATGGAATGTAAATGAAAGAGTTATAAAACAATTCACCCCCCTCACAGTTGTCATGACCAACACCACTTTTTGTACCAGGCTGTAAACATATTTTTTTTCAGCTGTAAAGTTGGGCATTTTAACATGGGGGAGATACAGATTTGACTCCCTTTTCTCTCTAGTGGCCAGTCGATGAATTGCAGTTTAAGCCACTTAATTGCGTGTTGGGTTCAAGAGAGACTGCGAAAGGTTGTTTTACACTCTTTATTGCAGTGCATTATGGGATTGAATGAGTGCACTCAATAACATCCACTATGGTTTCGGATACCACTACAAATGGCTGTCCCCTCAAATAATGCCCTATTCAAGGGTATAGGGGGCGATCTCAGACACAGCCCTGGTTTGTCACCATGGTGATTTGATGATCACACCTGTTTGTTTTCTGTTCATTATCACTGTGTGTTTACTGTCTGGTATTGTTTGTGCTGTGCACGCTGTTTCCTAGACTCTTTCTTTTGTTTGTACCCGAGTGGATATCATTTAATAAATGTAATTTTGATTCTGAATCATCTTCATTGGAACCTAAAAACTTTACATTCATTTTTATTGAACTTGTTTTTAATTACATGTCTTAATGTCTTGTAATTACACATTTGTAGTGATGAAGCTGCAATTTAGTATATTTAAAACATTGGGCCCTATTTTAAGGATCTGAGCACATGTGCACTCAGGGCGTGTCTGAATCCACTTTTACAAGTTTAACGATGGGAAAAACGGTTGGTGCGCCAGTGTGGTGGTTACAATTTGTAATAAAAAGAAAAAGAAAAGAAAAGTAAAATAATGAGTGGTGTTGTCAAACAATATTGTTTTGTCACTAAGAAACTGTGATTAATGCATACTGTATGATTTTGTTGATGACGATTTATTTTTCTTGCCTAGAGTGGTATGGGCGATCGATTAGTTGATTACTTTTGCCTTGGGCTCACCTGCTGGGGGAGGGGGCGCACTGCTCAAACAATATCATTGTCACTTGCACCGCATGTTTCATGTTTAGTGTATCCGTCTCCGTTGGCGAGCAGGGCTTCACATGTGATAAATGTAAGGAGATAGTCACGCTGACGGAGATTTGAGAATTAGAGACACGCATCCAGACTTTATTTGAGAGTAGTGAGAATGTAACAGCTTTAGACACTACTTTGGATGCGACTGGCTTAGTGAACGTTGTACATTGTTCGGTTCCGGCTGTAGAGCCCATGCGTAACGGTGAGGTGGCATAGTCGTGGATCAAAAAACCACTCTTACATTCCGATTAGAACATCAAACAGGTTCTCCCCACTCAGTGACGCACCCACTGAGAATCCTGTTGAAAGTGCCCTAGTTATTGGTGATTCTATTACACGGAACGTGAAAATAGAGACACCAGCCACCATAGTCACATGTTTACTGGGAGCCAGAGCGCCTGACATCAAAGCAAATTTAAAAGTGCTGGCTAAAGCTAATCGTAAATTCTCTAAGATTATTATTCACGTTGGCACTAACGATGTTCGACTTCGCCAGTCGGAGATCACCAAAATTAATATTAAAGGGGTGTGTGAACTCGCAAGTACGATGGCAGATGCAGTTTTTTGTTCTGGTCCGCTCCCTGTTAAAAGGAGTGATGAGATACTTAGCAGACTATCATCACTCAATGGCTGGTTGTCTAAGTGGTGTCCGCAAAATAACATAGGGTTCATAGACAATTGGAAAAGCTTTTGGGGCAGACCGGACCTGTTGAAGAGGGACGGCATCCATCCTTCTTGGAGTGGTGCTGCTCTTCTCTCTAGTAATTTGGCACACAGTCTTAGAGCTAAACCTTGACTAACTGGGGCCCAGGTCAGGAAGCAGACGGACTGGCTTACCCGACTGTCTGCTAGCTGTCTCCCGTTACAGAAGTCAGATAAATCCCAACACATAGATACTCTTTCACCTAGATATTATCACATAGAGACTGTGTCTGTTCCCCGAATTAGTAAATACAAAAAACCATCAAGACCATTCAACAGTAAAAACTTAATTGATGTCCAACAAATAAACAACAGACATAATACAGATGATCAAATGATAAAGCTCGGGTTGCTGAATATTCGATCCCTTTCCCCAAAAGCGCTTATTGTTAATGATATGATTGCAGATAATAATCTAAATGTGCTGTATTTGACAGAAACCTGGCTAAAACCTGACGACTACATTACTTTAAATGAGTCCACCCCACAAGATTATTGTTATAAACACGAGCCACGCCTGAAAGGTAAAGGGGAGGGTTGCTGTAATTTATAATAATATCTTCAGTATTACTCAGAAGTATAGTTTCAATAAATATATAAATGTTGATACCGTTGAAATTCTGCAGCAGAGCGACGACATCTCAGATCATTACCTAGTATCATGTATACTTAATTTAGCTAAGGCTGCAAAGCCGTCCCCTCGCTTCAAATATGGCAGAACTATCACTGTCGCCACTAAAGATTGCTTTTTAAATAATCTTCCTCATCAGTTTCATCTCCTCAGCATCCCAGATAGCCTAGAGGAACTCGATTTTGCAACAGAAACTATTGACTCTCTTTTTTCCAGTACTTTAGACACAGTTGCTCCCCGGCGCTTAAAGAAGATTAATGAAAATAGTCCAACGCCGTGGTACAACGAGCACACCCGGGCCTGTAAAACAGCAGCCTGGAAAATATAGCGCAGCTAGAAGAAAACAAAACGAGAGGTTTTTCGTAATTCATGGAAAGAGAGCATGATCGCATACAGAAAGGCCGTAAAAACTGCTAGATCTGCTTATTTCTCGACTCTCTTAGAAGAAAACAAACACAACCCAAGTATTTATTTGATACAGTGTCTAAGTTAACCAAAAATAAAGCTTCTACTTCTGATGGTTGTAAACAGCACAGCAGTAATGACTTTATGAACTTCTTTACGTGTAAGATCGATAATATTAGGAAGAAAATTATAACCATGCAGCCGTCTACTACAGTATCACATCAGACAGAGCATTGTTGTGTCACTGAGAAAAATTACATTCATTCACTGCTATAGGAGAGGAAGAATTGGCTAAACTCGTTAAATCATCTAAATCAACAACATGTATGCTCGACCCTATACCCGTGAGGCTATTTAAAGAGATGCTACCAGAGGTCATAGATCCTCTTCTTAATATCATTAACTCATCTTTGTCATTAGGATATGTACCGAAAACTTTTAAGTTGGCTATTATCAAAACACTTATTAAAAAAACCTCAACTTGATCCTACAGAATTAGTCAATTACAGGCCGATCTCAAATCTACCCTTTCTGTCAAAAATACTGGAAAAGGCAGTGTCTTCACAATTATTTTCCTTTTTAGAAAGAAATGGTATCTGTGAGGATTTCAGTCAAGATTTAGACCGTATCATAGTACTGAGACTGCTCTCATCAGAGTTACAAATGATTTACTCTTATCATCCGATCGTCGCTCACTACTGGTGACCCGCTGCTCGTTGTATCTCTCTCTATTAGTGTTACTCGATCTTTGTGCTGCATTCGATACTATCGACCACAACATTCTTTTGAATAGGCTCAAAAATTATGTTGGCATTAGGAATTGCATTGGCATGGTTTAAATCATACTTATCTGACCGTTATCAGTTTGTAGCAGTAAATGAAGACATGTCACACCGATCACAAGTTCAGTATGGAGTACCGCAGGGCTCAGTGCTAGGACCGTTGCTCTTCACCCTGTACATGCTGCCACTGGGAGATATCATTAGGAAGCATGGCATTAGTTTTCACTGTTATGCTGACGATATTCAGCTCTATATTTCTTCACGCCTGACGAAACTTACCAATTCACAAGATTAACGGAATGCATAGCTGATATAAAACATTGGATGTCTAGTAATTTCCTGCAACTTAATTAAGAAAAACAGAATTTTTAATTATTGGACAAAAACTCTGCAAGTGGTAACCTAGAATACTGTCTAACACTCGATGGCTGCTCTGTCAAGTCCTCGTCATCAGTTAGGAACCTGGGTGTGCTCTTTGATACCAATCTTTCATTTGAAAGCCACGTTTCTAAAATCTGTAAAACTGCATTCTACCATCTTAAAAATATATCTAAATTACGGCACATCCTTTCAATGCAAAATGCTGAACAGTTAATTCATGCGTTCATGACCTCAAGGCTAGATTATTGTAATGCTTTACTGGGTGGTTGCCCTGCTTGCTTAATAAACAAACTCCAGCTGGTCCAAAACGCAGCAGCTCGAGCTCTTACTAGAACTAGGAAGTATGACCATATTAGCCCGGTTCTGTCAACACTGCTCCCTATTAAACAATCAGCAAAATCTTGCTTATTACTTACAAAGCACTAAATGGTTTAGCTCCCCAGTACTTGAGCGAACTCTTAACGCATTATACTCCATCACGTCTATTGCGGTCTCTAAAGGTTATGAACGCATGAATTAACTGTTCAGCATTTTGCATCGAAAGGATGTGCCGTAATTTAGATATATTTTTAAGATGGTAGAATGCAGTTTTACAGATTGGTATCAAAGAGCACACCCAGGTTCCTAACTGACGACGAGGACTTGACAGAGCAGCCATCAAGTGTTAGACAATATTCTAGGTTACTACTTGCAGAGTTTTTTTGTCCAATAATTAAAAATTCAGTTTTTTCTGAATTAAGTTGCAGGAAATTACTAGACATCCAATGTTTTATATCAGCTATGCATTCCGTTAATCTTGTGAATTGGTAAGTTTCGTCAGGGCGTGAAGAAATATAGAGCTGAGTATCGTCAGCATAACAGTGAAAATTAATGCCATGCTTCCTAATGATATCTCCCAGTGGTAGCATGTACAGGGTGAAGAGCATCGGTCCTAGCACTGAGCCCTGCGGTACTCATTCATTTACTGCTACAAACTGATAACAGTCAGATAAGTATGATTTAAGCCATGCCAATGCAGTTCCACTAATGCCAACATAATTTTCGAGTCTATTCGAAAGAATGTTGTGGTCGATAGTATCGAATGCAGTGCTAAGATCGAGTAACAAATAGAGAGATACAACCACGATCGGATGACAAGAGTAAATCATTTGTAACTCTGATGAGAGCAGTCTCAGTACTATGATACGGTCTAAATCCTGACTGGAAATCCTCACAGATACCATTTCTTTCTAAAAAGGAACATAATTGTGAGGACAGTGCCTTTTCCAGTATTTTTGACAGGAAGGGTAGATTTGAGATCGCCTGTAATTGACTAATTCTGTAGGATCAAGTTGAGGTTTTTTAATAAGTGGTTTGATAATAGCCAACTTAAAAGTTTTCGGTACATATCCTAATAACAAAGATGAGTTAATGATATTAAGAAGAGGATCTATGACCTCTGGTAGCATCTCTTTTAATAGCCTAGTCGGTATAGGGTCGAGCATACATGTTGTTGATTTAGATGATTTAACGAGTTTAGCCAATTCTTCCTCACCTATAGCAGTGAATGAATGTAATTTTTTCTCAGTGACACAACAATGCTCTGTCTGATGTGACACTGTAGTAGACGGCTGCATGGTTATAATTTTCTTCCTAATATTATCGATCTTACACGTAAAGAAGAAGTTCATAAAGTCATTACTGCTGTGCTGTTTACAACCATCAGAAGTAGAAGCTTCTTAGTCACTGTATCAAATAAATACCTAGGGTTGTGTTTGTTTTCGTCTAAGAGAGTCGAGAAATAAGCAGATCTAGCAGTTTTTTCAGCCTTTCTGTATGCGATCATGCTCTCTTTCCATGAATTACGAAAAACCTCTAATTTTGTTTTCTTCCAGCTGCGCTCCATTTTTCTGGCTGCTGTTTTAAGGGCCCGGGTGTGCTCGTTGTACCACGGCGTTAGACTATTTTCTTTAATCTTCTTTAAGCACCGGGGAGCAACTGTGTCTAAAGTGCTGGAAAAAAGAGAGTCAATAGTTTCTGTTGCAAAATCGAGTTCCTCTAGGCTATCTGGGATGCTGAGGAGATGAAACTGATGAGGAAGATTATTTAAAAAGCAATCTTTAGTGGCGGCAGTGATAGTTCTGCCATATTTGAAGCAAGGGGACGGCTTTGCAGCCTTAGCTAAATTAAGTATACATGATACTAGGTAATGATCTGAGATGTCGTCGCTCTGCTGCAGAATTTCAACGGTATCAACATTTATTCCATGTGACAGTATTAGGTCTAGAGTATGATTAAGGCGATGAGTGGGTCCTGACACATGTTGCCTTACTCCAATAGAGTTTAGAATGTCTCTAAATGCTAATCCCAATGCGTCTTTTTCATTATCTACATGGATATTAAAATCACCAACAATTAGTTCTTTATCTGCAGCCAGTACTAACTCTGATAGAAAGTCAGCAAATTCTTTGATAAAGTCTGTATTGTGCCCTGGTGGCCTGTATACAGTAGCCAGCACAAATGTCAAATGATTCAAGATTCAAGATTCAAGAGTTTTATTTGTCACATACACAGTTATATACAGAATATACAACCGGCAGTGAAATGTAAACAGGTCCGCTCCATGGACAGTGCAAATTCACAGTTAAAAACACAAGGAAGAAATTATAATAGAAATAGGATATAAAAAAAGTACTATCTATATATATATATCTATATCTATGTCTATATCTGTAGAATTATAAATAATCAAGTCAAGAGAGAAAAAAAGGTAACAAATAAGGATAAAGTGGAATAAAATAATTGAAGTAGACTTTGCAGTGAGTAAACTGTAGACTTATAAATATGTGGTTAACAAATGTATAAAGAGTATAATGTGCAAACAGGTTTATGACAGGTTGTTACACAGTAACAACGAGAACAGAAAGTGCAGTGCAATGTCAGTGTATCGATGTTTATCCTGGACGTGAAGTCACGTGATGTTAAGTGACTGAGTTCAGGAGTCTGATGGCCTGGGGAAGAAGCTCCTCCTGAGTCTCTCAGTTTTGGCCATCAGGCTTTGGAAGCGCTTACCAGATGGTAGCAGCGTGAAATGAGGGTTTGCAGGGTGATTAGAGTCCTTGATGATCTTGGTAGCTCTACCTTTGCAGCGTTTGGTGTAGACGTCCTGCAGAGACGGGAGAGCTGACCCTGAGATACGCCGGATAAGCGCACGACTCTTTGCAGGGCTTTGCGGTCATGACTGGTGCTGTTCCCATACCACGCTGTGATGCACTGAGTTAAAACACTTTCTATCGCCCCTAAATAGAAAGTTTTCAGGATAGCTGGTGAAACCCTGAATTTCCTCAGCTGGCGCAGGTGGTACAGTCTTTGCCTGGCTTTTTTCACCTGTGTCTGAATGTGAGCAGTCCAGGTCAGGTCCTCGGAGATGTTTACTCCCAGGTACTTGAAGCTGCTCTACTCTCTACTGGTGACCCGCTGATCATGAGGGGGAGTATGTCCGTTGCTGTCTCTTCCTGAAGTCCACAATCATTTCTTTGGTCTTGCCAACATTCAGAGAGAGACAGTTGTCCTGGCACCATGCTGTTAGATGCTCCACCTCGTCCAAGTATGCCGTCTCATTGTTGTTGGAAATGAGGCCCAGGACAACAGTATCATCAGCAAATTTGATGATAGAGGTGGAGCTGTGTGTGGACAAACAGTCATGCGTGTAGAGAGAGTAGAGCAGGGGGCTCAGGACACAGCCCTGTGGAGCTCCCACACTCAGGGTGATGGAGGTGGAGGTGGACTGGCCTATTCTCACCACCTGAGGCCTGCCAGTGAGGAAGTCCTCAATCCAGTGGCAGACAGAAGGATTCAGGCCGAGATCCAGGAGTTTGGAGGTTAGCTTGGTGGGAACTATGGTGTTAAAGGCTGAGCTATAGTCAATAAATAGCAGTCTTACGTAGTTCCCACTTTTGCTGTCGATGTGAGTGAGGGAGAGTGGAGGACATGAGAGATGGCATCTTCAGTCGATCTATTGGGACGATAGGCAAACTGAAGAGGGTCCAAAGTGTCAGGAATGAAGGCGCAAATGGTGTTTTTAATGAGTCTCTCAAAGACCTTCATGACTATAGACGTGAGAGCCACTGGACGATAGTCATTTAGGCAAGAGGGTTTACTGTTCTTAGGGACAGGGATGATGGTGGATTTTTGAAGGAGGTGGGGACCACAGATGTAGCGAGGGACTCATTAAAGATAGATGTAAACAACCCGGTGAGCTGATCAGCACAGGACCGCAGAACACGACCTGAAATACCATCCCAGCAGCTTTCCTGACGTCCACACGCTTGAGTGCTCTCCGAACTTCATCCTCCGAGACAGAGATCACGTGATTGTTGCTGCTCTGAGTAATTTCCTCTAACGCGCCACTTGGCGGAGTCGCGTTGCCGCGGTTACAGTCAAAGCGAGCATAGAAAGAGTTTAACTCGTTCACGAGCAACGGATCAACGCTTGCCTCTGCAGAGGATTTAGATCCAAAGGAGCAGATGGACCTCAGACCTTGCCACATGCGCTGCGAGTCGTTGAGTTGGAAATGAGACTCCACTCGGTCTTTATAACGGAGTTTTGCGGCTTTAACTGCTCGTCCTGAGAGCATAACAGGACGATCTGTATTCATTCATATTCCCTGAATGGAGACCGGCGTTGTAAGCAGCAGTGCGTGCGTTCACTGCAGCGCTGGATTGAATTGTCCACCACGGTTTCTGATTTGAGAAGGACGTTATTGTTATTGTTTGCGTGGCTTGCTCTGTAAGCGTGTTGATGAAGCAAAGCGCCACGCCTGTGAACTCGCTTACGCCAGCTGAACTCGCTCGGAACATGTCCCAGTCAACGCCATCAAGAGCTGCCTGTAGCGCGGTCTCTGAATGGGGTGACCAACGCTTAACTTCCCGCCTCACCGGGGGTTCCTGGAGGAGCTTTTGTTTGTATTCGGGAGTGAGGAAAATGGCGGCATGATCCGATTTGCCAAACGCTGGAAGTGACCGCGCTTTATAGGCGTTCTTAAACGGAGAGTAGCAGTGATCCAGTGTGTTTGCTCCTCGTGTGGGGCAGGAGACGTGCTGGTGAAAGTTTGGCAGGACTTTCTTTAGGTTTGCTTTGTTAAAATCGCCCGCGACAATGAATGCCGCGTCGGGATGTTGGTTTATGACGCCGCTGGCAACATCATGAAGGCCAGATAAAGCCAGCGCTGTGTCTGCCTGCGGTGGGATGTAAACGGCGGTCGCGACAACCGCAGAAAAACTCCCTCGGCAGATAGAATGGGCGGCAGATGATTGTTAAATGTTCCAGATGAGGTGAGCAGGACCGCGAGAGAATGGTGATGTTCCTGGGATCGCACCATTTCTTGTTGATCATGAAACACACTCCACCGCCTTTGGATTTACCGGCCTCGGCTGTTCTGTCCATCCGAAAAACAGAGAAGTTCTCCGACGGGCGTCACAGCTGTGTCCGGGACCGCGGGCGTGAGCCATGTTTCAGACAAACAATAGATATTACAGTCTCTCATGTCCCGTTGAAAACTTATCCTGGCTCTAAGATCGTCCATCTTATTATCCAAGGATTGAACATTTGCTAGAAGAATGCTCGGAGAGGAGGTCTGAATGCCCTTTTCCTCAGTCTGTTACGGATACCAGCACGTTTCCCACGGTGTTTCTTTGTTCTACGCCGCTGGCTCTGTCCATTGTTCAACTCGGCGTTCCGAAGAATCTCAGATGGCCACAGAGGATCGGCGAAAGTGTCCTGAAACAGTCCAGTGTAGAGGTAACCAATGTCCAAAAGAGTTTTGCTGTCGTAGTAGATCAATGCAGATGATAAGTTTGTAAAAACTGAGAGTAAAAGAAAGTAAAATAGTAAATAAAAGCACAGTCTTCGCGGAGCGACCTGAACGGCGACCAAACACAGCGGCGCCATTTTATCATTTTATGGGATTTATCAATCTATCAATTTATCAATTTATCAATTACACTACATAATGCTACATAAAGCACCAAAACTTCAAAAGAATTATATTTGAAACTAGACTTCTGAGTAATACTGAAGATATTATTATAAATTACAGCAACCCCTCCCCCTTTACCTTTCAGACGCAGCTTAATCTTGTGGGGTGGACTCATTTAAAGTAATGTAGTCGTCAGGTTTTAGCCTGGTTTCTGTCAAACACAGCACATCTAGATTATTATCTGTAATCATATCATTAACAATAAGCGCTTTTGGGGAAAGGGATCGAATATTCAGCAACCCAAGCTTTATCATTTGTTCATCTGTATTATATCTGTTGTTTATTTGTTTGACATCAATTAAGTTTTTACCGTTGAATGGTCTTGATGGTTTTTTGTATTTACTAATTCGGGGAACAGACACAGTCTCTATGTGATAATATCTAGGTGAAAGAGTCTCTATGTGTGAAAGATGGGTGCTGTAGTAAAGCTCTCTTTCAGGGAGTTGAAAGCCTTGTTGGCTTCATCTGTCCACCTTTGTTTTGCAGGTTTTCCTTTCAAGAGAGAGGTCAGAGGTGATGCTATCATGCTGTAGTTACGTATAAAACGTCTATAGAAGTTTGCAAATCCCAAGAGTCATTGGAGTTCTTTTACTGTTAAGGGCTGAGGCCAGTCAGTGAGATGGTAGATGGTAGCTTCACGCAGTTGTTTTAAAGCTGAGAGAACTAGTGGAAGGGGATAGCAGAATTTTACTGTTACATTATTTAATCCTCTGTAATCGATACAAGGCCTCAAGCCTCCATCTTTTTTCTCACCGAAGAAAAAGCCTGCAGTGGCTGGTGAAGTGGAAGGTCGAATAAAACCAGAATTCAGGGACTCTGTAATATATTCTTCCATGGCTTGACTTTCATTTCGGGACAGGGGGTAAACCTTACTCTTGGGAGGCATGGTGTTTGGCAGAAGATCAATTGCACAATCCCAAGGACGATGAGGTGGTAATTGGGTCGCCTTGACTTTGCTGAAGACCTCCATTAAGTCATGGTAGTGTAAGGGTGGATCCTCTACAGCGGTTCTGACTGCAGGGTTGCCGAATGACTAAAGAAACGTTATCAGCAAGATGATAGAAAACTGTACATTTCTCGTCTTTACCACCCACTGCAGCTTATACCAACGACGGAAATAAGTGCAGTTACAATATCTAAACATGTGGGAGAGCCTTGCTATAATGTGACTATATTGTATTGCAATAGGTAACACTTCAAAGTCAATACCAAATCAAAACTAGTTAGCACATCATTTGTAATTGAAAGAATTTAATGACAAAATCTAGTTATGGTTACACTTAAAATAGTTACAAAATAAATGTATGAGATGATGAAAACTTATACCATTAATCGTACCCAGCATGAATTTTACCTGAGGGATAGAAAGAGAGAGGGGGAGAGAGAGACAAAGAAGAGAAGAGAGCAAAGAAGAGAAGAGCCAAAGAGAAGGCCCCCAAGAAGAGAGAGACAGAGAATAAAAGAGACAGAGCAACAGTTACAATCTTCTTTTATCTATTCCTTGACCATGTGACTGAAACCCTAATGTGAGACATTCAAACTGACCAATCAGACCAAACTTCCCCCACGGTGTTACAGGTGTGACACACATTTGGCCTACAGGCCTTCAGCATTTCTTTGTCTTTAGGAATTCCAAATGGCCCTTCTGGAGAGAGATGGGGGTTGAAAACAGTAAAGCAAATGTCTTTGTTCATTTTCAAAAATCAAATATCTTTGATTATTTTCAATTCTTTCAGTCCCCTCTTGGCACCATTGGCCACAATCATTGAGTCCAAAGGTGGCACAGTCCACAAAGACATGCTTTCTGTTGTGTGTAGATGTCATCTTCAGACTTCTCATCCATACATGTTGCAAAAGCAGCTGGTCAGTCTTCAGTCTTTGTTCTCATCTCAGTCCTGCATGAGAAGGCTCCATCAAATGGTGTTGCACCACTCATTGATATGCAAAACGTTCATTGAATACTTCACACCTCGAGAACAGTCACTGAAGGTTAGAGCAAACGCTTGTCCCTCTTTCTGAGGACACAGGATGTGAAGCAGGGATCCTGTGATTAAAAGAACATATAGCACAACAAAGAACAAAAGCATACATGGTATTTGTCATTGGTCAGAAGTTTGATGTGGTCAGATTAAAATAGTCTCTGGCAATAAGCCATTAAATCGATGTACTTAATAAAGTGGTCAAGGTTGAGAATAAAAGAAGATCTCACAAGCTCTTACATTGTTTCTGGAAACATTAAAAATAAATTGCCTTATAACAAAACAACAATCATTGTTGGCTTAAATCCCCCTTTTCATGAAGAGTATCAGCAAAATATTCAGTGTAACCAAATACAGAAATTCAATTCCATAGATGTCCAAAAACATTGTTGCAAGTCAAATGGACAAAGCACAAAGACTCAGAAATCAAATAAGTTCAAAATCAAATGCATTGTTACAATACAATGATAAAATAAATGTTTGCACTTAGGTAAGAATGAGAAATGCATAAATTCACGTAAATTTTGATATTTAACTTGGTGAGACACATAATAACTAACTGATTTAGTAAATCTGAAAAACAAAAACAATAACTGGGAGAAATTCACAGTCATAATACAGTCTAGATGTAAAGACTTAAATAAAATAGAATACATTTTGTGAGGCTGATGTAGATTTGACTTTGTCTGTGAAGATCAAATCTATGTGGCTGCATTTAGCTGTGGCTGTGTGTAAATCATGCCCCAAACACGGCAAGGAGGTTTTACAATTGTGATGCAAATTTGGTCCTGTTGAACAGGAAGCCAGCATGAGAATGTGAGTAAGGTGTGGTTGGCTCAAACCAGTGTTTTTGTTAGGGAGCATGATAAAGTGCAAAGGTCAAAGGTACTGAATCCTGCTGTGATGAAAGCATTTTCATGGTTAATGCAATTGTAAATTACACTGTAGCCACATGGCAATTCTATGCTCCTGTACATGGTTTTACTGCAGCTATATGGAAAATAGCAGAGTTTTCCACTCAGGAGACAAACAAATTCAGCATAGAAACACATGAAACTGGAGATGGCTAAACAATTCCAGTATTAAAGTTATTCCAATTTTCACAAGATACATGGCCTAGAATGCAAAGCATCAACAACCTTTATCCTAAGTGTTTCATACAACACTTACAGTAAAGCAATCATATGTTTTAAAGAATAAACTTAACTAGTCTATGTGTATATATTACCACAAACAACTATAATGTGTGTTCAATGCGCACAATGTGTTTAGTACAATTACAAATTTGAAAATACAAACAGGATCATTGCAATTTAGATGTTTAACTATTAAACTCACTGCTATGAGACTGCTAGTCCACTAGCCAGTGAGGTTAACAGCTGAAGGCCTTGCATGAACACTGCGGTTAACTCACTAAGAGTTTTACCTGCAAATGAGCGCTGATCTTTACCCTTAGAAAGTGATTTCCTGGTTTTCTGAAAATAAGGTGGAGGTTGACCTTTACCCAGTGACCAGCATCTCTCCTCTGAATGGCTTATTTTCTGACAGGAACTGCAAAACCTGTTCTCTTTTGCCATAGGATTGAATGCTATGTTCTCCTGGAGTTTGAGGATTTTCATGACTCTCTAATGCTTGTACACCATGCGTACTGGTACATGACTCTGCGCTATTACGGTACTGCATCACCTTAAGAACTGAAATGGGCACACTTTCTTGAGTTGCACATGCATTTTCTGAACTAAGCGTTTCAGACTCATTAGAGCAAGTCAGCTCATCTAAGAAGTGAACATGCTTTTTAGTCCCATCGCTGTTAAGCGTTTTGGGAGACATTAACTTTTTAGCATTTAGCTTAGCCTTGAGATCTGCAATGATCTCCTTGTGATTTTGACACTTTTCAGTCAGGGCGAACTGCTCAGCTAGTAATTTATCTAGCTGTGTTTGAAGATCTTGAATCTTTGCCTCAGACTTTTCTGCTTCTGCATTTTTAGAATGCACTTCTTTACATTTCTCATCTAGACTTGATAATAGAAATGGTATCACATTATATAGCCTTTTAAAACTTATGAAGTTTAAAGCCTCAATTATTTTACCATGTTTTGATTTCTTTTGGTGTTTGCCAATTATGTCCCACCATCGAATCATTTCATCATCTGAACTTTTAATTCCAATATACTCTTTCTTGAGTTTGGACAATGTAGGCTCAACTTTTTCACTCCATAAAGCAAACAATAAGTCACTGTTATCAGAAATTTTCCCTTCCAACCCCCGAGGAGATAATCTGAATATTCTCGGATTGTACAGTAATGGGACTATTGAAGCTATTTAAAACCTTCTAATTTCTGTTTCATGCAATTCATAAACAATGAAAACAGACTTACCAATTCCTTGGTCAAAAGGTCAGCTTTAATCCATTCACAAGATCAACTGTGAAAAAATGTCCTCATTCTGATGAATTTCAGAAGATTCACTGCAAGGGATCCCGGGTTTTGGCACCATCTGTAAGGGTGGATCGCCTACAGTGGTTCTGACTGCAGGGTTGCCGAATGACTAAAGAAACGTTATCAGCAAGATGATAGAAAACTGTACATTTCTCGTCTTTACCACCCACTGCAGCTTATACCAACGACGGAAATAAGCGCAGTTACAATAGCAAAACATGTGAGAGAGCCTTGCTATAATGTGACTATATTGTATTGCAATAGGTAACACTTCAAAGTCAATACCAAATCAAAACTAGTTAGCACATCATTTGTAATTGAAAGAATTTAATGACAAAATCTAGTTATGGTTACACTTAAAATAGTTACAAAATAAACGTATGAGATGATAAAAACTTATACCATTAATCGTACCCAGCATGAATGTTATCTGAGGGATAGAAAGAGAGAGGGGGAGAGAGAGACAAAGAAGAGAAGAGCCAAAGAGAAGGCCCCCAAGAAGAGAGAGCCAGAGAATAAAAGAGCCAGAGCAACAGTTACAATCTTCTTTTATCTATTCCTTGACCATGTGACTGAAACCCTAATGTGAGCCATTCAAACTGACCAATCAGACCAAACTTCCCCCACTGTGCTTTTATTCTTTTATTCAGGGCTGTGTCCTGAGCCCCCTGTTCTACTCTCTCTACACGCATGACGTGGTATGGGAACAGCACCAGTCATGACCGCAAAGCCCTGCAAAGAGTCGTGCGCTTATCCGAGCGTATCTCAGGGTCAGCTCTCCCGTCTCTGCAGGACGTCTACACCAAACGCTGCAAAGGTAGAGCTACCAAGATCATCAAGGACTCTAATCACTCTGCAAACCCTCATTTCACGCTGCTGCCATCTGGTAAGCGCTTCCGAAGCCTGATGGCCAAAACTGAGAGACTCAGGAGGAGCTTCTTCCCCCAGGCCATCAGACTCCTGAACTTAACGAGACCACGTGACTTCACGTCCAGGATAAACATCGATACACTGACATTGCACTGCACTTTCTGTTCTCGTTGTTACTGTGTAACAACCTGTTATAAACCTGTTTGCACATTATACTCTTTATACATTTGTTAACCACATATTTATAAGTCTACAGTTTACTCACTGCACAGTTTACTCCACTTATTTTATTCCACTTTATCCTTATTTTTTACCTTTTTTTTTCTCTTGACTTGATTATTTATAATTCTACAGATATAGACATATATATATATATATATATATATATATATATATATATATATATATATATATATATATATATATATATATAGTATAATTTTTTTTATCCTATTTCTATATAATTTCCTCCTTGTGTTTTTAGCTGTGAATTTGCACTGTCCATGGAGCGGACCTGTTTACATTTCACTGCCTGTTGTATATTCTGTATATAACTGTGTATGTGACAAATAAAACTCTTGAATCTTGAATCTTCAGGTGTGACATTTGGCCTACAGGCCTTCAGCATTTCTTTGTCTTTAGGAATTCCAAATGGCCCTCCTGGAGAGAGATGGGGGTTGAAAACAGTAAAGCAAATGTCTTTGTTCATTTTCAAAAATCAAATATCTTTGATTATTTTCAATCCTTTCAAACACATATTATAGTTGTTTGTGTTAATAGATACACATAGACTAGTTAAGTTTATTCTTTAAAACACATGATTGTGTAAGGTCCATCCGTTAGCCCAAGAACTGAATCTAACGGCCTAATAATTTTGAATAATTTTATCTGACTCCAATTCTTTGTAACTTTGTTACATTTGTTACATTTGTAACTTAACAGCTGATCATAAGTTTAGTTATGATTTAATTTAGATCGTTGATTTTTCTTAGTATCTCTTAATTTCAAGTACTCGTTCCTCCATGGGACCCGGAGTCGCTCAGAGGATAATGCTCGCGATTATAATTACATTACCTCAGGGACGCAAATTAGTCAGTTCTGATATTACAGAGGATTGCAGAGTGAACTATTTTACCTTTAAGTGAGTCGCACATGCTTACTCATAACAGAAAGTGTAATTTTAGCAATAGTCACGAGAGCTGCAACTTGTTAATAACAGTGACAGTAAGAAATCAGATTGCCCCTCATGCTTAGCGCCATGCTCCGGTCATGGGGTCCTCGGTATGAATCTGCCCTGACAGAAAGATTTACGGAAACTCCTACAAACTCCTCATGTGACACTACTAGAAAAAATGATTTCAGAAAGATACAGAATAATCAAGATTAACATTTATTTTGGCCAGACAGAACTTAAACATCATAATTAAACATGAATCCATACACAACTTTCAGCATAAAAATATAAAATACAATTACCAAGTAATATGAAAATAGTTTCAAAGAGTCATATCTGGCACAATACATACAGTGTGTGTGCGTGTCTCTTATGACACTGACACAACACTGCATGGGGGCTTCTGTCTACAGAATATTCCCAAATGGCAGCCCTGCTACCCTTCCTTAAATACCAAGACCAGAACAAAGGGTTGTAAATATTTGCAACACAAACACCTAGTTTGGGGGAGAGGATCAGATATCTTTGGAGAGACCACTCAAAAAGACCACTCGCCAAACTCCTGGATCTCGGCCTGAATTCTTCTCTCTGCCACTGGATTGAAGACTTCCTCACTGGCAGGCCTCAGGTGGTGAGAGTAGGCCAGTTCACCTCCACCTCCATCACCCTGAGTGTGGGAGTTCCACAGGGCTGTGTCCTGAGTCCCCTGCTCTACACACATGACTGTTTGTCCACACACAGCTCCACCTCTATCATCAAATTTGCTGATGATACTGTTGTCCTGGGCCTCATTTCCAACAACAATGAGACGGCATACTTGGACAAGGTGGAGCATCTAACATCATGGTGCCAGGACAACTGTCTCTCTCTGAATGTTGGCAAGACCAAAGAAATGATTGTGGACTTCAGGAAGAGACAGCAACGGACATACTCCCCCCTCATGATCAGCGGGTCACCAGTAGAGAGAGTGAGCAGCTTCAAGTACCTGGGAGTAAACATCTCAGAGGACCTAACCTGGACTGCTCACATTCAGACACAGGTGAAAAAAGCCAGGCAAAGACTGTACCACCTGTGCCAGCTGAGGAAATTCAGGGTTTCACCAGCTATCCTGAAAACTTTCTATTTAGGGGCGATAGAAAGTGTATTAACTCAGTGCATCACAGCGTGGTATGGGAACAGCACCAGTCATGACTGCAAAGCCCTGCAAAGAGTCGTGCGCTTATCCGAGCGTATCTCAGGGTCAGCTCTCCCATCTCTGCAGGACGTCTACACCAAACGCTACAAAGGTAGAGCTACTAAAATCATCAAGGACTCTAATCACCCTGCAAACCCTCATTTCACGCTGCTGCCATCTGGTAAGCGCTTCCGAAGCCTGATGGCCAAAACTGAGAGGCTCAGGAGGAGCTTCTTCCCCCAGGCCATCAGACTCCTGAACTCAGTCACTTAACATCACGTGACCATCGATACACTGACATTGCACTGCACTTTCTGTTCTGTTCTCGTTGTTACTGTGTAACAACCTGTTATAAACCTGTTTGCACATTATACTCTTTGCACATTTGTTAACCACATATTTATAAGTCTACAGTTTACTCACTGCACAGTTTACTTCACTTATTTTATTCCACTTCTTTATTTTTATTTTCTACTTTTTTTCTACTTGACTTGATTTATTTATAATTCTGCAGATTATATAGTACTTTTTTTTATCCTATTTCTATTATAATTTCCTCCTTGTGTTTTTAACTGTGAATTTGCACTGTCCATGGAGCGGACCTGTTTACATTTCACTGCCGGTTGTATATTCTGTATATAACTGTGTATGTGACAAATAAAACTCTTGAATCTTGAATCTTGAATCTTGAAAAGGAGAACACAATTCTCATATGTTTCAATCTTTCTAACCCTACCAGTGACTTCAGTGATGTTGAGACCATTTTACCAATCGCACTATGACCTTTAAAAAGACACCAGACATGAAAGGGATAAAACAATAGATTCACAAGATAAATCATATGTAGTATATCTGCATTCTGTGACTTGAATCAGGGGGAAGGGGGAAAGGGAGGTAGAGAGGGGGAGAGGGTTTTGGTCAGGGCGGTGTTCTACAGTTTCTCTGTGAGATCTTCTCTTCAGATTGAGTTTTATTGTTTTAATGCAGGGTGTGGGATCTCAGCTTTTGTCTTAGCAGTAAAACCGCTCCTTACAGACGGCCCCTGGCCCCTTGGGACAAATTCATATGAGTTTCCAAGGGGACATATTTGAATATTTCCTGTTTCCATATTTTGGATGTTGTTTCCATAGTGTTCATGGTGCTGATCCTTGATAACAGCACAAGTCCATGGGTCCAGGAATCAAGTAGTCACCTGAAATAACAACATTAAGACAGGCTGAACATGAAGATGAAAACACTGCAAAACACACCTCTGGCACAGTCCCTTTAGGTGTAGGCGTACTGCGCAATTGGACAGGATATCTATGATCCTGTTGGTCAGGTTTGCTTCCACCTGCACTTGCTTGCGATAGTTTTCAGTCTGTAGAATGACTTGTTGTCCCAAGTCTGTTGTGTCCATGAGCAGAAAGTGTCAGTGGAAAGTGTCTTTACACTTTGAGGAAGCATCTGTGTCCTGTCCTCCCCAGGATTCTTAGCTATAGCTGACCCTTTGAGAAGTCCTCGGTCACCTTTAAGCAGAAGGTTTAGTTTGCCGGGCAGGTCAGATCTCCATGGGTGAAGGAATCGTTTCACTGATGAAGCTCCATTGTGTGTGAGACACCTGAACAACTTCTGAATAACCATGCAATAACTGAACACTGATGACTTTCTGGTTATTGTGAGATGGGAAAAGAGAGTTGTTGGATAAACACAAGAACATAAGAATAACAACACATGATAAACTCATGTCAGAAGTGCGAGTGGTAAATACGGTCTCATTTCTCAGGGTCAAATATTTAGTGAGGTCTCATTTGATAGCCAGATTCTTCACTGCCACTGACATGGAAGTGGAATTTAAACGTGGTCTGGATGAATTACAGGAAGGGTAACAAAACATCAATATAACAAGTATATTTACCAGAAGTATGCATAATTAAAATATATCACATAATTAAACATGGAAATACACAATTTAATAATTGTTATTATAAAATTGTCTATATCAGTTGTTTTTACTTTCAAATCATTACTGAAATCTGATGTTAAAATCAAATCACTTAGAGAATGAGATTTACAGAAACAGAGATTTAAAGTCTCTAGTTTAGCTTTTGCACTCATCTTCTGTGTATTTGATATACAGGCTAAGACACGCTCAATACGGCAGGTCTGATTGAGAATTGTTTAATTAATTGATAGAAAGGCCTGCACTCTGGAGTTTTCATCCCAGATGTCACATGAAACAGAGTTTTATCGGCCAAATCTGAATTGCTGTTGTTGTTTCAGTACAGAGTGTGACACACCCTGAGCTGCTCTTGCAATAAAGTGCAAAGGTCAGAGTTACTGAATCCTGCTGTGATGAAAGCATTTTCATGGTTAATGTAGGGTCCACACCCCTCCACTGTGATCATTTTCTTGAAAGTCATGTGCTTTGCTGGAAAGAGGAGCCACCTCCGTAACACAGAGATATTTTCTGATTGGCTGACATGCACCTTGTATAACACAAGTATATTTATTTAAGCCCACAGCAGAAGTATTCAAGAACACAAGACGCATCTCTTATATGCTATCCAGCAGAAAGCTCATCTCTGGAACTCTGGAACATTTCCTCAGGTCTGACTTTGTTTACATTTACATTTATTTGTTTTTTCACTTTTATTAAAACGAATTGTTTCCGATTCATGGGATATTCTGGGAATGTACGTTTATGTTATGTGTTATATTTCACACAGGTTATGGGTGAAATAGGGATGTTCTAAAAAGCTCAATGTGAAAGGATTGAACTTGGATTAATGCACTAAGAAAAAACTTTTACGGTGATGTTAGCTATTTCTTCAGACTGTTTAGATATAGCCTACATCTGCAATTGCAAACCACAAACAAATAAGACAGCAGGGAATGGAAGCTGCATCTGTCGTGAAATGTGACAGAAATATCTGATTCGCAAACAAAATCTTTTAATCAATTGATTCTTTTAAATCAATCAAACCGGTTCACAAAGAAGTGCGAATGATTCTTCTCACGAATCATGTATCATGAAAGTTTTCCATTCAGGAGCTGCGAGTGATTTTTCTCTTTCTCATCTTTACTGTAATTTTTCTGATGACATAGACAGCAGGAGATCTAATGATCTGCATTCACACTGATGCACAGATCTCTTTTGAAATATAAGATGTGGTTTGTCCTGTGTTTAATCCCTTAAGACACAACTGACTGTGTTTACATTAATTTTGCATCATAAAAGCATTTTGAGATGCAAGTACATTTAACCACTACACGGAGTCAGACTTGCGCACGGCCGCATGCTTGAGCGCTTTTCTCTAAACACATATGAACATTTGAAGTTGAAAGCAGCTTTTGTCAGTGAGCTCCATGTTTTTATATACAAGTCCACTGCATTCCCAATGACATAAATGATGCCTTCATAAAACATTTGTAAGGAAAATACTGGCAGGTGAGAACATACTTTGTTGCAAAAGAGACAATAAATAAAAAGTACTGAGTAACATCATTGCTGATTAAAAGTGGTTATCAACAAATGATGTGTTTCAGTAAAACACTATTACAAAAACCATGAATTCAGATAAAAAGCCAAGAGTCAAACTGCCCAACTAAAGCAAACACTGATCTCCATAATGGTGACCAAACATTTTCACTAAAATATCAACATCTAAACCTCTGTTAATTCTCAAATGACAGAAATAAAGTCAGTCTGGTTTGTAAAAGAGAGATTTAATGTATTGTCAGTTGATTTCATCTAAAGCTGTGGCTGAAGTCAGTTGTAGTTCTTGTGTTTCTCTTTCTCTGTGTTCCTTCAGTGATTCTACTCATTATCATCAGGTGTCTTCAATCATTTAATCAATTAAGTATCTATTTAACTCTTAAACTGCTCCAGTGTTACTTTAACACAAACACTGTTGTGTGTCTCATGCAGATTATAGGCATGTTAGTGATATTCTAAAACGCTTAATGCAAAAGCACTTAATGTGATTTATTGCACTGTGGCCCTTACATATGTTTGATCCAAGAATTTCTGGAATTGTGAATTATGCATGAATTAAAATGCAAGTTAATCTTGAATGCTTTTGTTCAAATTTAGACTGAAGAAATCCTGATGGTGCCATCTGACCTCCTACCCAACATAAACAAACATAAGAAACTGATCCACCGTCTTACAAAACCTGCAGAGAAGTGACTCAGTAAGTGTCTTGTTGTCTCTATTTTCCTGTCATACTGAAATATATTTCTCTTATCAATGTCCCAACAAAACAAGTACACAAACCCATAGGACTAACAGGATGAAGTGTGCACAAACAGCAGACACTATACTATTGTTTTTTTATAGAACATTTGCTATAAGTAAAATCCAACAGTGACTCTAACACTTTTAGTTAACTTTACTTTCCCCAAAGTTTTACAGACAAGGCTTAAGCCTAGTCCCAGACTAAAATGTATGTTTGAGCTGTTTTAACTCAAAGTGACTTACACTGATATTAGATATCTAAGAATAAGTTAGCGCCATTGACCTTTTAGACTCTGAACCTGGTTCACATTTCAAAGTCTCTGCTGCCCTGTGGTGGACAACTTGAGACACTGACAATCACAAGATCTCAGCAGAGGAGGATTAAACAGCTCCACAAATAGCATTACCAGCTACACACATTACTAACCAGACTGACTTTATTTCTGTCAGACGTTTACAGAAGCTCCTGGACTTTCCACCTCTGTTCAGCAGAGCACCTTTGCAAGTCAGGGAACGAGTGTTCAAACGCTTCGACCTCTGCAACCAGATCACAGGTATTGATAAAGAGGACTTGCAATCATAGAGCCATCAACGTTTTGCAAACCGGTGGATATAGCAAGCACGACGAGCAATACAGAGGATAGTACACCAATCCAATGTACAGGTTTCCAGTCGAGAGTGATGATTTAGGTTATGCCGCTGCAGTGAGGTATAATGAAAATCCATACTTTGAGATTGCTGGCCCTAGTCGTTTTTGGGCTTGTTTTGGTTCTCATTCCCAGAGAGTTATAAATAGCAAAAGACATCTCCTTGCACAGTTTAAGACAGCACTCACAGAAAGCAGTATGGTACCTTAAACAACCAAACCCTGCTGATGAAAGTTAAACCCTTTAGCCAAACCCAGCTGATGCTAGGTGTGATCCACAAAACCAAACAGAGCAACTCGCCAAACAAGTAGAGACTTGCTTACCGGTTGCGTCAAATGTTATGGGACCCACGGATAAACAGTAGTAGAGGGCTCACAGGAAACAGTAAAGTGAGGCCACAGCACTCCACGTTAGCCAAGCCTGGATAGGCAGAACCACAAAGAGACACTGCTCAATTAACAAGAGGCAGCTTACTTACAGAGAGTGCAGAGTGGCAAAGCCTAGGCAATGGGCAGAGGGTTCCTGGGATTTCATAAGGTGAGACGCTGAACAGCAGTTTGCAAAAGTGATCCAAAGAATGTCACAGGGATTTCAAAGATGAGATATTTAAAATCGCACTGTTCCATCAGATCCAGACTTGAAGTCCCAAGCAAGTACATCCAAACTTTAAGTCCCAAAAAAGCACACACGCTTCATTATGGCGATGTCATTATTGATCCGGACATGTTGCCCAAACATCCAAATAGTAGTTTAATTAGGTCCAGATATTAAGTCCGGTTGACGATAAACGATTAACAAATGATTAGCAAAAGCAAAAGCAAAAACAAAAACAACGAATAGCGATGAGAAGCGGCAGCCATTTCACGCACAGTGCACTCTCACCGGAAACACAAAAAACCTTTTGACAGTAGCATGGATTAGTGACATCATTGAATAAATTGACTTTGGTCCCCTGTTGGATTGTTAAACATGACGCCTGTTTGGTTGCTTTGACATTTCTTGTCATCACAAACCCACTGTAAAGATTTTGGAGATTTGTATAGCAAGAACTGAGTTTTAGGGGTTAAATCAAGCAGAAATGGCTGTCTAATATAACAATTGCAGGTCACCACTTTATACAGTGTTTGGTTGCTTTGCCATTTTTTGCCATCTCAGCAAATCCCAGAAGACACTGTGGGTGGTCGATGTACGGAAGCCTGTAAGCTTTAAATTTCTCATTCTCACTTAAGCTTGCAAATATGTGATGGCTTGCGAAAGCAAGCATTTGTCTGTTTGTTTTGCTTAATTTTAATAGTGAAAGTGATAGTTTAAACTTTAAAGTGATAACCTGAATAAAGCCTGTAGTATTTGTATTGCCATATAAAAAAGAATCGTAACATTGACAAAGCATAGGTAACACATATTTACACTGCATCAGTTGAGCAACAAGATCGCAAAGAATCATTGAAACTTCTCATTAAAACTAGAGAAGATTAACAATAACTTTTTCTAGAGCTGATGTAAAGCCAAAACAATCTCTCTTCCATTAATTTCCTATTATCACTGTAAAGCTGCTTTGAAACAATCTGTATTGTATTGTAAAAAGCGCTACATAAATGAAGGTGACTAATGCCTGAGGTAGTCTATGTACCATTAACATAAGGCATTCACATCAAATAAACTGGATTTAGCTATAAAACGTTTTATTTTGTATAGGGAACAACAGCACTTGCCTCTGGTTTAATTCTTCTGGCTTTGTGGGCTCTGAAGCATAAAGGTAGGATTTTTAAATGTTATTGTTTGATGACTTGTGTTTTCTTTTTAGTGAAATAAAATAGTACTCTGAAATGAAATCAAAATAAACCAGTACTTTTATAAATGTTTATTTAATTTTGAGGACATTAGTCTTTTATACTTTTTATAACTTTTTTTTTTTTTTTTTTTTAGATGGCTAAATTTTGTCCAGCAGAAAATGCACCTTTAAAGCACCTGGAAGATATTAAAGAATCCATAGATACTCAGGATCTCCCATCAGCCATAACCACAATTAGAAAATACCTTGAAAAGCAAGATCTTGAAGAACTTAACATTGGTATTACAGGGGAGTCCGGTTCTGGAAAGTCCTCATTTGTCAATGCTTTCAGGGGTTTAGGAGATGGGGATGAAGGCTCTGCCAAAACTGGTGTAGTGGAGACCACTAAATATCCTGAGTTTTATCTTCACCCAAAATACAAAAACGTGAAAGTGTGGGATCTTCCTGGCATTGGAACACCAAAGTTCAAAGCTAATGAGTACCTTAAACTGGTTAACATTAAACGCTATGATGTATTCATCATCATTGCTTCAGATCGATTTAAGGAATGCCATGAACAGCTGGCCAAAGAGATCATAGAAATGGGGAAAAGTTTTATTTTGTTCGTTCTAAGATTGACTCTAGCATTGCTGCTGAGAAGAGGAAGATGAAGGACAACTTTGACGAGAAAAATACACTTCAATCCATCAGAAAGGACTGTGAAAAAGGTTGGTCAATGCATTAGTTGGCATTACAATGTATACAGTAAACGTCAAAATCTGCAATCACTGCTTTTATCATAACTATTTTTCTCACATAAAAATCCATGGTTATACTATAAATAATAAATATTGTTAAGTAAATAATAGTCTTCTATTAATGATATTATTTATTCCTTTTTCTTGCTATAGGGCTGAGAAAGATCCTGAAGATTCCTGCTGTTTTCCTGATCTCTTCCTGGGAGTTTGAAAAGTATGATTTCAATCTGCTGCAGGAGAAGATAGAGAAAGATCTTCCTCAGCATAAGAGAGATGTGCTGCTATCAGCTTTGCCAAATATCACGCTGGAGATTAATGAGAAAAAGAAGAAAGCTCTAGAGAAAAATATTCCAAAAGTAGCATTACTGTCTGCTTTGGTGGCTGCGGTTCCTATACCTGGTCTGTCAGCTGCTGTGGATTTAGCCATTATAATAAAAGAGACAGAAAGGTATTTCAATGTTTTTGGTCTCGATGATGAATCCTTGCAGAAACACTGTGAAAGATCTGGGAAGAGCATAGAGCATTTCAAGAGTTTGATGAAGTCGCCCCTGCATGCTGGAATAAACGCAGCTTCAATATTAAGCTTGCTGGGCGCTGCCTCCCTGGCTGTGGCTGAAGATGCAGTTGAGTGGGCTGTGAGTCTCATACCCATTATTGGCACTGTGGTGGCGGGAGGAATGTCCTATTGGACAGTCTCAACAATGCTGAAGAGAGCTCTGGATGACATAGCTGAGGATGCCAGAAATGTGCTTTTGGATTTAGTGGAGACTGAAGTGTAAACATAAGTCACAGATCTGGGGCCTGTACCATGAAGCTGGTTTAACTGGCTAGCCAGATATGTTTAAGCTTAGTTTGTGCCAATCCTGGGTTTTAGGTACCATTAAAGTGGTATGGCTTTTAGCAGTGTTCATCTCCATAGTAATTTATGCTCCATGGCTAACCTGCTCCAGGGCAAGTTATGTTCTGGATAAGAGATGTCAAATTGAAATTGGACCAATCAGCTGTGAGCAAAGTGACACACCTCTGATGCAATAAAGCCCTGTTTCAACTCCAAATTAAAGGTCACTACATAGCAAATGGTTTTAATTATTATACCCTTAATCAATTACACATGTATCATTTTAGTTAATCAATCATTAATAGGCACTTAGTTGAAATTAATATAAATAGCCTATATAAAAGTCATACAAATAAGCTTTAAAATCAATAAATAAAGCTATAAAAATTACTACATGTCAGCTTAAATGTTCCGTTCTCTCTATATATCAACTAAACTAACTTCTTAACTTGGATTAAGATTTTTCTTGAAGTTGTTCTCTTCTATAGACAGCTCTTTTCTTCTTGCCGTGTAAATTGTTTAAATTCTTAATATTTTTCAATCACGTAATATTCTGCAGAAGAGAGTAATGAATCTCGCTGCTTCTCTCGGGAGAAGTGAATCTCAGTTCCACTGATCCACAGCATGTGATTGGCTGTTCACCACTGATGTCACAGCTAAACTCCTAAACTCCGGATCAAAGCCTGAGTTGACAGAGAAAACTGATGATCAGCATCATGGGACCAACAAAGCCTGAATAGATTGGTTTGGTTTTGTCAACTCGAAACTAATCCTGTAACCCTGAGTTAAACTACCATCATGGTACAGGCCCCTGATTGTCTATGTATAACCAACTGCTACTGGGATGTTAAAAGTATATATACAAATCACATTGAACACAAATGTCTATTTATGATATGTTGTGTTAAGAAAAAATATGCAATTGTCCTATTTTACTATATAAATGATACATTTGTATTGTAACCACAAGCAACTGTATTGCTTTATTAAGAATGTGGTTTATTAAGTTAAGACACCACAATTGCATTTATTGTTTTATTAAGAAAGTGATTAATTAAAGGTGCAGTGTGTACATTTTAGTGGTATCTAGAGGTGAGGTTGCGAATTGCAACAGCCACCGCTCACCCCTTCCTTTCGAAGCACATAAAGAAGCTACGGTGGCGACACAGGACAAAGATATTGTCGTCTGAGACAGCAGAGAGTGACTAGCGCTCTGTAGAGAAGTTTGTCCATTTAGGGCTACCGTAGAAACATGACAATTTATGCCATTTGTGTGTAGATAGAAATGCCTCATTCTAAGGTAATAAAAACATAACGGCTGAAAAAAAACTGAAACTAAGACTAAGGCTGTTAATGAAATCAAATAATTCTCTACTATATAGTATGTGAAAAACAGTACACCAACAGAGTAGTATGTCTGAATTCACAGTATTCGAAAAACAGTAGGTGAAAAGTACCCAGATTACCTACTACTTCCGGCGAGATTCTGAAGTGCACATACGATGGACACTTTACTATCCCATTAGGTCACAGGAAAGGATTTATGAATGGAGGTGATGGGACGCAACTTTACCCTGTTAGGTCACATGATAACGACAACATGGTGGATGTAGTACGTCCGGATTACATTCATACTACACTCATTCATACTATATAGAATATACTTTTTTAACAGTCACAAAGTTCGTTCAAATTAAAATGTAGTACCTACTCACATAGCACGCGATTTCGGACGCAGCCTTAAACTATTGGTCAAAAAACATTTTTGTAAACTGAAATAAAATTTAAAAATAATAATAAATGAAAAACTAACAACTCTTACTGGAAAACTAACTGAAATAAAATAATAATTAGCAAAAATAAATAAGGGTTTTCGTAATTAATAAGCTCTTTACTGTTGTGGAAAATCTAACCTGTGGCTGTTCAGGGAAATCTCTATATATGGCGCTTCATGCGCGTGAAGTTAGCTGAGTAGATTAACCACTGTCCTGTGACGTGCTGAGTGAAGGACCGAAATGTGGAACACATCTAGTCCTAAGCAGGGGGGTATTCCAGAAAGCAAGGTTAACTTACCATCACATATACCTTGAACTTTTGGTTGATTAACCCAAACCTTGCTTACTCGAGGTATGCAGGTTCCAAAAACGAGTCCGGGAGTAAGTTCAGACAACCCAGAGTATGTTAACACACAAGACATTCTCAAAAGAGCGACAAATCGATGATTCACCATGGAAACAGACGCTAAGAAAGAGCTCGCCATTCTACTTCTTCTTCTTTTGTTTAATGGCGATTTACCGCCACCTATTTGGTGGTTATGCAATAATTTTTTTCAGTGTCTTAGTTTAATAAGTAATCTTTATTCACTGAGAATAAGGATTATATTGAGCCTCTGCCCCCTTGATTGTGAAAGTGCCCTTTTCGATCGTGCCGTGGTGCCCCCACGAATGCGTTTTCAACCGAGGGCGACCCCGCCCAGAACGCGATTCTTACCAACATGGTTCATTATGTAAGGTCTTTATACTCCACTGAAAACATGTGTATTATGTGTATTATATTTGCATATCTGTCAATAGATCCTCATAAATTCTACACACTGCACTTTTAAGTAAAGACATCACAATTGTTGTTTATTGCATTATTAAGAATGTGGTTTATTAAGCGAAGACACCAAAATTATTGTTGTATTGTTTAATTAAGAAGGTATTTAATTAAATGACAGAAAACCACACTTATTGTTTGTTTAAAACATTTTATTAAGATTATATTAATAGAGTAAAGAGTATTAGAACATGTATTAGAAAGAGGACTGCTGAAAAAGAAATACAAGTATGACCTTCAGATGTACTTAATCTTCAGACCAAGTCTGCAAAACTGCAAGCACATTATACACTTCACACTCAGTTTGCAATTGAAAAACAAACTTTTTGCGATAACTATAAACACATTTCTCTACATTTGACACATCACTAAAAATGAACAGCTCTTTTGTTTCATTTGGGAAACACTGCAATTTAAATGCCACTCATTTACTGATTATCTACATTCAACGATCATGTCTGAAAACACATACATAAATTGATCACTTAGAAATCAAAACTCAGTGTTTTGTGAAAGAAATAGTTGTTACCCCTTGCATTTCTGTTTATTGTGTAAATATATACTGTTATATACTATTGTGTAATATATATATTACACTATATATATATATATATATATATATATATATATATATATATATATATATATATATATATATACACACACGCTGTGGGAGGGTATACTTAAGCTCCGTCTCAATTTCGTCATGTCACGTGTTTAGCGTTTTCAAGTATTTTATGTTTGTGATTTAGTAAGGGTAATGTTTTGACAATTTAATTTGAGTCAACATATATTTTATAAGTTATTTGGTCTTTCGTGAACTGTCGTTATCAAGGCCACAATGTTGATTTTATTTTACATTTGATTTAGGTCAGTTAAGCCTGTAGCGAAAACAACCACGAAAAGAGTGATTTATTTCATTCTACAGGTATGTCTCTTTGTATGCTTTTGTTTGTTTCTAATGTTATATGTAAAGTGTTGTCACATGTTGCGATGCAAATTTTTGTTACAGTATTTCACAATTGCTAAAACACATTTCTTGATACCTTCACCCATATTCTAAAAACTTTAAACACAAAACCCAGTCTTTAAACTACATTCACAAAACCCCTGACTATTCTGGCAAAGTCAAACACTTGCCTCAAAACCATTTGATCTGTGCTCAAAATCAGACAATGCTTTCAAAACAAACACAGCCAGACAATACATAAACACTCATCAGCATTCATTAGACACTACATCAAAAAATAGGGAACACAGCATCCAGGGCATGCAGTTACAGAGAAAAAATGTTTATTGCATATAGAAAGTAACTTTGCCATAAATAAAAGTAAATAATTCACAACTCAGTACACCAAATGTATTGCATACTGTAAGTACTGCAAGTAATACAGTACTGAATTTCTGTATTTTCAGCATAAAAATAAAGTACGCCCAAAGAACAAAGACAACTCTAAATGAAAAGCGTATTACACAAAATATTGTGCAATTGCAAAATCAAAGTCATTCTGCCTCAGCATCCCGTCTTTGTGCTGGGTCCGGCCAGAGGACTTTGTCCACATCACATGCAATGTTGTCCCTTCCTAGGCAACGGGGGAAGAACCCTCTCGTGTGCTGGATCCAGCCTTGACAACACTCCACACGTCATCACAGGCCAATTCCATTGCCTGTAAAAGATTTACCCTTCTATATGGGTTACGGTCATAGACCTTCCATCGCCACGCAGAGAAAAACTCTTCTATTGGGTTGAGGAAAGGGCTGTATGGTGGAAGGCAAACATTCACAAATCGCTGGTTGATGTTGAACCACTCTCTCTCCCACCTATTGCTGGTGTGTGCCGAGCGCACTGGCGCTGTTGTACTGTGGCTGCCGTCACATCATCCAAGTGGATGCTACACACTGGTGGTGGTTGAGGAGAGACCCCTGTCATGAGTGTAAAGCGCTTTGGGTGTACAGTAGTACATATGAAAGCACTATATAAATGCCTCATTCATTTTTTCACTCATTCAATAAAACATCAACATCTAAACCCGTGTTGATTCTCAATAAGAGCTTCTGTAGATGTCTGACATAAAGTCAGTCTGGTTAGTAATGTGTGAAGCTGGTAATCAGTGTTGGGGGGGGGTGTGACACATTACAAGTAACTTGAGTTAAGTAATCAGATTACTTTCAGGTAACTAGTACAAACCCGAGTCCAAAAAAAGTTGGGACACTGTACAAATTGTGAATAAAAACAGAAATGCAATGATGTTGAAGTTTCAAATGTCAATATTTTATTCAGAATACAACATAGATGACATATTGTGACAGGGTGAAGCACATGACACGAGGATACAGGTAAGTTCCCCCAAAGGGTGGACTTTTAAGATGGTGAGATCAAACAAAACTAAAAGTGGCGTGGGTGCTCGGTGCTCTCTTCTCTTCCCTAGTGCTCTGTGCGTGGTGCGGTGTGGGTCCGTGGTCTCGCTTCATGGCGGGGCTGGCGGTCACATGCTGCTCTCTGCGGGAGTAAACCGGGAAAAGAGTTAGCCGAGGCTTTCGGAGACATCTCTCCGTCTGTTTGCCACGGTTATCAAGCCGGTTACTGAAGTCCTGGAGTGTGAGGAACCACCGAGTCACCCTGGCGTTTGTATCTTTAGCCAGGGCCATCCACTGCAGAGGGGCGTGGTCAGTGACCAGGGTGAAGTGGCGGCCGTGGAAATAATACCGGAGCTCCAGGACTGCCCACTTGATGGGCAACACCTATATAGCTGTAGAATTGTAAATAAATCGAGTCAAGTAGAGAAAAAAAAAAAAAAAAAAAAATAAGTGAAATAAACTGTGCAGTAAGTAAACTGTAGACTTATAAATATGTGGTTAACAGAAATGTACAAAGTATAATGTGCAACAGGTTTATAACAGGTTGTTACACAGTAACAACGAGAACAGAAAGTGCAGTGCAATGACAGTATGTTTATCCTGAAGTGAAGTCACGTGATGTTAAGTGACTGAGTTCAGGAGTCTGATGGCCTGGGGGAAGAAGCTCCTCCTGATTCTCTCAGTTTTGGCCATCAGGCTTCGGGAGCGCTTACCAGATGGCAGCAGCGTGAAATGAGGGTTTGCAGGGTGATTAGAGTCCTTGATGATCTTAATAGCTCTACCTTTGCAGCGTTTGGTGTAGACGTCCTGCAGAGACGGGAGAGCTGACCCTGAGATACGCTCGGATAAGCGCGCCGACTCTTTGCAGTCATGACTGGTGCTGTTCCCATACCACGCTGTGATGCACTGAGTTAATACACTTTCTATCGCCCCTAAATAGAACGTTTTCAGGATAGTGTGGAGGAAATTCATTTTAGCAGGCCTCAGCTGTGTTGTAGAGAGGCCTTGGCTGTATACTAAAGACCAAGGTCTGTTGTCCATCAAAATATGAAAAACAAGGGAAAACTATATTTGTTGTATGGGAAATTGGTGAAGGGCGCTGGGAAACTGTCCTATGACATATGAGAGTTTAAAAAAAAAAAAAAAAAAAAAAAAAAAAAAAAAGTCAGAAAGCCTGGGATTTTCCACCAATATGTATGGTACATGACAAAGTGTGCATCTAATTGTGGCGAAACTGTGGGGTGGAGTTAAAAAGAAAAAGATACATGGAAGACTCAATTGGATGAAAGACGATAAGGAAATGTATAAGAAAATGAAGTGTTACCATGAATGAGTCAGAGGAACAGCTGCATCTCACTTTGTGGTTTCCTGCAATAAAGTTAACTTTTCCTGAGACCTGGAACTTTGACTCAGACAATTTCTCTTTAAAGAACTGAAGACAATTTTCCACGACATTAGCTGGTGAAACCCTGAATTTCCTCAGCTGGCACAGGTGGTACGGTCTATGCCTGGCTTTTTTCATCTGTGTCTGAATGTGTGCAGTCCAGGTCAGGTCCTCGGAGAGGTTTACACCCAGGTACTTGAAGCTGCTCACTCGCTGATCATGAGAGGGGAGCATGTCTGTTGCTGTCTCTTCCTGAAGTCCACAATCAGTTCTTTGGTCTTGCCAACATTCAGAGAGAGACAGTTGTCCTGGCACCATAATGTTAGTTGCACCACCTCGTCCAAGTATGCCGTCTCATTGTTGTTGGAAATGAGGCCCAGGACAACAGTATCATCAGCAAATTTGATGATAGAGGTGGAGCTGTGTGTGGACAAACAGTCATGCGTGTAGAGAGAGTAGAGCAGGGGGCTCAGGACACAGCCCTGTGGAGCTCCCACACTCAGGGAGATGGAGGTGGAGGTGAACTGGCCTACTCTCACCACCTGAGGCCTGCCAGTGAGGAAGTCTTCAATCCAGTGGCAGAGAGAAGAATTCAGGCCAAGATCCAGGAGTTTGGCGATTAGTGGTCACAGAATTGTAGAGGAATGAAGGACTCAACTGTGGTGAATAACCAAGTTGTTTGTTTCAAAAATAAACTGAACAAAAGTTGAGGAAAAAGTCTGTGCACAAAACAAAATGGTAGAGCCAAGTGGTGGCTCCTGTGTGTCCACAGACACAGACACAGACAGACGGGGAGACCACTGAGTGAAAAGTCAGAACTGAACCAACCGAACATGAGAATGAGTCCGACCAAGGAAATCCGTCTTGCTGATTAGTCTCTTAGCTCTGGTTCCTGAGCACAGAAAAATAAACAACTGGTAAGGGAACAGACAGCACAGAAAACACGACACAAGAACACTGATCAACTGACAACAAGGGGAAGACACAGCTGGAAACATATAGGGTATAGGTAACGAGCAACAGGTGAAGGAGATCAGCCCGTGATTGCGCGCACAGTGCTGCCAGGCAGCACTGATTGCTCAACTCACGTGCTGAAGAAACTGACAGGACAATACAGACAACAGGAAAAAAACGGTGACACACCCTGACCTGTGACATTAGCTTAATGGGAACTATGGTGTTAAAGGCTGAGCTATAGTCAATAAATAGCAGCCTTACGTAGTTCCCACTTTTGCTGTCGATGTGAGTGAGGGAGGAGTGGAGGACATGAGAGATGGCATCTTCAGTTGATCTATTGGGATGATAGGCAAACTGAAGAGGGTCCAAAGTGTCAGGAATGAAGGCGCAAATGGTGTTTTTAATGAGTCTCTCAAAGACCTTCATGACTATAGATGTGAGAGCCACTGGATGATAGTCATTTAGGCAAGAGGGGTTTACTGTTCTTAGGGACAGGGATGATAGTGGATTTTTTGAAGGAGGTGGGGACCACAGATGTAGCGAGGGACTCATTAAAGATAGATGTAAACAACCCGGTGAGCTGATCAGCACAGGACCGCAGAACACGACCTGAAATACCATCCGGGCCAGCAGCTTTCCTAGCATCCACACGCTTGAGTGCCCTCCGAACTTCATCCTCCGAGACAGAGATCGCGTGGTTGTTGTTGCTCTGAGTGATTCCCTCTGACGCGTCACTTGGCGGAGTCGTGCTGCCGCGATTACAATCAAAGCGAGCGTAGAAAGATTTTAACTTGTTCACAAGCAACGGATCAGCGCTCACCTCTGCAGAGGATTTAGATCCAAAAGAACAGATGGTCCTCAGTCCCTGCCACATCCACCAGGAGTCGTTGAGTTGGAAATGAGACTCCACTCAATCCTTATAACAGAGCTTTGTGGCTTTAACTGCGCGTCGGAGAGCATAGCAGGACAATCTGTATTCAGTCATGTTCCCCGTTAGGAGACCGGCGTTGTAAGCGGCAGTGCGTGTGTTCACTGCAGCGCAGATTGAATTGTCCGCCCATGGTTTCTGATTTGAGAAGGACGTTATTGTTATTGTTTGTGTGGCTTGCTCTGTAAGCATGTTGATGAAGCAAAGCCCCACATCTGTGAACTCGCTGACGTCAGATGAACTCGCCCGGAACATGTCCCAGTCGACGTCATCAAGAGCTGCCTGTAGCGCGGTCTCTGAATGGGGTGACCAACGTTTAACTTCCCGCCTCACCGGGGGTTCCTGAACGAGCCTTTGTCTGTATTCAGGTGTGAGGAAACCATGATCCGATTTGCCAAAAGCTGGAAGTGAGCAAGCTTAATAGGCGTTCTTAAACGGAGAGTAGCAATGATCCAGTGTGTTTGCTCCTCGTGTAGGACAGGAGACATGCTGGTGAAAGTTTGGCAAGACTTTCTTTAGGTTTGCTTTGTTAAAATCGCCCGCGACGATGAACGCAGCATCAGGGTGTTTGTTTATGAAGCCGCTGGTAACATCATGAAGGCCAGATAAAGCCAGCCCTGTGTCTGCCTGTGGTGGAATGAACGACAGTGGCGATGACCGAGGAAAACTCCCTCGGCAGATAGAATGGGCGGCAAATGATTGTTAAATGTTCCAGATGGGGCGAGCAGGATCGCAAAAGAATGGTGATGTTCCTGGGGTCGCACCATTTCTTGTTGATCATGAAGCATACTCCACCGCCTTTGGATTTACCGGCCTCGACTGTTCTGTCCATCCGAAAAACAGAGAAGTTCTCCGACGGCGTCACAGCTGTGTCCGGGACCGCGGGCATGAGCCATGTTTCGGACAAACAATAGATGTTACAGTCTCTCATGTCCCGTTGAAAACTTATCCTGGCTCTGAGATCGTCCATCTTATTTTCCAAGGATTGAACATTTCCGAGCAGGATGCTTGGGAGAGGTGGGCTGAATGCCCTTTTTCTCAGTCTGTTGCGGATCCCAGCACGTTTCCCGTGGTGTTTCTTGATTCTTCACCGTCGACTCTGGCCATTGTTCAACTCGGCGTTCCGAAGAATCTCAGATGGCCACAGAGTATCGGCGAAAGTGTCCTGAAACAGTCCAGTGTAGAGGTAACCAATGTCCAAAAGTGTTTTGCTGTCATAGCAGATCAATGCAGATGATAAATTTGTAAAAATTGAGAGCAAAAGAGAGTAAAATAATAAATAAAAGCACAGTCTTAGCGGAGCGACCTGAACGACGACCGAACACGGAGGCGCCATCTTGCTTTTTGCCTAGAACCTGTATGAAAGACTCTAAATTGTTGTTAAATTAATATCTGTGAAGATAATTGTGTTATAATTACACTTGTAAAGTGTTTAAGTAAATTCATTTATATTTATTTCTGTATTTTGTTCCAGAACCACACCTGTAAATCACCTGGAACCACACCTGTTCAATTTGAATGTTCATCAGTAAAATAATTTAAAGAGATTCTGGAGTCTGCAGAATTTCCTCCACTTGATGTCATTACACAGTTCTGACTGACTGTCTGCAGGGGTTCCAATCAAAACTCAACTACACTCACGCTACTGTATATTATTTAGTTATTCAACACCTCATCGATGCTCTTTGAGAAAAGTTCATGAAGAGATAACAGTTAATCAATTTGCACTTTGAATTAAATTAAAATGTAACATCTGACAAAATATTGTATATTGTTGAGTCAAGAAAATGTTTTCACTTTAAGTTCCTCTATGTTCCTGAGGAGGGCGGTGCAGTGGTGACTGAGCTGGAACCTGGTAGCTTGTGTTTCCAGGGAGAACAATAAAGCGGTGCACCTCTGAAGTACAGGTGAGTACAGGCAGGTGGAGAAGTTTGGAAAAGGACTATAACACATTCAGCTCAAAATCTTGAAGACGCAACTGGTATGAACATTAATCATACTTGAAGTAGTTAACAGTGTAAAATATCAACTTTAAAGATGTAAAATGTCAGTATTGTGTTTTCACTTGTTTGATGGAGTTTGCTGTAATACTGATCGATGCTAAGCTTTATATGGTTTGTGTTGAACAATTATTTGAGTTTGAAAAGTGCTTTAAGGTTAACATTATAATTTCTTTGAGTTGACTATAAATAATTTGATGAAGGTGAATATGTTAATAATTTGATGTTATGTTATGTTATATAAATTTTTTGTTTGATATATATTTTTAAAGGTCATCAACCTTGCTTGGAACTGCTATTGCAACTACTGTAACTATCTCTGCCAATATCTCTCCACACGTGTAGATTTTAACACATGTAGTGTGTGTGCTCAGGGTCAACACATGTTGTGTAGATTTTAACACATGTAGTGTGTGTGCTCAGGGTCAACACATGTTGTGTAGATTTTAACACATGTAGTGTGTGTGCTCAGGGTCAACACATGTTGTGTAGATTTTAACACGTGTAGTGTGTGTGCTCAGGGTCAACACATGTTGTGTAGAATTTAACACGTGTAGTGTGTGTGCTCAGGGTCAACACATGTGTAGATTTTAACACGTGTAGTGTGTGTGCTCAGGGTCAACACATGTTGTGTAGATTTTAACACATGTAGTGTGTGCGCTCAGGGTCAACACATGTTGTGTAGAATTTAACACGTGTAGTGTGTGTGCTCAGGGACAACGTGTAGATTTTAACACGTGTTCAGGGACAAAACCAGGGTGGGTACTATTTCAAAGTGGCGGGTGACTTTGCCTTGTACCATCCACTGTGGCTTGAAAAACATTTTTATTGGTTACTATATAAAACATTCCTTGTAACGGATTGGACCGCTTTTGTCAAAGAATGCTGTTGTTAGTAACAAAATAAGCACTTTTGTCGAGTAACTTATTTCATTGGTTTTCAGCGCCGAGTTGAGGTACAGACGAAAAAAAATGTGGCGACATATCCCCGGTATTAAGAGGCCCGCCGCGGAGTCAGCATCTTGCTGCTCACTTTTCTTAATCAACATATGAAATTTAAAACAATAATATTATTGGCTAATATTTAAACAGCCTAAATATGAAACTAAATAGTCTATGGTTTCTTTAACCCTCTGTCTGACGAAGGTGCTGTGCGTTCTGATGGATTTTTTCCTTTATGACAGCGGAAACAACTCACAATAGCTACGCTGTCATTTTTATTCATACTGATAAGTGCAAGACATAATTATAAACTATACACTGTCTACTTTTATTTGTGTACACCTTTATTTGTGTTAACAGTTTTGGAGTGTTAACAATTAGGTGTTAACAGCCAGCTTCAAATCTCACAAGGAGTTCGTAGGCCGCGCTCCCTCTCTACCAGTCTCGTCGTACTGTAAGGAGCGGTTTTACTGCTAAGACAAAAGCTGAGATCCAATGCCCTGACCAAAATCTTCTCCCCCTCTCTACCTCCCTTTCCCCTTCCCCCTGATTCAAGTCACAGAATGCAGATATACTACATATGATTTATCTTGTGAATCTATTGTTTTATCCCTTTCATGTCTGGTGTCTTTTTAAAGGTCATAGTGCGATTGGTAAAATGGTCTCAACATCACTGAAGTCACTGGTAGGGTTAGAAAGATTGAAACATATGAGACTTGTGTTCTCTTTTTGAGTGGTCTCTCCAAAGATATCTGATCTTCTCACCCAAACTAGGTGTTTGTGTTGCAAATATTTACAACCCTTTGTTCTGGTCTGGGTATTTAAGGAAGGGTAGCAGGGCTGCCAGGGGGGAACATTCTGTAGCCAGAAGCCCCCATGCAGTGTTGTGTCAGTGTCATAAGAGACACTCACACACGCTGTATGTATTGTGCCAGATATGACTCTTTGAAACTATTTTCATATTACTTAATTGTATTTTATATTTTTATGCTGAAAGTTGTGTACCATGGATTCATGTTTAATTATGATGTTTAAATTCTGTCTGGCCAAAATAAATGTTAATCTTGATTTATTCTGTATTTTTCATAAGTCATTACTCAAGTAGTGTCGCATGAGGAGTTTGTAGGAGTTTCAGTAAATCTTTCTGTCAGGGCAGATTCATACCGAGGACCCCATGACCGGAGCATGGCGCTAAGCATGAGGGGCAATCTGATTTCTGACTGTCACTGTTATTAACAAGTTACAGCTCTCGTGACTATTGCTAAAATTACACTTTCTGTTATGAGTAAGCATGTGCGACTCACTTAAAGGTAAAATAGTTCACTCTGCAATCCTCTGTAATATCAGAACTGACTAATTTGCGTCCGTGAGGTAATGTAATTATAATCGCGAGCATTATCCTCTGAGCGACTTCAGGTCCCATGGAGGAACGAGTATTTGAAATTAAGAGATACTAAGAGAAATCAAAGATCTAAATTAAATCACAACTAAACTTATGATCAGCTGTTAAGTTACAAAAGTAACAAAGTTACAAAGAATTGGAGTAAGATCAAATTATTCATGGAGTCAGATTTAAAATTCGATGGTCATAAATTAAGTGAATCCAACAGAAGTGCTGAGAAGACGAACACGCAGAAGTCCTTCGACCAGGCCGTTAGATTCCGTCCTTGGGCTAACGGATGGACCTTACAGTACCGTACATTCAATTGTCCCAACAGTTATACTGTTTTCAAGGTCTATCCACATCATTACTGCAAGGTGGATGATTCTGATTGGCTTAGAGAAAATTAACAGTCATGGTAAATTTCCACACATTGTCAGTTAATCAGATGCGCGTGTCCATAAATCACTTGTTGATGCTTTCACCCTGGAATTAGGCACGTAGTGACCTTCCAGATTTGGAGCAGGCGCCAGCTTCCACTCATTGTACACCTTCTCAACACTGATCTGTGACACAGAATATTGCGCACATACACAGATATACAGTCTCTCCAAGGTTGGACCTGATTAAGCTCCAGTTCTGACCATAAAGTTTCCCAAAACATACTGATAGCATGTGCTTTCTCTCAGTGAGCGGTACAGACAGTTGATTCTTTAGTGTTTCAGTAAAAGGAAATATAAAATGAATAAAATATAGTAAAAATGAAAGACAAATCCATATTTCATCTCTGGAAGCCGAGCTAAATGAGCAAACACTGTTACTGCACTCCTGGCATGTTAGGGGTGTGTGATACCTCCAAAATCCAAACACACGACAACATGTTCTGCTATCAAGTGTTTAGCGACACACATCCCCACACTGTAAACGCTAATAAGTTGAGGCTACTCAAATGATTTGAGGAAAGTGATTCCCTCAATTCATTTGAGTAATGGGGAAACTGAAGTTTAATTGAGTTGAGCTAATGTGGTCTCTTCATTGAATTAACTTACATTTTTAAGTACCGATAAGTACTTAAAAAGGCAAACAGACTAAACTCGAAATAAATTAAAAAAAATGATTTATGGAAAGTGATTCCCTCAGTTCATTTAAGTAATGGGAATTGATCATTAAATCATTAAAACAAGTATTGTTTTTCACAACAACCACTTTATTAGGTTTATAATTGAAACATTGCACATAACAGTAAGCACATATTTTTAAGTCACATTTTTAAGACAAACAAAACGCTAAGCTCCTATTTTAACAGTAAGCTCACATTTTTATAAGACAAACAAAATCATAAGCTCATTTTGTAAGGGAGGTTTGTGGTCATTCTACTGAATTGTGCAACAAATTTGAGTGTCCTGTTATAGAATGCGACCACACTACACCCCTGCAAGAAAAAGACATTTATCATGTGGTGGTGAAAGTCTTACTGGCTTACTTGCTTCTTATCTGACAGAAAAAGCACAAAACAGAACGGCCCTCCTTAGTCCCCAATGATGCATCTTAACAGTGTTTTTAAAAATTTTTTTTTTTTTTTTTTTTTTTTTGAAAATGCATGTGCTGATCTTGTTTTCTCCATTTTAACCAAACAGCTGGTTAGCCAAGGATTGTATTTTAGGCTGCAGGTAGCAGTTTTGAGTTGTCAGGTCGGTGTTTCTTGTCTTTTCCACTTCTGCATTCACCTTTCCTGATTAGAGACTTTTCCCTTTGATATTGTGGAGGAGTTGCAAAGACACTTGACCATTTGTTTAAAATATGAAGTTTTAATTAAATCCAATATAAAAAAACTTTATTGGCATGATTGTGTTTACACAGCCTACAATATTGCCAAAGCATTATTACACAAAACAAATAATGTCAAATGAGCTAATATGCCTACAATATAACAATAACAAACATCAACACAGTAGAATTAGAATAAGATGCCAAGCAATGAATAACATGATTAAAATACATGCCTATGGAATGCATAATGTCATATTTTGAGTTACAAAATAATTACAAGCAGCACAAACACATGTAGAGAGAACTAGATATGACAAACATGAGCAAATAATGATCATCACAATAGACTCGTTGAATAATTCACTCACTCATGATTGTAATTATTAATATGTTTTCACACATTTTAGAATGACAAAAACTATTTCAATAATGGGTAGTATGTAGTAAATATAATAAATTAGTTTTTGAAAAGAAAAAGAAATACATATGCATATGTTAAGCATAAGCATTATATATAGTAACTGTCTAAAACTGTCGAGCATTTAATCATGAGCCCTGTTAGGTAACAAATACTCAGCACTGAGGGAGAGTGTAACATCTCACTTTATTTGATGTAGAATTAGTGGTTGTATACAAAGAATACAAGGGGTGTAGAAAAGGTTTAACCAATGAGAGAGAGAGAGTACATCCTATAGCTCAGGGTATAGGAATGCGATGCATACAGAAAAACAAGTCCAAATATGGTACTCTCCTTGTCCACCATCCAGGCTCTCCTTGAGCTCCTGAAGACCCTTAGCAGAAACCTATTCCTTATAGGGACGGGTCCCATATGTTAAACATAGGAACATAGAGAATACAGCTTCCACACACAGGAGAAAACCCTCTGTCCCATTTCTTTCAATGCTGAGACCAACATAAAATCTATCAAGCCCTCAGATGAAAAGGTTTTTAAGATCACGAGAAAGCACTGTTGAGAGCAATGCTTTCTTCTTTGCCACAGGCTTGATTCATATCAACAGCTGGCCGAAGACCATCTTCCCTTCTTCCATTCTCTCTTTGAGCTTTCATTCGGTCATTGTTCTCTTGTTCTGCACTTCTCTGGACTATATTTCCACCCTCGATCAGACCAGACTGTTCTTTTCTTTGTCTTTCTATCACCTGAAGCATTATCACAAGAGCCCAGTCTTTTAACTCATTAAAATATGATAACGAATCATTAAGTATGTAATCTAAACTGACACCAGGTGGGTCCCTTCCCCCTTCCTCTAGAGTGGTTTTACCATTTCCAGAAGATTCAGGACGTTTGACATCGGTCAAACCCATCTTGATGCAACAGAGGAACAAAGTTGAGGAACAAATCCCCTCGACTCAATCTGGTCTCATTACTTCTTCAAGGATCTTCTCTTCCTAGCTAAATTATTGTTTAAAAAAAAAAAAAAAAAAAAAAAAAAAAAAAAGGTTTGTGTCTCCTTAAATCTCCTTAATTTAGGACTCATTGAACAGAAACAGAGAAATGTACTCAAAAGGTTTGCTGTGATCTGTCAGATAGGAACTTCTGCAGCTTTACTCACTTCTGTTCTACAACAAACATGTGACAATATATTTACTAATATATCATAAAAATGTGTCATTTTATATCCAGTATACACTTATATAATATATAGATGTACTTGTGATCAGATATTGCACTGCATGTGTGTAATATATTGCACAAAGACATATTTACTCATGCAACATAAGCACACATATATAGACAAACATTAGGTAATATATTTCATACATGTTAGAATTTTTGATGGATGGTGACCTTTGACCTTTTTTTCCGTCTTTGATGTTTGGTAACCTCTGACCCTGGGCCTCTTCCCTAGGCATCCACCTTTGACCTTGGAGGTATGAATTGGTTATTGTTACAAAATGGGTTTGACCCTTGTCCTCATTTTTAAGTAATTAATTAGCATTTTATTGCATGACATAAGTATTTGATACATCAGAAAAGCAGAACTTAAAATTTGGTACAGAACCCTTTGTTTGCAATTACAGAGATCATACGTTTCCTGTAGTTCTTGACCAGGTTTGCACACACTGCAGCAGGGATTTTGGCCCACTCCTCCATACAGACCTTCTCCAAATCCTTCAGGTTTCGGGGCTGCTGCTGGACAATACAGACTTTCAGCTCCCTCCAAAGATTTTATATTGGGTTCAGGTCTGGAGACTGGCTAGGCCCCTCCAGGACCTTGAGATGCTTCTTACGGAGCCACTTCTTAGTTGCCCTGTCTGTGTGTTTTGGGTTGTCATGCTGGAAGACCCAGCCACGACCCATCTTCTTCCCTCAAGTAAGAGCATTGGAGGTTGTTCGCCAAGATCTTGCGATACATGCCCCCATCCATCCTCCCCTCAATACAGTGCAGTCGTCCTGTCCACTTTGTAGAAAAGCATCCCCAAAGAATGATGTTTCCACCTCCATGCTTCATGGTTGTGATGGTGTTCTTGGGGTTGTACTCATCCTTCTTCCTCCAAACACGGCGAGTGGAGTTTAGACCAAAAAGCTCTATTTTTGACTTTTTGACATTAGTGTTTTATTTTGCTGCTGTAACTGTGTGTTTCTGATACACATTTGTTATGGCAAAAAATGGAAGAGAAATGCTTGTAGATGTTGGTCCTATATTGGTGATGATATTGTCATCATGTAGTCACCAGGGGCCCGTTTCAATAAGGAGGTTCAACCAACTCTGAGTTTAAATTTGAACTCTGAGTTGACTTACCCTGAGATGGGATAGTTTTGGGTTTCAGAACAGCTAAATTGAGCTAGTTCAATCGACACGATCAATGGAGCTCTGGAATTATGATTCACCATGGCAACAGCATCCAACAAAAGCCCTCCGCATACTTCCAGGTCAATATGCAAGTTTAATTTTCATGGTATCCAAAAGGCAAAAAGTATAAAAACATAATTCAATCAGGTAAAGGTGTAGGTTTTCACCTTTTTCATAGGTTTTCTATGGTGTAGGTTTAATGACTTTACAAACATTTGACATATTAAATAAATATCATTCAGTGTCCAATGTGCAGCAGCTTTTTCCACATAGACCCTTTTCACAGACTTTGACCGTTTTAACGGTCATCAATACCATAAATCCTGCAATGTTTTTTGTATTTTCATTAAAAAAAATACATGCATTTATAACACTAATACTTTGTATTATATTACTTTTGCATCAAATTACAAAAAACAAGTTACCGCTGCTGTGAGGGTGTTTCTATTACAGCGTCTATGGGAGTGATGGTAAAAATAATTTCACTGCCATTATAAATCTCACTCTATTATTTCCCTATTTTTGAAAGTTGTGAAATCACTATTGTGGCATTTTTCTTTGCTATTTGAGCAAATGGGAGCACAAAAAAATATTTAATGTATTCTCTCATTCAACGCTATAAAACTTAACCCAACTATGATGACTTCAGCTTCTAAGAAAGCCAGAAATGTGAATGCTCTTTTCACATCATTAAATGTTCTCTGATCCCACCTGTTACATTTATTAATTAGGGTAATGAAATTAACATTTCACTTCTACTCAGGCCAGCCAAACACCAGCACCACTGACAGATGAAGAGGAGACGGAGGAAGAATATTAACATCCAACAGGAAAAAAATAAAGCATTTGTAGGAAATAAATATGACCAAATAAATTGTGAATAATTGGTGTTTATTTAACAGCTGTGGTGGTCATAGCATATATCTCAGACTATCCATTTTCAGAAAGTGTGATGATGGGAATATACATGTCATCAATGCATCCAACCACTGGAAATCCTAAAGGAAATTGTAATTAGGTTACTTCCAGGGGTTTGGGGGAACTAATTTAAGTGCATTTTTCTTATTTTGCAACTTATCTGCCAATGGAGTAAGAAAAATAATCTTGTTTCTGTGTGCATTAGGATTGTTTTTTACATTAAACATACATTTTTTGCTTAACTTCCTTTCTGAAACGGGCCCCAGGGCCGTCATTTTTTTTGTGGCATATTGGCCGAGTGAAGAGGGGCTGTGTGGACTGGAGCTGGACCAGAAAAAAAAATTACTATTCAGTTCAAGACAGCAGTCCAAATCTAATCACAAAACATGCAAATATGTATTTCAAGAAGTGGCGTTGATTAGCTCAGTGTTTGAAAAAAAAAAAGAGAGAAGGTGCAATCTATATTATTATCTCTTTATAATAAGTATAACCATTCAAGCCACAGAAAGACAAATGTTTTGCTCAAACATACACAATACACAATATTCTTTGTAAGGTTGTCTCCATGATCTGATAAAATTTTATGAATTAAAAAAAAAAAAAAAAATTTCAGAAAGTAATATTTTTGCAGTCTACATTTTTATATGAATTTATAAATAAAACACTGAAACTTTGTATATGAAATATATATGTTTAATTGCATTTATTTCTTCAAAGCAAAAGGATGATTTGATCAGAAAATGGAGCTGATGTAGGCAGTAGTTCTGAGTGCATAGTTCTATGCACTCATGACTATGAGCCAAATTCTGCCAATAGTTCATGCAGTGATATTTATTTATTTTATAATTATATGTATGTTATAATTAACATCTGAACCTAGGGTAAACATACATATTAAGCTCAAGTACCCATTAAGCACACTACTATCTTTGAGCTCAGATTATAAAAAGAAAACAATTATTTATCATCCTACTTGATGTCTTAACCAAATGATGTGTTTGTTACCATATACCTCCTGCAATTTCAAGCTTAACAGAGCATTGCACACTCAGATATGGGTATTCATGTGTTCACACTGTCTGGCGGCCATTTTGAAAGCTGTCTGAAAACTTTCACCAAAAGAGTAGCCCCTTAATTGTGCAATTTTTAGATGTTTAAGCCTTTATTTTGGATAAGTATAATTTCTTACTGCAAAATTAAGAGATTAATGTTTAAACTTTTACATATTATAACCTGGAACCTGAATGTGGGAAATAATTACAGTTCGATCCAAAAGATAGTTTTAGCAACATAGCGCAAGTGCTACAGAACACTGTTAGCTTACTAGCTGTGTGCAACATTAATATATTACTTCACAGGCATTACTGGCTTGTACTTTTAAATCCATTATATTATAAGTAAATTATATATGTTGTTATTTTATATGTTGTGAGCTTAATGGCAACAGGGGTGTGCTTAAAGTGCACAAACATGTACCCATTAAGCACAGCCAGACTTTTTGCATTTATTGATGTACATTTTAATTTAAATGCTTTTGTCATTTAAAATAAAATAAAATATTATTGTACTGAAACCAATAACCTGTGCACTAAAATGTCTCAATGTAGACTTTGGTGAGCTTAATAGGTTATAAGGTTTTGTCAATGGCATGTATTCCCTTAAGATAAAAGTCTGATGACTTGTGCTCTGTGATTAAGAAGATTGAGTAAATGTAGATGATAGTTCTGGTGGATGAAGTTCCCCTCAAGAGATAAAGTGAAAGGGTCTCTGATGGTCTTATTGCAGAGCTGAAAGGCTGGCTCTTCTGTGGCGGTAGTCAAGGCTGATGTAGTTATGGCTGGCTCTTCTGTGGCTGTAGTCACGGCTGGCTCTTCTGTGGTGGTAGTCAAGGCTGATGTAGTTATGGCTGGCTCTTCTGTGGCTGTAGTCACGGCTGATGTAGTCATGGCTGGCTCTTCTGTGGCTGTAGTCACGGCTGGCTCTTCTGTGGCTGTAGTCACGGATGATGTAGTCATGGCTGGCTCTTCTGTGGCTGTAGTCATGGCTGGCTCTTCTGTGGTGGTAGTCAAGGCTGATGTAGTTATGGCTGGCTCTTCTGTGGCTGTAGTCACGGCTGATGTAGTCATGGCTGGCTCTTCTGTGGCGGTAGTCAAGGCTAATGTAGTCATGGCTGGCTCTTCTGTGGGTGTAGTCAAGGCTGATGTAGTCATGGCTGGCTCTTCTGTGGCTGTAGTCATGGCTGGCTCTTCTGTGGCTGTAGTCACGGCTGATGTAGTCATGGCTGGCTCTTCTGTGGCGGTAGTCAAGGCTAATGTAGTCATGGCTGGCTCTTCTGTGGCTGTAGTCATGGCTGGCTTTTCTGTGGCTGTAGTCACGGCTGATGTAGTCATGACTGGCTCTTCTGTGGCTGTAGTCAAGGCTAATGTAGTCATGGCTTGCTGTTCTGTGACTGTAGTCAAGGCTAATGTAGTCATGTCTGACACTTCTGTGGCTGTAGTTAAGGCTAATGTAGTCATGGCTGGATCTGTTGTGGCTGTAGTTTGGGGGGGGGAAAATGCCATCCACGACCAGAAAGGTCCGGTCGCAGTAATGATTTTAAAAAAATTAAAAAGGGATATTAATAAATCATCAAATGCATTTCTATCTGGAGTCCTGGCTGTAGTCGTGGTTGTGGCTGAAGTCGTGGTTGTGGCTGAAGTCGTGCCTGTCCCTTCTGTGACCGCAGTCATGGCTGAAGTTGTGGCTGTAGTTGTGTCTGTCCCTTCTGTGACCGCAGTCGTGGCAGAAGTTATGGATGTAGTTGTGGATGTCTCTTCTGTGACCGCACTCATGGCTGTAGTCGTGTCTGTGCCTTCTGTGACCGCAGTCGTGGCTGTAGTCATGTCTGTCTCTTCTGTGACCACAGTCATGGCTGAAGTTGTCTCTGTAGTCGTGTCTGTCACTTCTGTGACCACAGTCGTGGCTGAAGTTGTGGCTGTAGTCATATCTGTCCCTTCTGTAACCACAGTCGTGGCTGAAGTTGTGGCTGTAGTCGTGTCTGTGTCTACTGTGACCGCAGTCATGGCTGAAGTTGTAGATGTAGTCGTGTCTGTCCCTTCTGTGACCACAGTCATGGCTGAAGTTGTGGCTGTAGTCATGTCTGTCCCTTCTGTGACCGCAGTCGTGGCTGAAGTTGTGGCTGTAGTCGTGTCTGTGTCTTCTGTGACCACAGTCGTGGCTGAAGTTATGGCTGTAGTCGTGTCTGTGTCTTCTGTGACCGCAGTCATTGCTGAAGTTATGGCTGTAGTCATGTCTGTGTATCCTGTGACCGCAGTCGTGGCAGAAGTTGTGGCTGTAGTCGTGTCTGTCCCTTCTGTGACTGCAGTCGTGGCAGAAGTTGTGGCTGTAGTCGTGGATGTCTCTTCTGTGACCGCACTCATGGCTGTAGTCGTGTCTGTGCCTTCTGTGACCGTAGTCGTGGCTGTAGTCATGTCTGTCTCTTCTGTGACCACAGTTATGGCTGAAGTTGTCTCTGTAGTCGTGTCTGTGCCTTCTGTGACCGCAGTCATGGCTGTAGTCATGTCTGTCTCTTCTGTGACCACAGTCATGGCTGAAGTTGTCTCTGTAGTCGTGTCTGTCTCTTCTGTGACCACAGTCATGGCTGAAGTTGTCTCTGTAGTCGTGTCTGTCCCTTCTGTGACCACAGTCATGGCTGAAGTTGTGGCTGTAGTCATGTCTGTCCCTTCTGTGACCGCAGTTGTGGCTGTAGTCGTGTCTGTGTCTTCTGTGACCACAGTCGTGGCTGAAGTTATGGCTGTAGTCGTGTCTGTGTCTTCTGTGACCGCAGTCATTGCTGAAGTTATGGCTGTAGTCATGTCTGTGTCTTCTGTGACCGCAGTCATGGCTGAAGTTGTGGATGTAGTTGTGTCTGTCTCTTCTGTGACTGCAGTCGTGGCTGTCCCTTCTGTGACCGAAGTCATGGCTGAAGTTGTGGATGTAGTCATGTCTGTCCCTTCTGTGACCGCAGTCGTGGCTGAAGTTGTGGTTGTAGTCATGTCTGTCTCTTCTGTGACCGCAGTCGTGGCTGAAGTTGTGGCTGTAGTCGTGTCTGTCTCTTCTGTGACTGCAGTCGTGGCTGAAGTTGTGGCTGTAGTTGTGTCTGTGTCTTCTGTGAACGCAGTCGTGGCTGTAGTCATGTCTGTCTCTTCTGTGACCACAGTCATGGCTGAAGTTGTCTCTGTAGTCGTGTCTGTCCCTTCTGTGACCGCAGTCATGGCAGAAGTTGTGGCTGTAGTCGTGGATGTCTCTTCTGTGACCGCAGTTGTGGCCGTACTCTCGTGTCTGTCCCTTCTGTGACCGCAGTCGTGGCTGTAGTCATGTCTGTCCCTTCTGTGACCACAGTCGTGGCTGAAGTCATGTATGTCCCTTCTGTGACCGCAGTCGTGGCTGTAGTCGTGTCTTTCACTTCTGTGACTGCAGTCATGGCAGAACTTGTGGCTGTAGTCATGTCTGTCTCTTCTGTGACCACAGTCGTGGCTGAAGTCATGTCTGTCCCTTCTGTGACCGCAGTCGTGGCTGTAGTCGTGTCTTTCACTTCTGTGACTGCAGTCATGGCTGAAGTTGTGGCTGTAGTCATGTCTGTCCCTTCTGTGACCGCAGTCGTATCTGTGTCTTCTGTGACCGCAATCGTGGCTGAAGTTGTGGCTGTAGTTGTGTCTGTCCCTTCTGTGACTGCAGTCGTGGCTGAAGTTGTGACTGTAGTCATGTCTGTCCCTTCTGTGACTGCAGTCATGGCTGAAGTTGTAGATTTAGTCGTGTCTGTCCCTTCTGTGACCACAGTCGTGGCTGTCTCTTCTGTGACCGCAGTTGTTGCTGAAGTTGTGGCTGTAGTGATGTCTGTCCCTTCTGTGACCGCAGTCATGGCTGAAGTTGTAGATGTAGTCGTGTCTGTCTCTTCTGTGACCGCAGTCATGGCTGAAGTTGTGGCTGTAGTCATATCTGTCCCTTCTGTAACCACAGTCGTGGCTGAAGTTGTGGCTGTAGTCATGTCTGTCCCTATTGTGACCACAGTCGTATCTGTCCATTCTGTCACCGCAGTCATGGCTGAAGTTGTGGCTGTAGTCATATCTGTCCCTTCTGTAACCACAGTGGTGGCAGAAGTTGTGGCTGTAGTCGTGTCTGTCTCTTCTCTGACCGCAGTCATGGCTGAAGTTGTGGCTGTAGTCGTGTCTGTCCCTTCTGTGACCGCAGTCGTGGCAGAAGTTGTGGCTGTAGTCGTGGATGTCTCTTCTGTGACCGCACTCATGGCTGTAGTCGTGTCTGTGCCTTCTGTGACCGCAGTTGTTGCTGAAGTTGTGGCTGTAGTGATGTCTGTCCCTTCTGTGACCGCAGTCATGGCTGAAGTTGTAGATGTAGTCGTGTCTGTCTCTTCTGTGACCGCAGTCATGGCTGAAGTTCTGGCTGTAGTCGTGTCTGTCCCTTCTGTGACCGAAGTCATGGCTGAAGTTGTGGATGATGTCGTGTCTTTCCCTTCAGGGACCTCAGTCATGACTGAAGTTGTGGATGTAGTTGTGTCTGTCTCTTCTGTGACTGCAGTCGTGGCTATCCCTTCTGTGACCGCAGTTATGGATGAAGTTGTGGATGTAGTCGTATCTGTCCCTTCAGTGACCTCAGTCATGACTGAAGTTGTGGATGTAGTTGTGTCTGTCTCTTCTGTGACCGCAGTTGTGGCTGTTGTCGTGTCTGTCTCTTCTGTGACTGCAGTCCTGGCTGAAGTTGTGGCTGTAGTCGTGTCTGTGTCTTCTGTGACCGCAGTCGTGGCTGTAGTCGTGTCTGTCCCTTCTGTGACCACAGTCATGGCTGAAGTTGTGGCTGTAGTCATGTCTATCCCTTCTGTGACCGCAGTCATTGATGAAGTCATGGCGCTAGTCGTGGCTATCCCTTCTGTGACCGCAGTCATGGCTGAAGTTGTGGATGTAGTCATATCTGTCCCTTCTGTGACCTCAGTAGTGACTGAAGTTGTGGATGTAGTCGTGTCTGTCCCTTCTGTGACTGCAGTCGTGGCTGTGTCTTCTGTGACCACAGTCGTGGCTGAAGTTATGGCTGTAGTCGTGTCTGTGTCTTCTGTGACCGCAGTCATTGCTGAAGTTATGGCTGTAGTCATGTCTGTGTCTTCTGTGACCGCAGTCATGGCTGAAGTTGTGGATGTAGTTGTGTCTGTCTCTTCTGTGACTGCAGTCATGTCTGTCCCTTCTGTGACCGCAGTCGTGGCTGAAGTTGTGGTTGTAGTCATGTCTGTCTCTTCTGTGACCGCAGTCGTGGCTGAAGTTGTGGCTGTAGTCGTGTCTGTCTCTTCTGTGACTGCAGTCGTGGCTGAAGTTGTGGCTGTAGTTGTGTCTGTGTCTTCTGTGAACGCAGTCATGGCTGTAGTCATGTCTGTCTCTTCTGTGACCACAGTCATGGCTGAAGTTGTCTCTGTAGTCGTGTCTGTCCCTTCTGTGACCGCAGTCATGGCAGAAGTTGTGGCTGTAGTCATGTCTGTCTCTTCTGTAACCACAGTCGTGGCTGTAGTCGTGTCTGTCCTTCTGTGACCACAGTCGTGGCTGAAGTCATGTCTGTCCCTTCTGTGACCGCAGTCGTGGCTGTAGTCGTGTCTTTCACTTCTGTGACTGCAGTCATGGCTGAAGTTGTGGCTGTAGTCATGTCTGTCCCTTCTGTGACCGCAGTCGTATCTGTGTCTTCTGTGACCGCAATCGTGGCTGAAGTTGTGGCTGTAGTTGTGTCTGTCCCTTCTGTGACTGCAGTCGTGGCTGAAGTTGTGACTGTAGTCATGTCTGTCCCTTCTGTGACTGCAGTCATGGCTGAAGTTGTAGATTTAGTCGTGTCTGTCCCTTCTGTGACCGCAGTCATGGCTGAAGTTGTGGCTGTAGTCATGTCTGTCCCTATTGTGACCACAGTCGTATCTGTCCATTCTGTCACCGCAGTCATGGCTGAAGTTGTGGCTGTAGTCATATCTGTCCCTTCTGTAACCACAGTCGTGACTGAAGTTGTGGATGTAGTCGTGTCTGTCCCTTCTGTGACTGCAGTCGTGGCTGTGTCTTCTGTGACCACAGTCGTGGCTGAAGTTATGGCTGTAGTCGTGTCTGTGTCTTCTGTGACCGCAGTCATTGCTGAAGTTATGGCTGTAGTCATGTCTGTGTCTTCTGTGACCGCAGTCATGGCTGAAGTTGTGGATGTAGTTGTGTCTGTCTCTTCTGTGACTGCAGTCGTGGCTGTCCCTTCTGTGACCGAAGTCATGGCTGAAGTTGTGGATGTAGTCATGTCTGTCCCTTCTGTGACCGCAGTCGTGGCTGAAGTTGTGGTTGTAGTCATGTCTGTCTCTTCTGTGACCGCAGTCGTGGCTGAAGTTGTGGCTGTAGTCGTGTCTGTCTCTTCTGTGACTGCAGTCGTGGCTGAAGTTGTGGCTGTAGTTGTGTCTGTGTCTTCTGTGAACGCAGTCGTGGCTGTAGTCATGTCTGTCTCTTCTGTGACCACAGTCATGGCTGAAGTTGTCTCTGTAGTCGTGTCTGTCCCTTCTGTGACCGCAGTCATGGCAGAAGTTGTGGCTGTAGTCATGTCTGTCTCTTCTGTAACCACAGTCGTGGCTGTAGTCGTGTCTGTCCCTTCTGTGACCACAGTCGTGGCTGAAGTCATGTCTGTCCCTTCTGTGACCGCAGTCGTGGCTGTAGTCGTGTCTTTCACTTCTGTGACTGCAGTCATGGCTGAAGTTGTGGCTGTAGTCATGTCTGTCCCTTCTGTGACCGCAGTCGTATCTGTGTCTTCTGTGACCGCAATCGTGGCTGAAGTTGTGGCTGTAGTTGTGTCTGTCCCTTCTGTGACTGCAGTCGTGGCTGAAGTTGTGACTGTAGTCATGTCTGTCCCTTCTGTGACTGCAGTCATGGCTGAAGTTGTAGATTTAGTCGTGTCTGTCCCTTCTGTGACCACAGTCGTGGCTGTCTCTTCTGTGACCGCAGTCATGGCTGAAGTTGTGGCTGTAGTCATGTCTGTCCCTATTGTGACCACAGTCGTATCTGTCCATTCTGTCACCGCAGTCATGGCTGAAGTTGTGGCTGTAGTCATATCTGTCCCTTCTGTAACCACAGTCGTGGCTGAAGTTGTGGCTGTAGTCGTGTCTGTGTCTACTGTGACCGCAGTTGTTGTTGAAGTTGTGGCTGTAGTGATGTCTGTCCCTTCTGTGACCGCAGTCGTGGCAGAAGTTGTGGCTGTAGTCGTGGATGTCTCTTCTGTGACCGCACTCATGGCTGTAGTCGTGTCTGTGCCTTCTGTGACCGCAGTCGTGGCTGTAGTCATGTCTGTCTCTTCTGTGACCACAGTCATGGCTGAAGTTGTCTCTGTAGTCGTGTCTGTCACTTCTGTGACCACAGTCGTGGCCGTACTCATGTCTGTCCCTTCTGTCACCACAGTCATGGCTGAAGTTGTGGCTGTAGTCATGTCTGTCCCTTCTGTGACCGCAGTCGTGGCTGAAGTTGTGGCTGTAGTCGTGTCTGTGTCTTCTGTGACCACAGTCGTGGCTGAAGTTATGGCTGTAGTCGTGTCTGTGTCTTCTGTGACCGCAGTCATGGCTGAAGTTGTGGATGTAGTTGTGTCTGTCTCTTCTGTGACTGCAGTCGTGGCTGTCCCTTCTGTGACCCCAGTCATGGCTGAAGTTGTGGATGTAGTCATGTCTGTGTCTTCTGTGACCACAGTCGTGGCTGAAGTTGTCTCTGTAGTCGTGTCTGTCCCTTCTGTGACCGCAGTCATGGTAGAAGTTGTGGCTGTAGTCGCGTCTGTCTCTTCTGTGACCGCAGTCGTGGCTGTTGTCGTGTCTGTCTCTTCTGTGACTGCAGTCCTGGCTGAAGTTGTGGCTGTAGTCGAGTCTGTCATTTCTGTGGCTGCAGTCGTGGCTGTAGTCATGTCTGTCCCTTCTGTGACCGCAGTCATGGCTGAAGTTGTGGCTGTAGTTGTGTCTGTCTCTTCTGTGACTGCAGTCGTGGCTGTCCCTTCTGTAATCGAAGTCATGGCTGAAGTTGTGGATGATGTCGTGTCTGTCCCTTCAGGGACCTCAGTCATGACTGAAGTTGTGGATGTAGTTGTGTCTGTCTCTTCTGTGACTGCAGTCGTGGCTATCCCTTCTGTGACCGCAGTTATGGATGAAGTTGTGGATGTAGTCGTATCTGTCCCTTCAGACCTCAGTCATGACTGAAGTTGTGGATGTAGTTGTGTCTGTCTCTTCTGTGACCGCAGTTGTGGCTGTTGTCGTGTCTGTCTCTTCTGTGACTGCAGTCCTGGCTGAAGTTGTGGCTGTAGTCGTGTCTGTGTCTTCTGTGACCGCAGTCGTGGCTGTAGTCGTGTCTGTCCCTTCTGTGACCACAGTCATGGCTGAAGTTGTGGCTGTAGTCATGTCTATTCCTTCTGTGACCGCAGTCATGGCTGAAGTTGTGGATGTAGTCATATCTGTCCCTTCAGTGACCTCAGTAGTTACTGAAGTTGTGGATGTAGTCGTGTCTGTCCCTTCTGTGACTGCAGTCGTGGCTGTGTCTTCTGTGACCACAGTCTGGCTGAAGTTATGGCTGTGTCGTGTCTGTGTCTTCTGTGACCGCAGTCATTGCTGAAGTTATGGCTGTAGTCATGTCTGTGTCTTCTGTGACCGCAGTCATGGCTGAAGTTGTGGATGTAGTTGTGTCTGTCTCTTCTGTGACTGCAGTCGTGGCTGAAGTTGTGGCTGTAGTTGTGTCTGTGTCTTCTGTGAACGCAGTCGTGGCTGTAGTCATGTCTGTCTCTTCTGTGACCACAGTCATGGCTGAAGTTGTCTCTGTAGTCGTGTCTGTCCCTTCTGTGACCGCAGTCATGGCAGAAGTTGTGGCTGTAGTCGTGGATGTCTCTTCTGTGACCGCAGTTGTGGCCGTACTCGTGTCTGTCCCTTCTGTGACCGCAGTCGTGGCTGTAGTCATGTCTGTCCCTTCTGTGACCACAGTCGTGGCTGAAGTCATGTATGTCCCTTCTGTGACCGCAGTCGTGGCTGTAGTCGTGTCTTTCACTTCTGTGACTGCAGTCATGGCAGAACTTGTGGCTGTAGTCATGTCTGTCACTTCTGTGACCACAGTCGTGGCTGAAGTCATGTCTGTCCCTTCTGTGACCGCAGTCGTGGCTGTAGTCGTGTCTTTCACTTCTGTGACTGCAGTCATGGCTGAAGTTGTGGCTGTAGTCATGTCTGTCCCTTCTGTGACCGCAGTCGTATCTGTGTCTTCTGTGACCGCAATCGTGGCTGAAGTTGTGGCTGTAGTTGTGTCTGTCCCTTCTGTGACTGCAGTCGTGGCTGAAGTTGTGACTGTAGTCATGTCTGTCCCTTCTGTGACTGCAGTCATGGCTGAAGTTGTAGATTTAGTCGTGTCTGTCCCTTCTGTGACCACAGTCGTGGCTGTCTCTTCTGTGACCGCAGTTGTTGCTGAAGTTGTGGCTGTAGTGATGTCTGTCCCTTCTGTGACCGCAGTCATGGCTGAAGTTGTAGATGTAGTCGTGTCTGTCTCTTCTGTGACCGCAGTCATGGCTGAAGTTGTGGCTGTAGTCATATCTGTCCTTCTGTAACCACAGTCGTGGCTGAAGTTGTGGCTGTAGTCATGTCTGTCCCTATTGTGACCACAGTCGTATCTGTCCATTCTGTCACCGCAGTCATGGCTGAAGTTGTGGCTGTAGTCATATCTGTCCCTTCTGTAACCACAGTCGTGGCAGAAGTTGTGGCTGTAGTCGTGTCTGTCTCTTCTCTGACCGCAGTCATGGCTGAAGTTGTGGCTGTAGTCGTGTCTGTCCCTTCTGTGACCGCAGTCGTGGATGTCTCTTCTGTGACCGCACTCATGGCTGTAGTCGTGTCTGTGCCTTCTGTGACCGCAGTTGTTGCTGAAGTTGTGGCTGTAGTGATGTCTGTCCCTTCTGTGACCGCAGTCATGGCTGAAGTTGTAGATGTAGTCGTGTCTGTCTCTTCTGTGACCGCAGTCATGGCTGAAGTTGTGGCTGTAGTCGTGTCTGTCCCTTCTGTGACCGAAGTCATGGCTGAAGTTGTGGATGATGTCGTGTCTTTCCTTCTGGGACCTCAGTCATGACTGAAGTTGTGGATGTAGTTGTGTCTGTCTCTTCTGTGACTGCAGTCGTGGCTATCCCTTCTGTGACCGCAGTTATGGATGAAGTTGTGGATGTAGTCGTATCTGTCCCTTCAGTGACCTCAGTCATGACTGAAGTTGTGGATGTAGTTGTGTCTGTCTCTTCTGTGACCGCAGTTGTGGCTGTTGTCGTGTCTGTCTCTTCTGTGACTGCAGTCCTGGCTGAAGTTGTGGCTGTAGTCGTGTCTGTGTCTTCTGTGACCGCAGTCGTGGCTGTAGTCGTGTCTGTCCCTTCTGTGACCACAGTCATGGCTGAAGTTGTGGCTGTAGTCATGTCTATCCCTTCTGTGACCGCAGTCATTGATGAAGTCATGGCGCTAGTCGTGGCTATCCCTTCTGTGACCGCAGTCATGGCTGAAGTTGTGGATGTAGTCATATCTGTCCCTTCAGTGACCTCAGTAGTGACTGAAGTTGTGGATGTAGTCGTGTCTGTCCCTTCTGTGACTGCAGTCGTGGCTGTGTCTTCTGTGAACACAGTCTTGGCTGAAGTTATGGCTGTAGTCGTGTCTGTGTCTTCTGTGACCGCAGTCATTGCTGAAGTTATGGCTGTAGTCATGTCTGTGTCTTCTGTGACCGCAGTCATGGCTGAAGTTGTGGATGTAGTTGTGTCTGTCTCTTCTGTGACTGCAGTCATGTCTGTCCCTTCTGTGACCGCAGTCGTGGCTGAAGTTGTGGTTGTAGTCATGTCTGTCTCTTCTGTGACCGCAGTCGTGGCTGAAGTTGTGGCTGTAGTCATGTCTGTCCCTTCTGTGACTGCAGTCATGGCTGAAGTTGTAGATTTAGTCGTGTCTGTCCCTTCTGTGACCACAGTCGTGGCTGTCTCTTCTGTGACCGCAGTCATGGCTGAAGTTGTGGCTGTAGTCATGTCTGTCCCTATTGTGACCACAGTCGTATCTGTCCATTCTGTCACCGCAGTCATGGCTGAAGTTGTGGCTGTAGTCATATCTGTCCCTTCTGTAACCACAGTCGTGGCTGAAGTTGTGGCTGTAGTCGTGTCTGTGTCTACTGTGACCGCAGTTGTTGTTGAAGTTGTGGCTGTAGTGATGTCTGTCCCTTCTGTGACCGCAGTCGTGGCAGAAGTTGTGGCTGTAGTCGTGGATGTCTCTTCTGTGACCGCACTCATGGCTGTAGTCGTGTCTGTGCCTTCTGTGACCGCAGTCGTGGCTGTAGTCATGTCTGTCTCTTCTGTGACCACAGTCATGGCTGAAGTTGTCTCTGTAGTCGTGTCTGTCACTTCTGTGACCACAGTCGTGGCTGTAGTCATGTCTGTCCCTTCTGTGACCACAGTCATGGCTGAAGTTGTGGCTGTAGTCATGTCTGTCCCTTCTGTGACCGCAGTCGTGGCTGAAGTTGTGGCTGTAGTCGTGTCTGTGTCTTCTGTGACCACAGTCGTGGCTGAAGTTATGGCTGTAGTCGTGTCTGTGTCTTCTGTGACCGCAGTCATGGCTGAAGTTGTGGATGTAGTTGTGTCTGTCTCTTCTGTGACTGCAGTCGTGGCTGTCCCTTCTGTGACCGAAGTCATGGCTGAAGTTGTGGATGTAGTCATGTCTGTGTCTTCTGTGACCACAGTCGTGGCTGAAGTTGTCTCTGTAGTCGTGTCTGTCCCTTCTGTGACCGCAGTCATGGTAGAAGTTGTGGCTGTAGTCGCGTCTGTCTCTTCTGTGACCGCAGTCGTGGCTGTTGTCGTGTCTGTCTCTTCTGTGACTGCAGTCCTGGCTGAAGTTGTGGCTGTAGTCGAGTCTGTCATTTCTGTGGCTGCAGTCGTGGCTGTAGTCATGTCTGTCCCTTCTGTGACCGCAGTCATGGCAGAAGTTGTGGCTGTAGTTGTGTCTGTCTCTTCTGTGACTGCAGTCGTGGCTGTCCCTTCTGTGACCGAAGTCATGGCTGAAGTTGTGGATGATGTCGTGTCTTTCCCTTCAGGGACCTCAGTCATGACTGAAGTTGTGGATGTAGTTGTGTCTGTCTCTTCTGTGACTGCAGTCGTGGCTATCCCTTCTGTGACCGCAGTTATGGATGAAGTTGTGGATGTAGTCGTATCTGTCCCTTCAGTGACCTCAGTCATGACTGAAGTTGTGGATGTAGTTGTGTCTGTCTCTTCTGTGACCGCAGTTGTGGCTGTTGTCGTGTCTGTCTCTTCTGTGACTGCAGTCCTGGCTGAAGTTGTGGCTGTAGTCGTGTCTGTGTCTTCTGTGACCGCAGTCGTGGCTGTAGTCGTGTCTGTCCCTTCTGTGACCACAGTCATGGCTGAAGTTGTGGCTGTAGTCATGTCTATTCCTTCTGTGACCGCAGTCATGGCTGAAGTTGTGGATGTAGTCATATCTGTCCCTTCAGTGACCTCAGTAGTTACTGAAGTTGTGGATGTAGTCGTGTCTGTCCCTTCTGTGACTGCAGTCGTGGCTGTGTCTTCTGTGACCACAGTCGTGGCTGAAGTTATGGCTGTAGTCGTGTCTTCTGTGACCGCAGTCATTGCTGAAGTTATGGCTGTAGTCATGTCTGTGTCTTCTGTGACCGCAGTCATGGCTGAAGTTGTGGATGTAGTTGTGTCTGTCTCTTCTGTGACTGCAGTCGTGGCTGTCCCTTCTGTGACCGAAGTCATGGCTGAAGTTGTGGATGTAGTCATGTCTGTCCCTTCTGTGACCGCAGTCGTGGCTGAAGTTGTGGTTGTAGTCATGTCTGTCTCTTCTGTGACCGCAGTCATGGCTGAAGTTGTGGCTGTAGTCGTGTCTGTCTCTTCTGTGACTGCAGTCGTGGCTGAAGTTGTGGCTGTAGTTGTGTCTGTGTCTTCTGTGAACGCAGTCGTGGCTGTAGTCATGTCTGTCTCTTCTGTGACCACAGTCATGGCTGAAGTTGTCTCTGTAGTCGTGTCTGTCCCTTCTGTGACCGCAGTCATGGCAGAAGTTGTGGCTGTAGTCGTGGATGTCTCTTCTGTGACCGCAGTTGTGGCCGTACTCGTGTCTGTCCCTTCTGTGACCGCAGTCGTGGCTGTAGTCATGTCTGTCCCTTCTGTGACCACAGTCGTGGCTGAAGTCATGTATGTCCCTTCTGTGACCGCAGTCGTGGCTGTAGTCGTGTCTTTCACTTCTGTGACTGCAGTCATGGCAGAACTTGTGGCTGTAGTCATGTCTGTCTCTTCTGTGACCACAGTCGTGGCTGAAGTCATGTCTGTCCCTTCTGTGACCGCAGTCGTGGCTGTAGTCGTGTCTTTCACTTCTGTGACTGCAGTCATGGCTGAAGTTGTGGCTGTAGTCATGTCTGTCCCTTCTGTGACCGCAGTCGTATCTGTGTCTTCTGTGACCGCAATCGTGGCTGTAGTCGTGTCTTTCACTTCTGTGACTGCAGTCATGGCTGAAGTTGTGGCTGTAGTCATGTCTGTCCCTTCTGTGACCGCAGTCGTATCTGTGTCTTCTGTGACTGCAGTCATGGCTGAAGTTGTGGCTGTAGTTGTGTCTGTCCCTTCTGTGACTGCAGTCGTGGCTGAAGTTGTGACTGTAGTCATGTCTGTCCCTTCTGTGACTGCAGTCATGGCTGAAGTTGTAGATTTAGTCATGTCTGTCCCTTCTGTGACCACAGTCGTGGCTGTCTCTTCTGTGACCGCAGTTGTTGCTGAAGTTGTGGCTGTAGTGATGTCTGTCCCTTCTGTGACCGCAGTCATGGCTGAAGTTGTAGATGTAGTCGTGTCTGTCTCTTCTGTGACCGCAGTCATGGCTGAAGTTGTGGCTGTAGTCATATCTGTCCCTTCTGTAACCACAGTCGTGGCTGAAGTTGTGGCTGTAGTCATGTCTGTCCCTATTGTGACCACAGTCGTATCTGTCCATTCTGTCACCGCAGTCATGGCTGAAGTTGTGGCTGTAGTCATATCTGTCCTTCTGTAACCACAGTCGTGGCAGAAGTTGTGGCTGTAGTCGTGTCTGTCTCTTCTCTGACCGCAGTCATGGCTGAAGTTGTGGCTGTAGTCGTGTCTGTCCCTTCTGTGACCGCAGTCGTGGATGTCTCTTCTGTGACCGCTGTGGCTGTAGTCGTGTCTGTGCCTTCTGTGACCGCAGTTGTTGCTGAAGTTGTGGCTGTAGTGATGTCTGTCCCTTCTGTGACCGCAGTCATGGCTGAAGTTGTAGATGTAGTCGTGTCTGTCTCTTCTGTGACCGCAGTCATGGCTGAAGTTGTGGCTGTAGTCGTGTCTGTCCCTTCTGTGACCGAAGTCATGGCTGAAGTTGTGGATGATGTCGTGTCTTTCCCTTCAGGGACCTCAGTCATGACTGAAGTTGTGGATGTAGTTGTGTCTGTCTCTTCTGTGACTGCAGTCGTGGCTATCCCTTCTGTGACCGCAGTTATGGATGAAGTTGTGGATGTAGTCGTATCTGTCCCTTCAGTGACCTCAGTCATGACTGAAGTTGTGGATGTAGTTGTGTCTGTCTCTTCTGTGACCGCAGTTGTGGCTGTTGTCGTGTCTGTCTCTTCTGTGACTGCAGTCCTGGCTGAAGTTGTGGCTGTAGTCGTGTCTGTGTCTTCTGTGACCGCAGTCGTGGCTGTAGTCGTGTCTGTCCCTTCTGTGACCACAGTCATGGCTGAAGTTGTGGCTGTAGTCATGTCTATCCCTTCTGTGACCGCAGTCATTGATGAAGTCATGGCGCTAGTCGTGGCTATCCCTTCTGTGACCGCAGTCATGGCTGAAGTTGTGGATGTAGTCATATCTGTCCCTTCTGTGACCTCAGTAGTGACTGAAGTTGTGGATGTAGTCGTGTCTGTCCCTTCTGTGACTGCAGTCGTGGCTGTGTCTTCTGTGACCACAGTCGTGGCTGAAGTTATGGCTGTAGTCGTGTCTGTGTCTTCTGTGACCGCAGTCATTGCTGAAGTTATGGCTGTAGTCATGTCTGTGTCTTCTGTGACCGCAGTCATGGCTGAAGTTGTGGATGTAGTTGTGTCTGTCTCTTCTGTGACTGCAGTCATGTCTGTCCCTTCTGTGACCGCAGTCGTGGCTGAAGTTGTGGTTGTAGTCATGTCTGTCTCTTCTGTGACCGCAGTCGTGGCTGAAGTTGTGGCTGTAGTCGTGTCTGTCTCTTCTGTGACTGCAGTCGTGGCTGAAGTTGTGGCTGTAGTTGTGTCTGTGTCTTCTGTGAACGCAGTCATGGCTGTAGTCATGTCTGTCTCTTCTGTGACCACAGTCATGGCTGAAGTTGTCTCTGTAGTCGTGTCTGTCCCTTCTGTGACCGCAGTCATGGCAGAAGTTGTGGCTGTAGTCATGTCTGTCTCTTCTGTAACCACAGTCGTGGCTGTAGTCGTGTCTGTCCCTTCTGTGACCACAGTCGTGGCTGAAGTCATGTCTGTCCCTTCTGTGACCGCAGTCGTGGCTGTAGTCGTGTCTTTCACTTCTGTGACTGCAGTCATGGCTGAAGTTGTGGCTGTAGTCATGTCTGTCCCTTCTGTGACCGCAGTCGTATCTGTGTCTTCTGTGACCGCAGTCGTGGCTGAAGTTGTGGCTGTAGTTGTGTCTGTCCCTTCTGTGACTGCAGTCGTGGCTGAAGTTGTGACTGTAGTCATGTCTGTCCCTTCTGTGACTGCAGTCATGGCTGAAGTTGTAGATTTAGTCGTGTCTGTCCCTTCTGTGACCGCAGTCATGGCTGAAGTTGTGGCTGTAGTCATGTCTGTCCCTATTGTGACCACAGTCGTATCTGTCCATTCTGTGACCGCAGTCATGGCTGAAGTTGTGGCTGTAGTCATGTCTGTCCCTTCTGTGACCGCAGTCGTGGCTGAAGTTGTGGATGTAGTCGTGTCTGTCCCTTCTGTGACTGCAGTCGTGGCTGTGTCTTCTGTGACCACAGTCGTGGCTGAAGTTATGGCTGTAGTCGTGTCTGTGTCTTCTGTGACCGCAGTCATGGCTGAAGTTATGGCTGTAGTCATGTCTGTGTCTTCTGTGACCGCAGTCATGGCTGAAGTTGTGGATGTAGTTGTGTCTGTCTCTTCTGTGACTGCAGTCGTGGCTGTCCCTTCTGTGACCGCAGTCATGGCTGAAGTTATGGCTGTAGTCATGTCTGTCCCTTCTGTGACCGCAGTCGTGGCTGAAGTTGTGGCTGTAGTCATGTCTGTCTCTTCTGTGACCGCAGTCGTGGCTGAAGTTGTGGCTGTAGTCGTGTCTGTCTCTTCTGTGACTGCAGTCGTGGCTGAAGTTGTGGCTGTAGTTGTGTCTGTGTCTTCTGTGACCGCAGTCGTGGCTGTAGTCATGTCTGTCTCTTCTGTGACCACAGTCATGGCTGAAGTTGTCTCTGTAGTCGTGTCTGTCCCTTCTGTGACCGCAGTCATGGCAGAAGTTGTGGCTGTAGTCATGTCTGTCCCTTCTGTGACCACAGTCGTGGCTGTAGTCGTGTCTGTCCCTTCTGTGACCACAGTCGTGGCTGAAGTTGTGTCTGTCCCTTCTGTGACTGCAGTCGTGGCTGTAGTCGTGTCTTTCACTTCTGTGACTGCAGTCATGGCTGAAGTTGTGGCTGTAGTCATGTCTGTCCCTTCTGTGACCGCAGTCGTATCTGTGTCTTCTGTGACCGCAGTCGTGGCTGAAGTTGTGGCTGTAGTTGTGTCTGTCCCTTCTGTGACTGCAGTCGTGGCTGAAGTTGTGACTGTAGTCATGTCTGTCCCTTCTGTGACTGCAGTCATGGCTGAAGTTGTGGATTTAGTCGTGTCTGTCCCTTCTGTGACACAGTCGTGGCTGTCTCTTCTGTGACCGCAGTCATGGCTGAAGTTGTGGCTGTAGTCATGTCTGTCCCTATTGTGACCACAGTCGTGGTATCTGTCCATTCTGTCACCGCAGTCATGGCTGAAGTTGTGGCTGTAGTCATATCTGTCCCTTCTGTGACCACAGTCGTGGCTGAAGTTGTGGCTGTAGTCGTGTGTGTCTTCTGTGACCGCAGTTGTTGCTGAAGTTGTGGCTGTAGTGATGTCTGTCCCTTCTGTGACCGCAGTCGTGGCAGAAGTTGTGGCTGTAGTCGTGGATGTCTCTTCTGTGACCGCACTCATGGCTGTAGTCGTGTCTGTGCCTTCTGTGACCGCAGTCGTGGCTGTAGTCATGTCTGTCTCTTCTGTGACCACAGTCATGGCTGAAGTTGTCTCTGTAGTCGTGTCTGTCACTTCTGTGACCACAGTCGTGGCTGTAGTCATGTCTGTCCCTTCTGTGACCACAGTCATGGCTGAAGTTGTGGCTGTAGTCATGTCTGTCCCTTCTGTGACCGCAGTCGTGGCTGAAGTTGTGGCTGTAGTCGTGTCTGTGTCTTCTGTGACCACAGTCGTGGCTGAAGTTATGGCTGTAGTCGTGTCTGTGTCTTCTGTGACCGCAGTCATGGCTGAAGTTGTGGATGTAGTTGTGTCTGTCTCTTCTGTGACTGCAGTCGTGGCTGTCATGTCTTCTGTGACCGCAGTCATGGCTGAAGTTGTGGCTGTAGTCATGTCTGTGTCTTCTGTGACCACAGTCGTGGCTGAAGTTGGCTGTAGTCGTGTCTGTCCCTTCTGTGACCGCAGTCATGGTAGAAGTTGTGGCTGTAGTCGTCTCTGTCTCTTCTGTGACCGCAGTCGTGGCTGTTGTCGTGTCTGTCTCTTCTGTGACTGCAGTCCTGGCTGAAGTTGTGGCTGTAGTCGATGTCTGTCTTCTTCTGTGGCTGCAGTCGTGGCTGTAGTCATGTCTGTCCCTTCTGTGACCGCAGTCATGGCTGAAGTTGTGGCTGTAGTTGTGTCTGTCTCTTCTGTGACTGCAGTCCTGGCTGAAGTTGTGGCTGTAGTCGAGTCTGTCTCTTCTGTGGCTGCAGTCGTGGCTGTAGTCATGTCTGTCCCTTCTGTGACCGCAGTCATGGCTGAAGTTGTGGCTGTAGTTGTGTCTGTCTCTTCTGTGACTGCAGTCGTGGCTGTCCCTTCTGTGACCGAAGTCATGGCTGAAGTTGTGGATGATGTCGTGTCTTTCCCTTCTGTGACCTCAGTCATGGCTGAAGTTGTGGATGTAGTTGTGTCTGTCTCTTCTGTGACTGCAGTCGTGGCTATCCCTTCTGTGACCGCAGTTATGGATGAAGTTGTGGATGTAGTCGTATCTGTCCCTTCAGTGACCTCAGTCATGACTGAAGTTGTGGATGTAGTTGTGTCTGTCTCTTCTGTGACCGCAGTTGTGGCTGTTGTCGTGTCTGTCTCTTCTGTGACTGCAGTCCTGGCTGAAGTTGTGGCTGTAGTCGTGTCTGTGTCTTCTGTGACCGCAGTCGTGGCTGTAGTCGTGTCTGTCCCTTCTGTGACCACAGTCATGGCTGAAGTTGTGGCTGTAGTCATGTCTATTCCTTCTGTGACCGCAGTCATGGCTGAAGTTGTGGATGTAGTCATGTCTGTCCCTTCTGTGACCCACAGTCTGAAGTTGTGGATGTAGTCGTGTCTGTCCCTTCTGTGACTGCAGTCGTGGCTCTGTCTTCTGTGACCACAGTCGTGGCTGAAGTTAGCTGTGGTGTAGTGTGTCTTCTGTGACCGCAGTCATTGCTGAAGTTGTGGCTGTAGTCATGTCTGTGTCTTCTGTGACCGCAGTCATGGCTGAAGTTGTGGCTGTAGTTGTGTCTGTCTCTTCTGTGACTGCAGTCGTGGCTGAAGTTGTGGCTGTAGTTGTGTCTGTGTCTTCTGTGAGCACGCAGTCGTGGCTGTAGTCATGTCTGTCTCTTCTGTGACCACAGTCATGGCTGAAGTTGTCTCTGTAGTCGTGTCTGTCCCTTCTGTGACCGCAGTCATGGCAGAAGTTGTGGCTGTAGTCGTGGATGTCTCTTCTGTGACCGCAGTTGTGGCCGTACTCGTGTCTGTCCCTTCTGTGACCGCAGTCGTGGCTGTAGTCATGTCTGTCCCTTCTGTGACCACAGTCGTGGCTGAAGTCATGTATGTCCCTTCTGTGACCGCAGTCGTGGCTGTAGTCGTGTCTTTCACTTCTGTGACTGCAGTCATGGCAGAAGTTGTGGCTGTAGTCATGTCTGTCACTTCTGTGACCACAGTCGTGGCTGAAGTCATGTCTGTCCCTTCTGTGACCGCAGTCGTGGCTGTAGTCGTGTCTTTCACTTCTGTGACTGCAGTCATGGCTGAAGTTGTGGCTGTAGTCATGTCTGTCCCTTCTGTGACCGCAGTCGTATCTGTGTCTTCTGTGACCGCAGTCGTGGCTGAAGTTGTGGCTGTAGTTGTGTCTGTCCCTTCTGTGACTGCAGTCGTGGCTGAAGTTGTGACTGTAGTCATGTCTGTCCCTTCTGTGACTGCAGTCATGGCTGAAGTTGTAGATTTAGTCGTGTCTGTCCCTTCTGTGACCACAGTCGTGGCTGTCTCTTCTGTGACCGCAGTTGTTGCTGAAGTTGTGGCTGTAGTGATGTCTGTCCCTTCTGTGACCGCAGTCATGGCTGAAGTTGTAGATGTAGTCGTGTCTGTCTCTTCTGTGACCGCAGTCATGGCTGAAGTTGTGGCTGTAGTCATATCTGTCCTTCTGTAACCACAGTCGTGGCTGAAGTTGTGGCTGTAGTCATGTCTGTCCCTATTGTGACCACAGTCGTATCTGTCCATTCTGTCACCGCAGTCATGGCTGAAGTTGTGGCTGTAGTCATATCTGTCCCTTCTGTAACCACAGTCGTGGCAGAAGTTGTGGCTGTAGTCGTGTCTGTCTCTTCTGTGACCGCAGTCATGGCTGAAGTTGTGGCTGTAGTCGTGTCTGTCCCTTCTGTGACCGCAGTCGTGGATGTCTCTTCTGTGACCGCACTCATGGCTGTAGTCGTGTCTGTGCCTTCTGTGACCGCAGTTGTTGCTGAAGTTGTGGCTGTAGTGATGTCTGTCCCTTCTGTGACCGCAGTCATGGCTGAAGTTGTAGATGTAGTCGTGTCTGTCTCTTCTGTGACCGCAGTCATGGCTGAAGTTGTGGCTGTAGTCGTGTCTGTCCCTTCTGTGACCGAAGTCATGGCTGAAGTTGTGGATGATGTCGTGTCTTTCCCTTCAGGGACCTCAGTCATGACTGAAGTTGTGGATGTAGTTGTGTCTGTCTCTTCTGTGACTGCAGTCGTGGCTATCCCTTCTGTGACCGCAGTTATGGATGAAGTTGTGGATGTAGTCGTATCTGTCCCTTCAGTGACCTCAGTCATGACTGAAGTTGTGGATGTAGTTGTGTCTGTCTCTTCTGTGACCGCAGTTGTGGCTGTTGTCGTGTCTGTCTCTTCTGTGACTGCAGTCCTGGCTGAAGTTGTGGCTGTAGTCGTGTCTGTGTCTTCTGTGACCGCAGTCGTGGCTGTAGTCGTGTCTGTCCCTTCTGTGACCACAGTCATGGCTGAAGTTGTGGCTGTAGTCATGTCTATCCCTTCTGTGACCGCAGTCATTGATGAAGTCATGGCGCTAGTCGTGGCTATCCCTTCTGTGACCGCAGTCATGGCTGAAGTTGTGGATGTAGTCATATCTGTCCCTTCAGTGACCTCAGTAGTGACTGAAGTTGTGGATGTAGTCGTGTCTGTCCCTTCTGTGACTGCAGTCGTGGCTGTGTCTTCTGTGAACACAGTCTTGGCTGAAGTTATGGCTGTAGTCGTGTCTGTGTCTTCTGTGACCGCAGTCATTGCTGAAGTTATGGCTGTAGTCATGTCTGTGTCTTCTGTGACCGCAGTCATGGCTGAAGTTGTGGATGTAGTTGTGTCTGTCTCTTCTGTGACTGCAGTCATGTCTGTCCCTTCTGTGACCGCAGTCGTGGCTGAAGTTGTGGTTGTAGTCATGTCTGTCTCTTCTGTGACCGCAGTCGTGGCTGAAGTTGTGGCTGTAGTCATGTCTGTCCCTTCTGTGACTGCAGTCATGGCTGAAGTTGTGGATGTAGTCGTGTCTGTCCCTTCTGTGACCACAGTCGTGGCTGTCTCTTCTGTGACCGCAGTCATGGCTGAAGTTGTGGCTGTAGTCATGTCTGTCCCTATTGTGACCACAGTCGTATCTGTCCATTCTGTCACCGCAGTCATGGCTGAAGTTGTGGCTGTAGTCATATCTGTCCCTTCTGTGACCGCAGTCGTGGCTGAAGTTGTGGCTGTAGTCGTGTCTGTGTCTACTGTGACCGCAGTTGTTGTTGAAGTTGTGGCTGTAGTGATGTCTGTCCCTTCTGTGACCGCAGTCGTGGCAGAAGTTGTGGCTGTAGTCGTGGATGTCTCTTCTGTGACCGCACTCATGGCTGTAGTCGTGTCTGTGCCTTCTGTGACCGCAGTCGTGGCTGTAGTCATGTCTGTCTCTTCTGTGACCACAGTCATGGCTGAAGTTGTCTCTGTAGTCGTGTCTGTCACTTCTGTGACCACAGTCGTGGCTGTAGTCATGTCTGTCCCTTCTGTGACCACAGTCATGGCTGAAGTTGTGGCTGTAGTCATGTCTGTCCCTTCTGTGACCGCAGTCAGTCGTGGCTGAAGTTGTGGCTGTAGTCGTGTCTGTGTCTTCTGTGACCACAGTCGTGGCTGAAGTTATGGCTGTAGTCGTGTCTGTGTCTTCTGTGACCGCAGTCATGGCTGAAGTTGTGGATGTAGTTGTGTCTGTCTCTTCTGTGACTGCAGTCGTGGCTGTCCCTTCTGTGACCGCAGTCATGGCTGAAGTTGTGGATGTAGTCATGTCTGTGTCTTCTGTGACCACAGTCGTGGCTGAAGTTGTCTCTGTAGTCGTGTCTGTCCCTTCTGTGACCGCAGTCATGGTAGAAGTTGTGGCTGTAGTCGCGTCTGTCTCTTCTGTGACCGCAGTCGTGGCTGTTGTCGTGTCTGTCTCTTCTGTGACTGCAGTCCTGGCTGAAGTTGTGGCTGTAGTCGAGTCTGTCATTTCTGTGGCTGCAGTCGTGGCTGTAGTCATGTCTGTCCCTTCTGTGACCGCAGTCATGGCAGAAGTTGTGGCTGTAGTTGTGTCTGTCTCTTCTGTGACTGCAGTCGTGGCTGTCCTTCTGTGACCGCAGTCATGGCTGAAGTTGTGGATGATGTCGTGTCTGTCCTTCTGGGACCTCAGTCATGGCTGAAGTTGTGGATGTAGTTGTGTCTGTCTCTTCTGTGACTGCAGTCGTGTGCTATCCCTTCTGTGACCGCAGTTATGGATGAAGTTGTGGATGTAGTCGTATCTGTCCCTTCAGTGACCTCAGTCATGGCTGAAGTTGTGGATGTAGTTGTGTCTGTCTCTTCTGTGACCGCAGTTGTGGCTGTTGTCGTGTCTGTCTCTTCTGTGACTGCAGTCCTGGCTGAAGTTGTGGCTGTAGTCGTGTCTGTGTCTTCTGTGACCGCAGTCATGGCAGTCGTGGCTGTAGTCGTGTCTGTCCCTTCTGTGACCACAGTCATGGCTGAAGTTGTGGCTGTAGTCATGTCTATTCCTTCTGTGACCGCAGTCATGGCTGAAGTTGTGGATGTAGTCATGTCTGTCCCTTCAGTGACCTCAGTAGTTACTGAAGTTGTGGATGTAGTCGTGTCTGTCCCTTCTGTGACTGCAGTCGTGGCTGTGTCTTCTGTGACCACAGTCGTGGCTGAAGTTATGGCTGTAGTCATGTGTCTTCTGTGACCGCAGTCATTGCTGAAGTTGTGGCTGTAGTCATGTCTGTGTCTTCTGTGACCGCAGTCATGGCTGAAGTTGTGGATGTAGTTGTGTCTGTCTCTTCTGTGACTGCAGTCGTGGCTGTCCCTTCTGTGACCGAAGTCATGGCTGAAGTTGTGGATGTAGTCATGTCTGTCCCTTCTGTGACCGCAGTCGTGGCTGAAGTTGTGGTTGTAGTCATGTCTGTCTCTTCTGTGACCGCAGTCATGGCTGAAGTTGTGGCTGTAGTCGTGTCTGTCTCTTCTGTGACTGCAGTCGTGGCTGAAGTTGTGGCTGTAGTTGTGTCTGTGTCTTCTGTGAACGCAGTCGTGGCTGTAGTCATGTCTGTCTCTTCTGTGACCACAGTCATGGCTGAAGTTGTCTCTGTAGTCGTGTCTGTCCCTTCTGTGACCGCAGTCATGGCAGAAGTTGTGGCTGTAGTCGTGGATGTCTCTTCTGTGACCGCAGTTGTGGCCGTACTCGTGTCTGTCCCTTCTGTGACCGCAGTCGTGGCTGTAGTCATGTCTGTCCCTTCTGTGACCACAGTCGTGGCTGAAGTCATGTATGTCCCTTCTGTGACCGCAGTCGTGGCTGTAGTCGTGTCTTTCACTTCTGTGACTGCAGTCATGGCAGAACTTGTGGCTGTAGTCATGTCTGTCTCTTCTGTGACCACAGTCGTGGCTGAAGTCATGTCTGTCCCTTCTGTGACCGCAGTCGTGGCTGTAGTCGTGTCTTTCACTTCTGTGACTGCAGTCATGGCTGAAGTTGTGGCTGTAGTCATGTCTGTCCCTTCTGTGACCGCAGTCATCTGTGTCTTCTGTGACCGCAGTCGTGGCTGTGTGACTTCTGTGACTGCAGTCATGGCTGAAGTTGTGGCTGTAGTCATGTCTGTCCCTTCTGTGACCGCAGTCGTATCTGTGTCTTCTGTGACTGCAGTCATGGCTGAAGTTGTGGCTGTAGTTGTGTCTGTCCCTTCTGTGACTGCAGTCGTGGCTGAAGTTGTGACTGTAGTCATGTCTGTCCCTTCTGTGACTGCAGTTGTTGCTGAAGTTGTGGCTGTAGTGATGTCTGTCCCTTCTGTGACCACAGTCGTGGCTGTCTCTTCTGTGACCGCAGTTGTTGCTGAAGTTGTGGCTGTAGTGATGTCTGTCCCTTCTGTGACCGCAGTCATGGCTGAAGTTGTAGATGTAGTCGTGTCTGTCTCTTCTGTGACCGCAGTCATGGCTGAAGTTGTGGCTGTAGTCATATCTGTCCCTTCTGTAACCACAGTCGTGGCTGAAGTTGTGGCTGTAGTCATGTCTGTCCCTATTGTGACCACAGTCGTATCTGTCCATTCTGTCACCGCAGTCATGGCTGAAGTTGTGGCTGTAGTCATATCTGTCCCTTCTGTAACCACAGTCGTGGCAGAAGTTGTGGCTGTAGTCGTGTCTGTCTCTTCTCTGACCGCAGTCATGGCTGAAGTTGTGGCTGTAGTCGTGTCTGTCCCTTCTGTGACCGCAGTCGTGGATGTCTCTTCTGTGACCGCACTCATGGCTGTAGTCGTGTCTGTGCCTCTTCTGTGACCGCAGTTGTTGCTGAAGTTGTGGCTGTAGTGATGTCTGTCCCTTCTGTGACCGCAGTCATGGCTGAAGTTGTGGCTGTAGTCGTGTCTGTCTCTTCTGTGACCGCAGTCATGGCTGAAGTTGTGGCTGTAGTCATGTCTGTCCCTTCTGTGACCAGTCATGGCTGAAGTTGTGGATGAGTCGTGTCTGTCCCTTCTGTGACCTCAGTCATGGCTGAAGTTGTGGATGTAGTTGTGTCTGTCCTTCTGTGACTGCAGTCGTGGCTATCCCTTCTGTGACCGCAGTTATGGATGAAGTTGTGGCTGTAGTCGTGTCTGTCCCTTCTGTGACCTCAGTCATGACTGAAGTTGTGGATGTAGTTGTGTCTGTCTCTTCTGTGACCGCAGTTGTGGCTGTTGTCGTGTCTGTCTCTTCTGTGACTGCAGTCCTGGCTGAAGTTGTGGCTGTAGTCGTGTCTGTGTCTTCTGTGACCGCAGTCGTGGCTGTAGTCGTGTCTGTCCCTTCTGTGACCACAGTCATGGCTGAAGTTGTGGCTGTAGTCATGTCTGTCCCTTCTGTGACCGCAGTCATTGATGAAGTCATGGCGCTAGTCGTGGCTATCCCTTCTGTGACCGCAGTCATGGCTGAAGTTGTGGCTGTAGTCATATCTGTCCCTTCAGTGACCTCAGTCGTGGCTGAAGTTGTGGATGTAGTCGTGTCTGTCCCTTCTGTGACTGCAGTCGTGGCTGTGTCTTCTGTGACCACAGTCGTGGCTGAAGTTATGGCTGTAGTCGTGTCTGTGTCTTCTGTGACCGCAGTCATTGCTGAAGTTATGGCTGTAGTCATGTCTGTCTTCTGTGACCGCAGTCATGGCTGAAGTTGTGGATGTAGTTGTGTCTGTCTCTTCTGTGTGCAGTCATGTCTGTCCCTTCTGTGACCGCAGTCGTGGCTGAAGTTGTGGTTGTAGTCATGTCTGTCTCTTCTGTGACCGCAGTCGTGGCTGAAGTTGTGGCTGTAGTCATGTCTGTCCCTTCTGTGACTGCAGTCATGGCTGAAGTTGTAGAGTTGTGGCTGTAGTCAGTGTCTGTCTCTTCTGTGACCGCAGTCATGGCTGAAGTTGTGGCTGTAGTCATGTCTGTCCCTTCTGTGACCACAGTCGTATCTGTCCATTCTGTCACCGCAGTCATGGCTGAAGTTGTGGCTGTAGTCATATCTGTCCCTTCTGTAACCACAGTCGTGGCTGAAGTTGTGGCTGTAGTCGTGTCTGTGTCTACTGTGACCGCAGTTGTGGCTGAAGTTGTGGCTGTAGTGATGTCTGTCCCTTCTGTGACCGCAGTCGTGGCAGAAGTTGTGGCTGTAGTCGTGGATGTCTCTTCTGTGACCGCACTCATGGCTGTAGTCGTGTCTGTGCCTTCTGTGACCGCAGTCGTGGCTGTAGTCATGTCTGTCTCTTCTGTGACCACAGTCATGGCTGAAGTTGTCTCTGTAGTCGTGTCTGTCACTTCTGTGACCACAGTCGTGGCTGTAGTCATGTCTGTCCCTTCTGTGACCACAGTCATGGCTGAAGTTGTGGCTGTAGTCATGTCTGTCCCTTCTGTGACCGCAGTCGTGGCTGAAGTTGTGGCTGTAGTCGTGTCTGTGTCTTCTGTGACCACAGTCGTGGCTGAAGTTATGGCTGTAGTCGTGTCTGTGTCTTCTGTGACCGCAGTCATGGCTGAAGTTGTGGCTGTAGTTGTGTCTGTCTCTTCTTCTGTGACTTCTGTGACCAGTCATGGCTGAAGTTGTGGATGTAGTCATGTCTGTGTCTTCTGTGACCACAGTCGTGGCTGAAGTTGTCTGCTGTAGTCGTGTCTGTCCCTTCTGTGACCGCAGTCATGGTAGAAGTTGTGGCTGTAGTGTCTGTCTCTTCTGTGACCGCAGTCGTGGCTGTTGTCGTGTCTGTCTCTTCTGTGACTGCAGTCCTGGCTGAAGTTGTGGCTGTAGTCGTGTCTGTCTCTTCTGTGACTGCAGTCATGGCATGTCTGTCCCTTCTGTGACCGCAGTGGCAGAAGTTGTGGCTGTAGTCTGTGACTGTCTGTCCCTTCTGTGACCGCAGTCATGGCTGAAGTTGTGGCTGTAGTCGTGTCTGTCCCTTCTGTGACCGCAGTCATGGCTGAAGTTGTGGATGTAGTTGTGGTCTCTTCTGTGACTGCAGTCGTGTCTGTCCCTTCTGTGACCGCAGTTATGGCTGAAGTTGTGGCTGTAGTCATGTCTGTCCCTTCTGTGACCTCAGTCATGGCTGAAGTTGTGGCTGTAGTCGTGTCTGTCTCTTCTGTGACTGTCGTGTCTGTCTCTTCTGTGACTGCAGTCCTGGCTGAAGTTGTGGCTGTAGTCGTGTCTGTGTCTTCTGTGACCGCAGTCAGTGGTGGCTGTAGTCGTGTCTGTCCCTTCTGTGACCACAGTCATGGCTGAAGTTGTGGCTGTAGTCATGTCTGTTCCTTCTGTGACCGCAGTCATGGCTGAAGTTGTGGATGTAGTCATGTCTGTCCCTTTCAGTGACCTCAGTAGCTGCTGAAGTTGTGGATGTAGTCGTGTCTGTCCCTTCTGTGACTGCAGTCGTGGCTGGCTGTGACAGTTGTGGCTGTAGTTGTGGCTGTGTCGTGTCTTCTGTGACCGCAGTCATGGCTGAAGTTATGGCTGTAGTCATGTCTGTGTCTTCTGTGACCGCAGTCATGGCTGAAGTTGTGGCTGTAGTTGTGTCTGTCTCTTCTGTGACTGCAGTCGTGGCTGTCCCTTCTGTGACCGCAGTCATGGCTGAAGTTGTGGATGTAGTCATGTCTGTCCCTTCTGTGACCGCAGTCGTGGCTGAAGTTGTGGTTGTAGTCATGTCTGTCTCTTCTGTGACCGCAGTCATGGCTGAAGTTGTGGCTGTAGTCGTGTCTGTCTCTTCTGTGACTGCAGTCGTGGCTGAAGTTGTGGCTGTAGTTGTGTCTGTGTCTTCTGTGAACGCAGTCGTGGCTGTAGTCATGTCTGTCTCTTCTGTGACCACAGTCATGGCTGAAGTTGTCTCTGTAGTCGTGTCTGTCCCTTCTGTGACCGCAGTCATGGCAGAAGTTGTGGCTGTAGTCGTGGATGTCTCTTCTGTGACCGCAGTTGTGGCGTGACTCGTGTCTGTCCCTTCTGTGACCGCAGTCGTGGCTGTAGTCATGTCTGTCCCTTCTGTGACCACAGTCGTGGCTGAAGTCATGTATGTCCCTTCTGTGACCGCAGTCGTGGCTGTAGTCGTGTCTTTCACTTCTGTGACTGCAGTCATGGCAGAACTTGTGGCTGTAGTCATGTCTGTCTCTTCTGTGACCACAGTCGTGGCTGAAGTCATGTCTGTCCCTTCTGTGACCGCAGTCGTGGCTGTAGTCGTGTCTGTCACTTCTGTGACTGCAGTCATGGCTGAAGTTGTGGCTGTAGTCGTGTCTGTCCCTTCTGTGACCGCAGTCATATCTGTGTCTTCTGTGGCTGTAGTCGTGGCTGTGTGTCTGTCACTTCTGTGACCGCAGTCATGGCTGAAGTTGTGGCTGTAGTCATGTCTGTCCCTTCTGTGACCGCAGTCGTGTGCTGAAGTTGTGGCTGTAGTTGTGTCTGTCCCTTCTGTGACTGCAGTCATGGCTGAAGTTGTGGCTGTAGTCATGTCTGTCCTTCTGTGACTGCAGACCACAGTTCGTAGTCATGTCTGTCCCTTCTGTGACCACAGTCGTGGCTGTCTCTTCTGTGACCGCAGTTGTTGCTGAAGTTGTGGCTGTAGTGATGTCTGTCCCTTCTGTGACCGCAGTCATGGCTGAAGTTGTAGATGTAGTCGTGTCTGTCTCTTCTGTGACCGCAGTCATGGCTGAAGTTGTGGCTGTAGTCATATCTGTCCCTTCTGTAACCACAGTCGTGGCTGAAGTTGTGGCTGTAGTCATGTCTGTCCCTATTGTGACCACAGTCGTATCTGTCCATTCTGTCACCGCAGTCATGGCTGAAGTTGTGGCTGTAGTCATATCTGTCCTTCTGTAACCACAGTCGTGGCAGAAGTTGTGGCTGTAGTCGTGTCTGTCTCTTCTGTGACCGCAGTCATGGCTGAAGTTGTGGCTGTAGTCGTGTCTGTCCCTTCTGTGACCGCAGTCATGGCTGAAGTTGTGGCTGTAGTCATGTCTGTCCCTTCTGTGACCGCAGTTGTGGCTGAAGTTGTGGCTGTAGTGATGTCTGTCCCTTCTGTGACCGCAGTCATGGCTGAAGTTGTAGCTCATGTGTCTGTCTCTTCTGTGACCGCAGTCATGGCTGAAGTTGTGGCTGTAGTCGTGTCTGTCCCTTCTGTGACCGCAGTCATGGCTGAAGTTGGCTGTGAGTCGTGTCTGTCCCTTCTGTGGACCTCAGTCATGGCTGAAGCTGTAGTTGTGTCTGTCTCTTCTGTGACTGCAGTCGTGGCTGTAGTCTGTCCCTTCTGTGACCGCAGTCATGGCTGAAGTTGTGGATGTAGTCGTGTCTGTCCCTTCTGTGACCTCAGTCATGGCAGTTGTGTCTGTCTCTTCTGTGACCGCAGTTGTGGCTGTAGTCGTGTCTGTCTCTTCTGTGACTGCAGTCCTGGCTGAAGTTGTGGCTGTAGTTGTCTGTGTCTTCTGTGCAGTCGTGGCTGTAGTCGTGTCTGTCCCTTCTGTGACCACAGTCATGGCTGAAGTTGTGGCTGTAGTCATGTCTGTCCCTTCTGTGACCGCAGTCATGTGAAGTCATGTAGTCGTGTCTGTCCCTTCTGTGACCGCAGTCATGGCTGAAGTTGTGGATGTAGTCGTGTCTGTCCCTTCAGTGACCGCAGTGACTGAAGTTGTGGATGTAGTCGTGTCTGTCCCTTCTGACTGCAGTCGCTGGCTGTGTACCTTCTGTGACCACAGTCGTGGCTGAAGTTGTGGCTGTAGTCGTGTCTGTGTCTTCTGTGACCGCAGTCATGGCTGAAGTTGTGGCTGTAGTCATGTCTGTGTCTTCTGTGACCGCAGTCATGGCTGAAGTTGTGGCTGTAGTAGTCGTGTCTGTCTCTTCTGTGACTGCAGTCGTGTCTGTCCCTTCTGTGACCGCAGTCGTGGCTGAAGTTGTGTCTGTAGTCATGTCTGTCCCTTCTGTGACCGCAGTCGTGGCTGAAGTTGTGGCTGTAGTCGTGTCTGTCTCTTCTGTGACTGCAGTCGTGGCTGAAGTTGTGGCTGTAGTTGTGTCTGTGTCTTCTGTGACCGCAGTCATGGCTGTAGTCATGTCTGTCTCTTCTGTGACCACAGTCATGGCTGAAGTTGTCTCTGTAGTCGTGTCTGTCCCTTCTGTGACCGCAGTCATGGCAGAAGTTGTGGCTGTAGTCATGTCTGTCTCTTCTGTAACCACAGTCGTGGCTGTAGTCATGTCTGTCCCTTCTGTGACCACAGTCGTGGGCTGAAGTCATGTCTGTCCCTTCTGTGACCGCAGTCGTGGCTGTAGTCGTGTCTTTCACTTCTGTGACTGCAGTCATGGCTGAAGTTGTGGCTGTAGTCATGTCTGTCCCTTCTGTGACCGCAGTCTGGCTGCTGTCTTCTGACCGCAATCGTGGCTGAAGTTGTGGCTGTAGTTGTGTCTGTCCCTTCTGTGACCGCAGTCGTGGCTGAAGTTGTGGCTGTAGTCATGTCTGTCCCTTCTGTGACCGCAGTCATGGCTGAAGTTGTGGCTGTAGTCGTGTCTGTCCCTTCTGTGACCGCAGTCATGGCTGAAGTTGTGGCTGTAGTCATGTCTGTGACCACGTCGTATCTGTCCATTCTGTCACCAGTCATGGCTGAAGTTGTGGCTGTAGTCATGTCTGTCCCTTCTGTGACCACAGTCGTGGCTGAAGTTGTGGCTGTAGTCGTGTCTGTCTCTTCTGTGCACCTGTGTCTTCTGTGACCGCAGTCATGGCTGAAGTTGTGGCTGTAGTCGTGTCTGTCCTTCTGTGACCGCAGTCATGGCAGAAGTTGTGGCTGTAGTCGTGGATGTCTCTTCTGACCGCAGTCGTGAAGCTGTGGTCGTGTCTGTCCCTTCTGTGACAGTCGCGGCTGAAGTTGTGGCTGTAGTCATGTCTGTCCTTCTGTGACCACAGTCATGGCTGAAGTCATGAAGTTGTCGTGGCTGTAGTCGTGTCTGTCACTTCTGTGACTGCAGTCATGGCAGTTGTGGCTGTAGTCATGTCTGTCTCTTCTGTGACCACAGTCGTGGCTGTAGTCATGTCTGTCCCTTCTGTGACCGCAGTCGTGGCTGTAGTCCGTGTCTGTGTCCCTTCTGTGACCGCAGTCGTGGCTGAAGTTGTGGCTGTGTAGTCAGTCGTCTGTGTCTTCTGTGACCGCAATCGTGGCTGAAGTTGTGGCTGTAGTTGTGTCTGTCTCTTCTGTGACTGCAGTCGTGGCTGTCCCTTCTGTGACCGGTCATGGCTAGTTGTGGATGTAGTCATGTCTGTCCCTTCTGTGACCGCAGTCGTGGCTGAAGTTGTGGTTGTAGTCATGTCTGTCTCTTCTGTGACCACAGTCATGGCTGAAGTTGTCTCTGTAGTCGTGTCTGTCCCTTCTGTGACCGCAGTCATGGCAGAAGTTGTGGCTGTAGTCGTGGATGTCTCTTCTGTGACCGCAGTTGTGGCCGTGTCGTGTCTGTCCCTTCTGTGACCGCAGTCGTGGCTGTAGTCATGTCTGTCCCTTCTGTGACCACAGTCGTGGCTGAAGTCATGTATGTCCCTTCTGTGACCGCAGTCGTGGCTGTAGTCGTGTCTTTCACTTCTGTGACTGCAGTCATGGCAGAACTTGTGGCTGTAGTCATGTCTGTCTCTTCTGTGACCACAGTCGTGGCTGAAGTCTGTGACCAGTGACCGCAGTCGTGGCTGTAGTCGTGTCTGTCACTTCTGTGACTGCAGTCATGGCTGAAGTTGGCTGTAGTCATGTCTGTCCCTTCTGTGACCGCAGTCGATCTGTGTCTTCTGTGACCGCAGTCGTGGCTGAAGTTGTGGCTGTAGTTGTGTCTGTCCCTTCTGTGACTGCAGTCATGGCTGAAGTTGTGGCTGTAGTCATGTCTGTCCCCTTCTGTGACTGCAGTCATGGCTGAAGTTGTAGATTTAGTCGTGTCTGTCCCTTCTGTGACCACAGTCGTATCTGTCTCTTCTGTGACCGCAGTTGTTGCTGAAGTTGTGGCTGTAGTGATGTCTGTCCCTTCTGTGACGCAGTCATGGCTGAAGTTGTAGATGTAGTCGTGTCTGTCTCTTCTGTGACCGCAGTCATGGCTGAAGTTGTGGCTGTAGTCATATCTGTCCCTTCTGTAACCACAGTCGTGGCTGAAGTTGTGGCTGTAGTCATGTCTGTCCCTATTGTGACCACAGTCGATCTGTCCATTCTGTCACCGCAGTCATGGCTGAAGTTGTGGCTGTAGTCATATCTGTCCTTCTGTAACCACAGTCGTGGCTGAAGTTGTGGCTGTAGTCATGTTCTGTCCCTATTGTGACCACAGTCGATCTGTCCATTCTGTCACCGCAGTCATGGCTGAAGTTGTGGCTGTAGTCATATCTGTCCTTCTGTAACCACAGTCGTGGCAGAAGTTGTGGCTGTAGTCGTGTCTGTCTCTTATGTGACCGCAGTCATGGCTGAAGTTGTGGCTGTAGTCGTGTCTGTCCCTTCTGTGACCGCAGTCGTGGCAGAAGTTGTGGCAGTAGTCGTGGATGTCTCTTCTGTGACCGCACTCATGGCTGTAGTCGTGTCTGTGCCTTCTGTGACCGCAGTCAGCTGTTGTTGAAGTTTGTGGCTGTAGTGATGTCTGTCCCTTCTGTGACCGCAGTCATGGCTGAAGTTGTAGATGCAAAGTCGTCTGGTCTGTCTCTTCTGTGACCGCAGTCATGGCTGAAGTTGTAGCTGTAGTCGTGTCTGTCCCTTCTGTGACCGAAGTCATGGCTGAAGTTGTGGATGATGTCGTGGCTATCCCTTCTGTGACCGCAGTTATGGATGAAGTTGTGGATGTAGTCGTATCTGTCCCTTCAGTGACCTCAGTCATGACTGAAGTTGTGGATGTAGTTGTGTCTGTCTCTTCTGTGACCGCAGTTGTGGCTGTTGTCGTGTCTGTCTCTTCTGTGACTGCAGTCCTGGCTGAAGTTGTGGCTGTAGTCGTGTCTGTGTCTTCTGTGACCGCAGTCGTGGCTGTAGTCGTGTTCTGTCCCTTCTGTGACCGCAGACCACAGTCATGGCTGGAAGTTGTGGCTGTAGTCATGTCTATCCCTTCTGTGACCGCAGTCATTGAAGTCATGGCGCTAGTCGTGGCTATCCTGTGACCAGTCATCTGAAGTTGACCTGTAGTCATGGCTGGAGAGTTGTGGATGTAGTTGTGTCTGTCTCTTCTGTGACCACACTGCAGTCGTGGCTGTCCCTTCTGTGGTCATGGCTAGTTGTGGATGTAGTCATGTCTGTCCTTCTGTGACCGCAGTCGTGGCTGAAGTTGTGGTTGTAGTCATGTCTGTCTCTTCTGTGACCGCAGTCGTGGCTGAAGTTGTGGCTGTAGTCGTGTCTGTCTCTTCTGTGACTGCAGTCGTGGGCTGAAGTTGTGGCTGTAGTTGTGTCTGTGTTCTTCTGTAGAACGCAGTCGTGGCTGTAGTCATGTCTGTCTCTTCTGTGACCACAGTCATGGCTGAAGTTGTCTCTGGCTCGTAGTCGTGTCTGTCCCTTCTGT
>CM031945.1:34345510-34380632 GCA_018749465.1 Paracanthobrama guichenoti
CAATGAATTCATGAATAACTTTGAATTTCAATTTTACTCATGTATATGTAATATTTAGAAGAATCTCAGAAAATGCCATGTGGTGTCTAAAAGCTAGGCAACCATTTTTGATTTTATCCTCAAGAACAGCAAAAATGTCAATTAGGTTGCTCAGTCACCTATGTTACTCTGCAAAGGTAACTTAGTTGACCAAGAGTAAATATAGTTGACATAATCTGCTGACATGTTATTATAGTTTTCAGGAGTTAATTTAATATTCTAACTGTACAGTAACTATAAAATACTTTGAAATAAATATTATAAAAGTAAACTTGTTTTCAGGCAAATGCCACGATTATCTGCTGCAGAAAAGCAGCGCACTACTGGTCAGTACCGTGCCAAGCAGAGGCTGATCCTGCAAAAGGGAGGCATACTTGGCAAAAGGCCAAAAGCAGAAAACAGGGAGCAAGGTGCATACTATAAGCCCATATCTGAACAGAGTGAGAGGGAAAAACGGCAAGAGAAAGGCCTGGAGAAGAGCCCAGGAACAGAGCAGACGTAGAAAGAAACAGGCTTCTGCTATTGTTACCCCACCACTGAGTCCTGACAGCGAGGAACAACCAGTTCCACATCCAGGAAGGTTAGAAGGTTATGTAGAAAGAACCTCAAACAGAACTATGTAGTCAGAAGCTATGTAGAAAGTACCTTTAAACAGAGCAATGTCTCATGCAAAAGTACTTGTTAGATTATAGTATTAGATTAAAATGCAAAATTACATGGTGGCATGGTGACAATTAATTTCAATGCTTTAAGTGACACCTGCTGTTAAAACATAATTTTAAATGTCTACATTGCAATTTCAGACAGAGAATACAAGGAAGAAGGACTAGAAGAAGACGGTAAAAGAAAATATACATTGAGAATCACAAACTCAAGGAAAAGCTTAAAGCTCAAACAAAAACATCAGACAAATACCAGAAGCGCTATGAACGGCTACTGTGCAAATGTCGACTCACTTAGAAAAGAACAAAAGGATGATCGGAACAAGTCCAGTCAGTAATGATGCAAGTGGAGAACTCTAGTCTATCATCATGCACTTGTGAAAAGCCTCAAACAAAAATTTCAGTGTGCAGCAAAAGAAAAGACCAGGAACCTAATCACCAGAATCGTATCTGGAAAGATATTGAAAAAATTACAGGTTCCAGAAAATCATTCATGACACACTGGGTGTCTCAGCCAAACGATTCTGCAAGAATGTGAACACAAATGGGGACGAAATAGCCTGTTTTGCCAGGAAGAAATACATATCCACACACTCAAAACTGCAAGACCAGGTTGTTGCCTTTTACACCAGGGATGACGTAAGTTGTTCAACTGCAGGTAAAAAGCAGACCGTAACAAAGGGAAAAGTAAAAAAACAGGAGCGGTTTATGACTGACACCATGAAAAACCTCCATAGGAAATTCCTGCTGGAAAACGTCTCTAGCAAACTTTCCTATACACTCTTCTGCCGAATGCGCCATACTGGGTAGTCCATCCAACCATTGCAGACAGAGATACGTGTCTGTGTAAGGTGCATGAAAATTTGGAATTTATCGTGGAGAAACTTCATGGACTTAAACTTCTGGAGAGAACAGAGTTGGAATCTCTTGCTGAGGAAACTTGCTGTAATCCAACATTTAAGCCATGCATGTATTTGGAATGCAAGAACTGCAAACTACAAGACCTCAAGATTCAGTCTGGCTATGATGGTCAAACCCAAGTTTCTTGTGTGCAGTGGACAACTGAAACTGTCCTCAGAGAGAAGAAAAGTGGTGACAGCAAAGAAAAGTTGCCTGTGAATATCACCGTGAAGAGGGAAATGGAGAGTTCTTTGGAGGACCTGATTGAGACTTTCCAGCAACAGCTCAAAAGTTCAAAAGGCACTTGTTCAACATCAAGACCCAGTTTAACTACTACAGGAATTGAAAAGAACATGAAGAGTAATGAATGCCTCATACACATTGATTTTTCTGAAAACTACTCTTGCAAGTTTCACAAAGAGATTCAAGCTGTCCATTTTGCCTCTTCTCATCAACAAGCAACTCTTCATACAGGGTCCTCTACATTGGTGGTGGGAAGACCACTTGTGCTTCACTACAATTTCGCCATGCAAAGAAAAGGGTCCACTCTGCCATATGGGCACACCTCTCCCAATACTTAACCATCTCAAGGAAACATGCCCAACAGTGTCAATTATCCACTTTTTCAGTGATGGTCCCTGCTCACAATACAGGCAGAAGGGCAACTTTTACATGTTGACAACTGAATTGTACAACCAGGGCTTCACCATGAGCACTTGGAACTTTTTTGAGGCCAGCCACGGAAAGGGTGCCCCGATGGGGTAGGAGGCTGCTAAACATCTTTTCAATGCATTGGTAAACACCAATACAGCTGTAAAGATCTTCTACATTGAAGAGGCTACAGTGGAAAAGGCCATACAGCAGATGCCACAACGACTCCCTGCTGTACCATGCACTATGCGGATTCACCAGGTCATCACGCAAAACACCAGGAAACTGACATACCGTGATGTGAGCTGCCTGTGTTCAACAAGGCAGATTCTGCAATGTCAGTGTTACCAAGCTCAGGCCGTCGACTTCAAAGTCAACTCTGCTGTTCCTGCATTGCACCAAGAACAACCAGACCTTGAAGTACAGTGGGATAGAGATGACACTGTTGGTCAGTGGTGTGTCATCAGATATGACAATGAGGTTTACCCTGGAACCATTGTTGAAGTGAGTGAGACATGTGTTCATGTTAAGTGCATGCACAGAGTGGGACACAATCGTTACTACTGGCCAATGCGAGAGGATGCGCTCTGGTATCTATTTGAGGATGTGCTCAGGTTGATTCCTGCCCCACAGCACGTGACAGCACGTCATGTTGAAATAAAAAGAGATGTGTGGGAAGATATTGCCAAATCATTTCTTCATGGCTAAGGACATGCGTGCAAGACACACGCACACAAACACACTCAAAGATTACTTGATTGAGTTTGACAAAGTCATTAAAAACAAACCATAATTGGCCATGTTCTTGGGTTAGAAAATGGGATTGTGTTCTGTCTCCGCCGGTTTCATGGGTGCCTGGAAGTTGGAGGGTATGCCAATGTTTTACTTCATGTTCTGACATATGAATGTTTTTGAGATACAATTGTTTGCACTATTACAATTTTGATCCAATGCAGCACACTTATTCTGTTAACCAACAGAATAAAACACTATTTGGTTATTGTTACTTATTGCAGTGCACTATTATTTTTGTTCAATACAATGCACTACTGTATTTCATTCCACAAACAAGATTTTCAAAATGTTTACATGGTGGAATTTTTGTGTAAGTGCTGTTTTTGATACTTTTGGATCTCTTGCTTATGATATATGTGCTTGTTAATAAAGTTGTGATTGATCCTTATAAACTGATGTGCGTCTGTATTTCTCCTTTGTGTCATGAAATATTCAACAGGTCTTGATTAAATGCAATAAGAGATTAGCTTATATATAATAACTGATATAGTTTAGGATTGTTTTTGTGAAATACATCATCCTACTTTGCCTTGTCCAGTCAACTATGTTACTTTTGTCAACTATGATACTGGGCTGTCAATTAAGTTACCATTATGTTTTTTTTAAATATATGTATTTTAATGGTTCCCTAATCTCCAAGTAAATATTTTGAAACTGAGTAGCTGTCAAATATATACTGCAGCATAATTTAATCAAGAAAATTATCATTAATCAGTACTTGAAATTTGGGGTTTCAATTGAACAAAATGTGTATTTTCTTAATTCATTGGGTATTTTATTTGAAAAGGTAGGTAAATAGACACATATTCTTCAAAGAGTAATGATTTTTTTAAATGTCTGCCATTTACTTAAAGTTAAAACTTATAGGTTTTGTCCGTAACATAGTTGACCAAATAATGAGTAAACTTCTTGTTTTTAAAACTAAATATCTGAAACCAATTATGCCTGAGCTTGGCAATGACTAAAAACAAAATATTTCAGGGATGATTTATCAGGGAACATAATAATATTTTGTAAATAAAATATTTTGTAAACCAAATGTTAGCGATTTGTTATGGCAGATCCAGAGTGGCTCTGGGCAGATCCAATAATTTTAAACTTCAACAGAGTACCCGCCTTCAAGGAAGTTAATGCTTGTCAATGGAGAGTGGCCAGACTCTCTGTACAAATGAAATGTACGAGAGTCTGGTAGGACCAGGCTTCTCTCAAGTCACAATTTGAATGCAGTGTGCCAGTAATTGTGTGCCACGACTTCAGAAGTGGGAAGTAGGAAATTTCCGATAGCACGTGAAGGCAGCATAACAGCAGACAAACGGCAATCCACCTGTCACTCAAAGTGTCCACGCCCTTAATTATGCAGAACTTTAAGGCTTTATGGAATGTAAATGAAAGAGTTATAAAACAATTCACCCCCCTCACAGTTGTCATGAAGGGCAAAATTAGCCGTATAGACCAACACCACTTTTTGTACCAGGCTGTAAACATATTTTTTTTCAGCTGTAAAGTTGGGCATTTTAACATGGGGGAGATACAGATTTGACTCCCTTTCTCTCTAGCGGCCAGTCGATGAATTGCAGTTTAAGCCACTTAATTGCGTGTTGGGTTCAAGAGAGACTGCGAAAGGTTGTTTTACACTCTTTATTGCAGTGCATTATGGGATTGAATGAGTGCACTCAATAACATCCACTATGGTTTCGGACACCACTACAAATGGCCGTCCCCTCAAATAATGCCCTATTCAAGGGTATAGGGGGCGATCTCAGACACAGCCCTGGTTTGTCACCATGATGATTTGACGATCACACCTGTTTGTTTTCTGTTCATTATCACTGTGTGTTTACTGTCTGGTATTGTTTGTGCTGTGCACGCTGTTTCCTAGACTCTTTCTTTTGTTTGTACCCGAGTGGATATCATTTAATAAATGTAATTTTGATTCTGAATCATCTTCATTGGAACCTAAAAACTTTACATTCATTTTTATTGAACTTGTTTTTTAATTACATGTCTTAATGTCTTGTAATTACACATTTGTAGTGATGAAGCTGCAATTTAGTATATTTAAAACATTGGGCCCTATTTTAAAGGATCTGAGCACATGGCGCAGGTGCACTCAGGGCGTGTCTGAATCCACTTTTACTAGTTTAACGATGGGAAAACGGTTGGTGCGCCAGTGTGGTGGTTACAATTTGTAATAAAAAGAAAAAGAGAAGAAAAGTAAAATAATGAGTGGTGTTGTCAAACAATATTGTTTGTCACTAAGAAACTGTGATTAATGCATACTGTATGATTTTGTTGATGACCATTTATTTTTCTTGCCTAGAGTGGTATGGGCGATCGATTAGTTGATTACTTTTGCCTTGGGCTCACCTGCTGGGGGAGGGGGCGCGCTGCTCAAACAATATCATTGTCACTTGCACCGCATGTTTCATGTTTAGTGTATCCGTCTCCGTTGGCGAGCAGGGCTTCACATGTGATAAATGTAAGGAGATAGAGATTTGAGAATTAGAGACACGCATCCAGACTTTATTTGAGAGTAGTGAGAATGTAACAGCTTTAGACACTACTTTGGATGCGACTAGCTTAGTGAACGTTGTAGAGCCCATGCGTAACGGTGAGGTGGCATAGTCGTGGATCAAAAAACCACTCTTACATTCCGATTAGAACATCAAACAGGTTCTCCCCACTCAGTGACGCACCCACTGAGAATCCTGTTGAAAGTGCCCTAGTTATTGGTGATTCTATTACACGGAACGTGAAAATAGAGACACCAGCCACCATAGTCACATGTTTACTGGGAGCCAGAGCGCCTGACATCAAAGCAAATTTAAAAGTGCTGGCTAAAGCTAATCGTAAATTCTCTAAGATTATTATTCACGCTGGCACTAACGATGTTCGACTTCGCCAGTCGGAGATCACCAAAATTAATATTAAAGGGTGTGTGAACTCGCAAGTACGATGGCAGATGCAGTTTTTGTTCTGGTCCGCTCCTGTTAAAAGGAGTGATGAGATACTTAGCAGACTATCATCACTCAATGGCTGGTTGTCTAAGTGGTGTCCGCAAAATAACATAGGGTTCATAGACAATTGGAAAAGCTTTTGGGGCAGACCGACCTGTTGAAGAGGGACGGCATCCATCCTTCTTGGAGTGGTGCTGCTCTTCTCTCTAGTAATTTGGCACATAGTCTTAGAGCTTAACCTTGACTAACTGGGGCCCAGGTCAGGAAGCAGACGGACTGGCTTACCCGACTGTCTGCTAGCTGTCTCCCGTTACAGAAGTCAGATAAATCCCAACACATAGATACTCTTTCACCTAGATATTATCACATAGAGACTGTGTCTGTTCCCGAATTAGTAAATACAAAAACCATCAAGACCATTCAACAGTAAAAACTTAATTGATGTCCAACAAATAAACAACAGACATAATACAGATGATCAAATGATAAAGCTCGGGTTGCTGAATATTCGATGCCTTTCCCCAAAAGCGCTTATTGTTAATGATATGATTACAGATAATAATCTAGATGTGCTGTATTTGACAGAAACCTGGCTAAAACCTGACGACTACATTACTTTAAATGAGTCCACCCCACAAGATTATTGTTATAAACACAAGCCACGTCTGAAAGGTAAAGGGGGAGGGGTTGCTGTAATTTATAATAATATCTTCAGTATTACTCCGAAGTATAGTTTCAAATATAATTCTTTTGACGTCTTGGTGCTTTATGTAGCGTTATGTAGTGTAATTGATAAATCCCGTTTTACATTTGTGCTGGCTACTGTATACAGGCCACCAGGGCACAATACAGACTTTATCAAAGAATTTGCTGACTTTCTATCAGAGTTAGTACTGGCTGCAGATAAAGTACTAATTGTTGGTGATTTTAATATCCATGTAGATAATGAAAAAGACGCATTGGGATTAGCATTTAGAGACATTCTAAACTCTATTGGAGTAAGGCAACACGTGTCAGGACCCACTCATCGCCTTAATCATACTCTAGACCTAATACTGTCACATGGAATAAATGTTGATACCGTTGAAATTCTGCAGCAGAGCGACGACATCTCAGATCATTACCTAGTATCATGTATACTTAATTTAGCTAAGGCTGCAAAGCCGTCCCCTCGCTTCAAATATGGCAGAACTATCACTGCCGCCACTAAAGATTGCTTTTTAAATAATCTTCCTCATCAGTTTCATCTCCTCAGCATCCCAGATAGCCTAGAGGAACTCGATTTTGCAACAGAAACTATTGACTCTCTTTTTTCCAGCACTTTAGACACAGTTGCTCCCCGGCGCTTAAAGAAGATTAATGAAAATAGTCCAACGCCGTGGTACAACGAGCACACCCGGGCCCTTAAAACAGCAGCCAGGAAAATGGAGCGCAGCTGGAAGAAAACAAAACTAGAGGTTTTTCGTAATTCATGGAAAGAGAGCATGATCGCATACAGAAAGGCCGTAAAACTGCTAGATCTGCTTATTTCGACTCTCTTAGACCAACTAAACTCGTTAAATCATCTAAATCATCTAAATCAACAACATGTATGCTCGAATTCTATACCGACTAGGCTATTTAAAGAGATGCTACCAGAGGTCATAGATCCTCTTCTTAATATCATTAACTCATCTTTGTCATTAGGATATGTACCAAAAACTTTTAAGTTGGCTATTATCAAAACACTTATTAAAAACCTCAACTTGATCCTACAGAATTAGTCAATTACAGGTCGATCTCAAATCTACCCTTTCTGTCAAAAATACTGGAAAAGACAGTGTCTTCACAATTTTGTTCCTTTTTAGAAAGAAATGGTATCTGTGAGGATTTCAAGTCAGGATTTAGACCATATCATAATACTGAGACTGCTCTCATCAGAGTTACAAATGATTTACTCTTATCATCCGATCGTGGTTGTATCTCTCTATTAGTGTTACTTCGATCTTTGCGCTGCATTCGATACTATCGACCACAACGTTCTTTTGAATAGACTCAAAAATTATGTTGGCATTAGCTGAATTGCACTGGCATGGTTTAAATCATACTTATCTGACCGTTATCAGTTTGTAGCAGTAAATGAAGAGATGTCACAGCGATCACAAGTTCAGTATGGAGTACCGCAGGGCTCAGTGCTGGGACCGTTGCTCTTCACCCTGTACATGCTACCACTGAGAGATATCATTAGGAAGCATGGCATTAGTTTTCACTGTTATGCTGATGATACTCAGCTCTATATTTCTTCACGCCTGACTAAACTTACCAATTCACAAAATTAACGGAATGCATAGCTGATATAAAACATTGGATGTCTAGTAATTTCCTGCAACTTAATTCAGAAAAAAATGAATTTTTAGTTAATTAATTAATTCATTCATTATCTTCCGCTTATCCGGGGCGGGTCACGGGGCAACAGTCTAAGCAGAGACGCCCAGACTTCCCTCTCCAGCTCTTCCGCCACTTCCTCCAGCTCTTCCGGGGAACCCGAGCGCTCCCAGGCCAGCCGGGAGACATAATCCTCCAGCGTGTCCTAGGGCTTCCCGGGGCTCTCTCTATGTGGAGGAGCAACAGCTCTACTCTGAGCTCCTCCCGAGTAACTGAGCTTCTCACCCTATCTCTAAGGGAGCGCCCAGCAACTCTGCGGAGAAAGCTCATTTCGGCCGCCTGTATCCGGGATCTTCTCCTTTCGGTTATGACCCACAGCTCATGACCATAGGTGAGAGTAGGAAGGTAGATTGACCGTAATCGAGAGCTTCGCCTTTACAGCTCAGCTCCTTCTTCACCACGACAGACCGGTACATCGACCGCATTACTGCAGAAGCTGCACCGATCCGTCCTGTCAATCTCTCGCTCCATCTTTCCTCACTCGTGAACAAGACCCAAGATACCTGAACTCTCCACCTGAGGCAAAAACTCTCCACCAATCTGAAGTGGGCAAGCCACCCTTTTCCAACTGAGAACCATGGCCTCGGATTTGGAGGTGCTGATTCTCATCCCGGCCGCTTCACACTCGGCTGAAAACCGCCCCAGTGCACGCTGAAGGTCCTGGTCTGAGGCGGCCAACATGACAATGTCATCCGCAAAAAGCAGCGATGAAATCATGTGGTTCCCAAACCGGACACCCTCCGGCCCTTGGCTGTGCCTAGAAATTCTGTCCATAAAAATTATGAACAGAACCGGTGACAAAGGGCAGCCCTGCCGGAGTCCAACATGCACCGGGAACAAGTCCGACTTGCTGCCGGCAATGCGGACCAAGCTCCTGCTCCGGTCGTACAGGAACCAAACAGCCCTAAGCAAGGGGCCCCGGACCCCATACTCCCAGAGCACCCTCCACAGGACACCACAAGGGACACAGTCGAATGCCTTCTCCAAATCCACAAAACACATGTGGATTGGTTGGGCAAACTCCCATGAACCCTCCAGCACCCTGGAAATGGTATAGAGCTGGTCCAGTGTTCCACGACCGGGACGAAAACCACACTGTTCCTCCTGAATCCGAGGTTCCACTATCGGCCGAATTCTCCTCTCCAGTACCCTGCCATAGACTTTCCCGGGGAGGCTGAGAAGTGTGATCCCCCTGTAGTTGGAACACACTCTCCGGTCCCCATTCTTGAAAAGAGGGACCACCACCCCGGTCTGCCAGTCCAGAGGCACTGTCCCCAACCGCCATGCGATGTTGCAGAGGCGTGTCAGCCAAGACAGCCCCACAACATCCAGAGACTTGAGGTACTCAGGGCGGATCTCATCGACCCCCGGTGCCTTGCCACCGAGGAGCTTTTTAACTACCTCGATGACTTCAGCCCGGGTGATGGATGAATCCACCTCTGAGCCCTCAGCCACTGCTTCCTCAACGGAAGACGTGTTGGTGGGATTGAGGAGATCCTCAAAGTATTCCTTCCACCGTCCGACGATATCCCCAGTTGAGGTCAACAGCTGCCCATCTCCACTGTAAACAGTGTTGGTAGGGCACTGCTTCCCCCTCCTGAGGTGGCGAACGGTTTGCCAGAATCTCTTCGAGGCCAACTGATAGTCTTTCTCCATGGCCTCACCGAACTCCTCCCAGGCCCGATTTTTTTGCCTCCACAACTATCCGGGCTGCAGTCCGCTTGGTCTGCCTGTACCCGTCACTGCCTCAGGAGTCCCACAAGCCAACCAGGCCCGATAGGACTCCTTCTTCAGCTTGACGCATCCCTTACTTCCGGTGTCCACCACCGGGTTCGGGGATTTCCGCCGACAGGCACCGGAGACCTTATGGCCACAGCTCCGAGCAGCCGCGCGACAACAAGGGAGGTGGAGAACATGGTCCACTCGGACTCAACATCTCCAGACTCCCTCGGGATCCAGTCGAAGCTCTGTCGGAGGTGGGAGTTGAAGATCTCTCTGACAGGGGGCTCGGCCAAACGTTCCCAACAGACCCTCACAGTACGTTTGGGTCTCCCGAGTCTGTCTAGCTTCCTCCCCCACCATCGGATCCAACTCACCACCAGGTGGTGATCAGTTGACAGCTCCGCCCCTCTCTTCATCCGAATGTCCAAGACATACGGCCGGAGGTCAGATGAGATGACCACAAAGTCGATCATCGACCTCCGGTCTAGGGTGTCCTGGTGCCACGTGCACTGATGGACGTGATATCACAGAGGACCTCTCCTGGACCGCCAACTCCACAGCACTGACCAAGAAAGCACAGCAGCGACTCTACTTTCTCCGCAAGCTGAGAAGAGCCGGAGCCCCAGCCCCCATCATGCGCACCTTCTACAGAGGCACCATCGAGAGCATTCTGACCAGCTGCATCACTGTGTGGTACGGCGCCTGCAACGCATCCTGCCGTAAAGCACTTCAGCGCACAGTGAGAGCAGCTGAGAAGATCGTTGGTGTCTCTCTCCCACCCCTCCAGAACATTTATAACTCCCGCCTCTCCCGCAAAGCCCTCATCATTGCGAGAGACCCCACCCACCCATCGCACAGCCTCTTCAGTCTGCTGCCATCAGGGAGGAGGCTTCGCAGTCTCCAAGCAAGGACCAGCAGACTGAAGGACAGCTTCATTCCCCAAGCTGTCAGGGCATTGACTCCCGACTCTGCCGACCCTCCCCTCTTCTGCCCCACGCACCTGATCTGGGAACCCCCATTAGGGCCGGGTACTCCGCATTGCCGCTTGGCCTGTAGGCACATACGACAGTGAGAGACCTATCCCCTACCCGAAGGCGCAGGGAAGCGACCCTCTCATTCACCGGGTTGAACTCCAACACATGGCAGCTGAGCTGGGGGGCTATAAGCAAACCCACTCCAGCCCGCCGCCTCTCACCATGGGCAACTCTAGAGTGGTAGAGAGTCCAGCCTCTCTCAAGAAGTGTTGTTCCAGAGCCCAAGCTGTGCGTGGAAGTGAGCCCGACTATCTCTAGCCGGTACCTCTCAACCTCCCACACAAGCTCAGGCTCCTTCCCCGCCAGCGAGGTGACATTCCATGTCCCTAAAGCCAGTTTCCATGTCCAGAGATCGGGTCGTCGGGGCCTAGCCTTCGACTGTTGCCCGATCCACTATGCACCGGCCCCATATGATCCCTCCCGCAGGTGGTGAGCCCACGGGAGGGTGGCCCCACGTTGCTCATTCGGGCTGAGCCCAGCCGGGCCCCATGGGGGCAGGCCCGGCCACCAGGCGCTCGCACCCGGGCCTGGCTCCAGGGTGGGGCCCCGGCTGCGCCATGCCGGGCGACGTCTCGGTCCTTGTTTTAATTAGACTCATATTGGGTTTGTGAACTGCTCTTAGTCTGGCCCGTCACCAAGGACCTGTTTGCCTTGGGAGATCCTACCAAGGGCATATAGCCCCAGACAACATTCCCGGTTCTGTCAACACTGCACTGGCTCCCTATTAAACATCGTATAAATTTTAAAATCTTGCTTATTACTTGCAAAGCACTAAATGGTTTAGCTCCCCAGTACTTGAGCGAAATCTGCAGGATGTCTACACCAAACGCTGCAAAGGTAGAGCTACTAAGATCATCAAGGACTCTAATCACCCTGCAAACCCTCATTTCACGCTGCTGCCATCTGGTAAGCGCTTCCTAAGCCTGAGAGCCAAAACTGAGAGACTCAGGAGGAGCTACTTCCCCCAGGCCATCAGACTCCTGAACTCAGTCACTTAACATCACGTGACTTCACTTCAGGATAAACATCGATACACTGACATTGCACTGCACTTTCTGTTCTCGTTGTTACAGCCTGTTATAAACCTGTTTGCACATTATACTCTTATACATTTGTTAACCACATATCTATAAGTCTACAGTTTACTCACTGCACAGTTTACCTCACTTATTTTATTCCACTTCTTTATTCTTATTTTTTTACTTTTTTCTTCTACTTGACTTGATTATTTATAATTCTACAGATATATATATATATATATATATATATATATATATATATATATATATATATATATATATATATATATATATAGTACTTTTTTATCCTATTTCTATTATAATTTCCTCCTTGTGTTTTTAACTGTGAATTTGCACTGTCCATGGAGCGGACCTGTTTACATTTCACTGCCGGTTGTATATTCTGTATATAACTGTGTATGTGACAAATAAAACTCTTGAATCTTGAATCTTAACACATTATACTCCATCACGTCTATTGCGGTCTCAAAACTCTGGCCAGTTAATAATACCTAGAATATCAAAATCAACTGCAGGCGGTCGATCCTTTTCCTATTTAGCGCCTCAACTCTGGAACAGTCTTCCTAGCATTGTTCGGGAAGCAGACACACTCTGTCAGTTTAAATCTAGACTAAAAACGTATCTCTTTACTCAAATCAAATCAAATCACCTTTATTTATATAGCGCTTTTAACAAGTCCAATTGTTTCAAAGCAGCTTCACATTGTTAAAAGTAAAATAATGCAACAGAATTTGTACAGCCGTTCTGGTGAAACGGTGATGTTATCCAGCTAATTTCAAGTATCATATAGCGTCAATGCGGGCAGATCGGTAATATAGATGAAATTTAGGTGTCCCCAACTGAGCAAGCCAAAAGCCAGAGGCAACGGTGGCAAGGAACCAAAACTCCTTCAGGGTCAGAAGGGAGAAAAAAACCTTGGGAGAAACCAGGCTCAGTCGGGGTGCCAGTTCTCCTCTGGCCGACGAACAAACAGTGTATGATTATAATTCTGGCAACATAGCAGGTCTTAATTCATATTAGGCAAATTGATATTTGTTAGATTATTCGAGAGATTGGAGTCGCACGCCAAGACGGGTTTAATGAGGATGTCGTGTCGATGCAGCATTTACGGGGGGAGTTTATTTGACATGTTCTCTGCAGACACTTCAGGGATGCGTTGGTCATGTCCAGGCGCTGGTCCACCATCTGGATACGGCCTGGATCTGGCTGACTGCAGTAAACCTCGGTATAAACAGAGAGACTAACATTAGCGTAGATGCCATTCTTCTTATGATGTAACGAGTACATCAGGTGTTATGGGAAGTGTTCCCGGTTCCGCTGACCTAGTTAATGCAGCCTGACAATCATTTACTGATTTGAGTAATAGAAATTGATAATGTTTTATGTGTAAGCCATAGTAAAGAGATGCGTTTTTAGTCTAGATTTAAACTGACAGAGTGTGTCTGCTTCCCGAACAATGCTAGGAAGACTGTTCCAAAGTTTAGGCGCTAAATAGGAAAAGGATCGACCGCCTGCAGTTGATTTTGATATTCTAGGTATTATCAACTGGCCAGAGTTTTGAGACCGCAATAGACATGATGGAGTATAATGCGTTAAGAGTTCGCTCAAGTACTGGGAGCTAAACCATTTAGTGCTTTGTAAGTAATAAGCAAGATTTTAAAATTTATTCGATGTTTAATAGGAGCCAATGAAGTGTTGACAGAACCGGGCTAATATGGTCATACTTCCTTGTTCTAGTAAGAGCTCGAGCTGCTGCGTTTTGGACCAGCTGGAGTTTGTTTATTAAGTGAGCAGGGCAACCACCCAGTAAAGCATTACAGTAATCTAGCCTTGAGGTCATGAACGCATGAATTAACTGTTCAGCATTTTGCATCGAAAGGATGTGCCGTAATTTAGATATATTTTTAAGATGGTAGAATGCAGTTTTACAGATGTTAGAAACGTGGCTTTCAAATGAAAGATTGGTATCAAAGAGCACACCCAGGTTCCTAACTGATGACGAGGACTTAACAGAGCAGCCATCGAAAGTGTTAGACAGTATTCTAGGTTACTACTTGCAGAGTTTTTTTGTCCAATAATTAAAAATTCAGTTTTTCTGAATTAAGTTGCAGGAAATTACTAGACATCCAATGTTTTATATCAGCTATGCATTCCGTTAATCTTGTGAATTGGTAAGTTTCATCAGGGCGTGAAGAAATATAGAGCTGAGTATCGTCAGCATAACAGTGAAAACTAATGCCATGCTTCCTAATGATATCTCCCAGTGGTAGCATGTACAGGGTGAAGAGCAACGGTCCTAGCACCGAGCCCTGCGGTACTCCATACTGAACTTGTGATCGGTGTGACATCTCTTCATTTACTGCTACAAACTGATAACGGTCGGATAAGTATGATTTAAGCCATGCCAATGCAGTTCCACTAATGCCAACATAATTTTCGAGTCTATTCAAAAGAATGTTGTGGTCGATAGTATCGAATGCAGCGCTAAGATCGATTAACACTAATAGAGAAATACAACCACGATCGGATGATAAGAGTAAATCATTTGTAACTCTGATGAGAGCAGTCTCAGTACTATGATACGGTCTAAATCCTGACTGGAAATCCTCACAGATACCATTTCTTTCTAAAAGGAACATAATTGTGAAGACACTGCCTTTTCCAGTATTTTTGACAGGAAGGGTAGATTTGAGATCGGCCTATAATTGACTAATTCTGTAGGATCAAGTTGAGGTTTTTAATAAGTGGTTTGATAATAGCCAACTTAAACGTTTTCGGTACATATCCTAATAACAAAGATGAGTTAATGATATTAAGAAGAGGATCTATGACCTCTGGTAGCATCTCTTTAATAGCCTAGTCGGTATAGGGTCGAGCATACATGTTGTTGATTTAGATGATTTAACGAGTTTAGCCAATTCTTCCTCTCCTATAGCAGTGAATGAATGTAATTTTTTCTCAGTGACACAACAATGCTCTGTCTCATGTGACACTATAGTAGACGGCTGCATGGTTATCATTTTCTTCCTAATATTATCGATCTTACACGTAAAGAAGTTCATAAAGTCATTACTGCTGTGCTGTTTACAACCATCAGAAGTATAAGCTTTATTTTTGGTTAACTTAGCCACTGTATCAAATAAATACCTAGGGTTGTGTTTGTTTTCTTCTAAGAGAGTCGAGAAATAAGCAGATCTAGCAGTTTTTACGGCCTTTCTGTATGCGATCATGCTCTCTTTCCATGAATTACTGAAAAATCTCTAATTTTGTTTTCTTCCAGCTGCGCCCATTTTTCTGGCTACTGTTTTAAGGGCCCGGTGTGCTCATTGTACCACGGCGTTGGACTATTTTCTTTAATCTTCTTTAAGCGCCGGGAGCAACTGTGTCTAAAGTGCTGGAAAAAGAGAGTCAATAGTTTCTGTTGCAAAATCGAGTTCCTCTAGGCTATCTGGGATGCTGAGGAGATGAAACTGATGAGGAAGATTATTTAAAAGCAATTTTTAGTGGCGGCAGTGATAGTTCTGCCATATTTGAAGCGAGGGGACGGCTTTGCAGCCTTAGCTAAATTAAGTATACATGATACTAGGTAATGATCTGAGATGTCGTCGCTCTGCTGCAGAATTTCAACGGTATCAACATTTATTCCATGTGACAATATTAGGTCTAACGTATGATTAAGGCGATGAGTGGGTCCTGACACATGTTGCCTTACTCCAATAGAGTTTAGAATGTCTCTAAATGCTAATCCCAATGCGTCTTTTCATTATCTACATGGATATTAAAATCACCAACAATTAGTACTTTATCTGCAGCCAGTACTAACTCGGATAGAAAGTCAGCAAATTCTTTGATAAAGTCTGTATTGTGCCCTGGTGGCCTGTATACAGTAACCAACACAAATGTCAAACGGGATTTATCAATTACACTACATAACGCTACATAAAGCACCAAGACGTCAAAAGAATTATATTTGAAACTATACTTCGGAGTAATACTGAAGATATTATTATAAATTACAGCAACCCCTCCCCCTTTACCTTTCAGACGCGGCTCGTGTTTATAACAATAATCTTGGGGGGTGGACTCATTTAAAGTAATGTAGTCGTCAGGTTTTAGCCAGGTTTCTGTCAAACACAGCAAATCTAGATTATTATCTGTAATTATATCATTAACAATAAGTGCTTTTGGGGAAAGGGATCGAATATTCAGCAACCCGAGCTTTATCATTTGATCATCTGTATTATATCTGTTGTTTATTCGTTTGACATCAATTAAGTTTTTACTGTTGAATGGTCTTGATGTTTTTTGTATTTACTAATTCGGGAACAGACACAGTCTCTATGTGATAATATCTAGGTGAAAGAGTCTCTATGTGTTGGGATTTATCTGACTTCTGTAACGGGAGACAGCTAGCAGACGGTCGGGTAAGCCAGTCCGTCTGCTTCCTGACCTGGGCCCCAGTTAGTCAAGCTTTAGCTTTAAGACTATATGCCAAATTACTAGAGAGAAGAGCAGCACCACTCCAAGAAGGATGGATGCCGTCCCTCTTCAACAGGTCAGGTCTGCCCCAAAAGCTTTTCCAATTGTCTATGAACCCTATGTTATTTTATGGACACCACTTAGACAACCAGCCATTGAGTGATGATAGTCTGCTAAGTATCTCATCACTCCTTTTAACAGGGAGCGGACCAGAACAAAAAACTACATCTGCCATCGTACTTGCAAGTTCACACACCTCTTTAATGTTAATTTTGGTGATCTCCGACTGGCGAAGTCGAACATCGTTAGTGCCGACATGAATAATAATCTTAGAGAATTTACGATTAGCTTTAGCCAGCACTTTTAAATTTGCTTTGATGTCAGGTGCTCTGGCTCCCGGTAAACATGTGACTATAGTGGCTGGTGTCTCTATTTTCACGTTCCGTGTAATAGAATCACCAATAACTTGGGCACTTTTAACAGGATTCTCAGTGGGTGCGTCACTGAGTGGGGAGAACCTGTTTGATGTTCCAATCGGAACGGAAAAGTGGTTTTTTGATCCGCGACTATGCCGTCTGACCGTCACCCAAGTGCCCTGCTGCACGGGCTCTACAGCCGGAACCGAACAATGTACAATGTTCACTAAGCTAGTCGCATCCAGAGCAGTGTCTAAAGCTGTTACATTCTCACTACTCTCAAATAAAGTCTGGATGCGAAGACATGGCTTACCGTATTTGTTGATTAATCCAAAAGTTATAATTAGCAGTTTAAACAACAGAGAATTATATCAAATAAAAATCCAAAAAGAGCAGAGCAGAGCACATGCGAGCACAGCAGCAGTAGCAAACAGGGATGGCTTACATATAAAACATTGTCAATTTCTATTATTCAAATCAGTAAATGACTGTTAGGCTGCATTAACTAGGTCAGCCGGAACCGGGAACACTTCCCATAACATCTGATGTCCTCGTTACATCATAAGAAGAATGGCATCTACGCTAATGTTAGCCTCTCTGTTTATACCGAGGTTTACTGCAGTCATCCGGATCCGGGCCGTATCCAGATCAGATGGTGGACCTGCGCCTGGACATGACCAACGCATCCCTGAAATGTCTGCAGAGAGCGTGTCAAATAAACTCCCCCTGTAAATGCTGCATCGACACGACATCCTCATTAAACCCGCTCTCTGGCGTGACGACTCCAATCTTTCGATAATCTTACGAATATCTATTTACCTAATATGAATTAAGACCTGCAATGTTGCCAGAATTATAATCATACACTGTTTGTTCGTCGGCCAGAGGAGAACTGTTTCTCCCAAGGTTTTTTTCTCCATTCTGGCCCTGAAGGAGTTTTGGTTCCTTGACACCGTTGCCTTTGGCTTTTGGCTTGCTCAGTTGGGGACACCTAAATTTCATCTATATTACCGATCTGCCCGCATTGACACTATATGATACTTGAAATTAGCTGGATAACATCACGTTTCACCAGAACGTTACTCCAGATGTTGAAAACGTTGACGGAAAAACAGAAAACCAATTGGAAAGAGTCCCTAAACAAACTTAGCTTTGCATATGTAGTGGGACTCCCAGGCAATTAAGGGTTGGGCTTCATCTGCGCAACATCCAATCACGTAACTCTAGTGCAAACATAAAGAGGGCAACCAAGGTATCGCTCGTGCGTCACTGCTGGTGGACCGCCCCTTTCTGGTGTCCCTTCCGCTTCATGGGTAAGTGGTTGGGCTGAAGAGTAAATAGTAAATGCATCGGTTTCTATATTTAGTTAATATCTTTGTCTAGAGCTTCTTGACCAACATCATAGTGTTTGGTTGGCGGCTGCCTTCTCCTATCAGCGAGTTCATATTCCCATGCTGTATTGGCCGACAACGGTGTGACTTTGCGCGTGGTATCAACAATATAAAGGTATGTGTAGCCACCGCTGTTCGTGCAGTTTTTTATTACTGTGATAACGTATTCTTTTAAATTGTTTTAGGAGGAATGATCGGGCTCAGGCTCATTGTTTGTTAGACACAACTCAGCGCTTAATAGAGGAAGAATCTACAGAGCCTGCAGGGCAATATGTGGATACTGTTTTCTCCGCACTGACTTTCCCCGAATATTACTCGATCCAGCGGGCAATCGCCGCGTGCTGGTTCTCCCGGAGATCTTGTTCCTTCAGTAACTTAATTTGTTTTTGTTTTTTTTGGTTTGTTTGTTTAGCTTCATTTTGTGTTGATTTATTTGGTTCGTCTAATTTATTGTATTTATCTCTGTCTTGAACTCGTTTGTTTTGTTTATTATTTTTGTTGGTAATCATTCGTTAAGTGGTTGCTTTCGTTTGTTTAGGTTTATTGTTTCATTTCTTTTGGCTCTAGGGCTTTGTTACATTGTTTGTTTGGTTTTCATTTGTTATCTCTGGTTGTTTTTGCTGTATTCAGACTCATTCGTTCCATTTCTTTTGCCTGTATTTATTTGTTATATTGTTTATTTCCTTGATGGTGTTCAGCTGTCTCTTGTTTCATTTTTTCTCTGTCTGTATTTGCTATTGTTCTTTTTGGTTTATTGTGTGAATATGTATTTTTGATTTCATTTAAGTATTGTTGAAAATATCATTTTGTAGTTACTTTGAGTTAAATGGTTAATTTCCCTTCTTCTGTTGTAGGAACCGAGGCTTCGGGCAGGCCAAGTCATTCCCAAATTGGTTTTAAGACTTCTCTATTGTTAATAAAAATTTTGTATTTTCTTACATCCACGTCTCGGGTCCTCTTTTGAAACCACGTACCTGTGTCCAAGAAATATTCCCTGTTACAAGGGTGGCTTGTGTCTCTTCGACTCGAGCCCCACTACACATACAACAGCACACGATGTGAAGTAACAGGATTTTCCCCATTTTACTTGCTGTTTGGAAGGTCCCCAAGGTTACCAGTGGATCTGCTGTTTGGCTTGACCTCTGACACAGGAACTACAGACTATAAAGAGTATGTGAAGAGATGGAGGCAAGAAATGCAAGATGCTTTTGAAATTACCAGACAGACAGCGAAGAAGTCAGCAGAGAGGAACAAGAAGAATTATGATGGGAAGGTGAGGAGTTCCATATTGGGCCCTGGAGATCGTGTCCTAGTGCGAAATTTGACACCAAGAGCGGGGACTGGGAAGCTTCACAATCATTGGGAGGATGTTGTACATACAGTTGTACGTCAAGTGGGAGAACGAGTCCAATTTATTAAGTGAAACCGAACAAGGAAAGGGAACATCTCGTGTCCTTCACTGTAATCTCTTACTGTCTTGCGACACTTACCATTGGAGGTTGAACTCAGGAGGAGTCAAAGCCAAAGAAGACAGTGAATGAACAAAGGCCATCTGATGGAAATGAGTCTAATCCAGAAGAAGGGGAGGATGAAGATTATTACTATTACTTACCTGCTGTGCAGCATCAGCAACCTGTGGAAGAAAAAGGTGAATCAGATAACCTATACTTACCTGTTGTCCAGCCCAACGAACCTGAAAGGGGAAGAAGAGAAGTTAACCTTGAGATAACGAGTGTTGATGAAACAGCAGCCCAAACAGGGAATGATGGCTTACCTCAACAGGAGGGAGATGCGATGAATGAGGAACAACCTGTAGGACAACCTGATGATGAAGCAGATGCTCATGCAGTCCCAGGCGAATGCAACAGTGAAGGAGAACAGGTGGACAGATGGCCTAGGAGAAAGAGGAGACCACCAAAACATTCACTTACGATTACTTGGGTACCCCTGAATGCTATAACATACGGAATCAAAACACAATATCATTTCACTCCACACCATATGAAATGCAGAACTTTACATCATGGACTTACCCAGTGTCGCAGTATCAGCCAGTATATTTATATGCATACTAAACAGATTTGAAATCGAGTGAAGAAAAGGGGTCACAGTTAAAGAAGACAAACGACTATGTTAATGTCCAGTATATTCCTTTATTGAAGAATAGCAAATAGGGTTAATCTGCAGTGCATATATAAATTGAAAGTTTCACCCTAAAAAAAAAAAGAAAACATTAAGAAACACAAAAGAGTAATGTCGGGACGACATTTATTTTCGAAGGGGAAAGTGTGGTGGTTACAATTTGTAATAAAAAGAAAAAGAGAAGAAAAGTAAAATAATGAGTGGTGTTGTCAAACAATATTGTTTTGTCACTAAGAAACTGTGATTAACGCATACTGTATGATTTTGTTTGAATGTATAAATAATTTGAAGATGTAAGTTTAAAAGTTAGGATCAAGTTAACAATGTGTGTAGCACGTGTGTTATGTGTTAATGCTAATCTGATGGCAGAGGCCAGGCATCAGAAAGAATGTGAAGACGGGGGAAATTTATGTATATGTTTTGTGCTTTCAATAACTAATATAACAGTTAAGAGTCAAAGTACAGTGTTTACAAAAAGGAAATGTGTTATTTCACAAGAATAAGGGTAATGAAGGAGTTCATGCTTATGTTGTGTAAAGAAATCATTATTTCTGCTGATGCTTTAAATACACCCAGAGCTTATTTAAGTAGTTAAAAGAGTTTAAGACATAGACAATAGTATATGTGTTTAATTTGCTAGGCAGAATGTCATACGTGAGTATTGATTGCTATAGATATATACTATTAATGTACACTGTCATCTAAAAGTTATCAAAATTGTTTGAATTGGAAACAGAGCCTGATGAGAAACTGTATGTGAGTAATTCTGTGTTTACATATATATTGTGGTTTTTCTTCTGAAAGAGATGTTTCATGTTATAAGGTTATCAGTATATGAAAATGTTGAAATATTTGCATTAATCAAAAACAATATACAGACTGAGAAGTTGAAGCAGCAGCTCCGTGTGTCTCGCCTTTATTGTCTCTTAATATCTCCCCTCATCAGGCGGCGAGGGTACTACATATATTGCCACGATTGGTCAAATAATTAACCAATTAGCCAAATATTGTTCTATCCTAACAAACCATACATCAATGGAAAGCTTATTTATTCAGCTTTCAGATGATGTATACATCTCAAAATTGACCCTTATGACTGGTTTTGTGGTCCAGGGTCACATATTTAAAACAACCTTTATTAGACATTAATTGCATTCATATCCAGTGTTTCTTAAAATGTTTATTAAGCACAAACACACACACACACTGTAATTGCATCCTTTTTTCCTCGCACTTGACGATTCTCTCTGGGTTTCTTCTGTTTTCCGCTCTGCCTCTCATGATGGTGTCTTTACTTTGTATCTTTGATCTGTGCACCATTTTTAATCGGTGCTCTGCCGGACTTCATTTTGGCTGTTGTTTTTCATGAGATCCTGGTTGAGGACTGCCAGCTGCTTCAGGAACTCTGTGTCGGGCTTGATGTACCTCGCCTTTATGAGATGATCAATGGCATCCTCCACAGTCATGTTATGGTGGATCATGAGGTATGCCAGAAAAAGTGTAGGGGCATAGCTGACACCGTCTGTGCAGTGAATGAACACCTTATCTGTGGGAATAAAAACAGAGAGATGAGTCAACAAAAAAAAAGTCCCAAACAGTTTGTCACTCCAGAACACTTGATAAAAGATCTTACTTCCTGGGGTTTGCTTGGCCTTGTGGATGAATTTGGCAGCTTTGTAGAAGTATTTGCTGATTTTGTCACGCGTTGCAGGCAAGCCACAATATTTGATGTTCATGCCTCTGTAATAACTCGCCCCTGTATTAACAGTTTCTCTCAGGTCTTTCTCCCAGAGCAGCCCCAACCAGACCCTCAGTTTGGTCTTCACCGCAGCCGCATTCAGGACGTGAGTAATACCCAGCTCCTTCAGTCTCATTCGGTCCCGTGCTATCTCTCTCTGCATGAGAACACAACAGCCTAGATTAGTCTTGGGAGGATTTACAATGTAGAAATATATCCTGTTCACACATGGTTTATTTTAGTGTAAATGTGTTGTAGACTTACTCGTTTCCAATGAAGATGTTGTTCCAGACTGCAGTGACAGGTCTATGACGCTGTGTACAGCCCTTCACACGCTCCTCCAATCGGAACCAGTCTTCTTCCCGAAATAGTTCCTGCACGCCAGGTGTTGGCACAGAACTGCTTGGACCTGGGACACACGATTCATCTGAAGCAAGCAGATCTGATTCAGATTCTGACTCGGAACGCTTGAGACACACGATTCCTTGGGATCAACCAGATCCAGTCCAGTCTCAGGAACGCTTGCATCTGGGACACACAAGGGCTCGGTTATTAGAAACATCACTAACCACAGACCAAAAATGAATAATTAGTCCAACTTGAAAGACATTTCTGTTTGCGTCTCATTCGTTCTGTACTCACACAGTTCAGTCATTTACGGGAGTGGCAACCTACATTTACAAAAACTATTCGCATACGTGTACTATACGTGTGTAATGGAACAACTCGTTGTTAATGACGTTAAATGCGGTTGTCACTCCTGAAACTTTACAGCATGCACATGGTCATTGTAATGTTGCATCTGTTGACATTCACCTTTTGGGATGTTCTTTTCATGGTTTTCAGGAGAAGCATCCGTGCCATCATTGACGTCAACCTCCTGACCTTCTGCAGACACAGGTTCACCTTCTGGGCCGTTCATTTCAGGGGTTTCAGGAGCATCCGTGCCACCCTGATCGATCCCGCTGCTGCTCCCCGACACTTCTGCTGGCCAGCAGACGCCAACCAGTTCCAATTCAGGTTCCGGTTCAGGAACTCTTGGCACTTGGACCAGATCCTTTTCAGAGCTTAGCTCAGGAACAGCCGGATCCATCCCAAAAAGCATTTGAAAAAATCCACCAATTTTTTTCATCATCCACTCTTTGGTACTTCCTGAAAAACACATAATATGTTATTAGAAACATCTCAAGCCACAGATTAGACATGAATAATTAGTCTGACTTCAGAGACATCTCTGTTTGCATCTCATCTCAAATGCTCTGTTGACATCAGGGTTGGGAAGGTTACTTTTAAAATGTATTTCACTACAGATTACAAAATACCTGCTTTAAAAAGTAATTTGTAATGTATTTCGTCAGATTGCACAAGTTTTGTAACCAAACACAGGACTTGGTTTTCCTCTGCATATTATTTTAAACAACATCAGTTGTCCACAATATTTATTGAAGCAAAAATGCAGACAATCTTGAAAAAAAAAGAACGCTCAAGAAGGAAACACGATGCATTAAGATCTACTTGTGATCCGATCGACCAAACGCATCTTAATACCAGGTGTGAACAGGGCTCAAGTAATGTTCATATGTCAGAAATGTACAGTTCTAAGACAATGCAAATCATGCAGTTCGCTAACATCGTGCATTCATTTAAGCAGAAACAATGATCTCATTAAAACAGTTATTATTATAAGTTTTGATCATCCTAATGATTACAGTAAGTTATATAGAAAATGTGTGATCGGTGCGTGTTGAGCATTCACCTGTCGGGCTGTTCTCAGGGTTTTACAGGTAGAGGTTGGGTGCTTCATGTCAATGTCGATCTGCAGATCCTCCCCCTCTAAAGCGCAGTGACTGACCGACATGCACTCATCCGTGTCCACCTCCAGCTGTGCAGTGATCTCGCCCGGTGAGCAGCCGAGAAGGTCGTAGATGCGATCGGTGACCATAAACTCCATCTGCACATCTTCCTCATCCGGGACCCAGACACTGTCAGTGCAGTAGAACTCTCCGTTCACGTATATCTCCAGACACACCTCTCGGCGGTTTGTAGACATCGTTTGTTTTGTAGGTTTCTGCTGTAATATGTATCGGTAGGTTTCTGCTGTAATATGTATCGGTAGTTTTTCTGCTGTAATATCGGTAGGTTTCTGCTGTAATATGTATCGGTAGGTTTCTGCTGTAGTGTATCGGTAGGTTTCTGCTGTAGTGTATCGGTAGGTTTCTGTATCGGTAGGTTTCTGCTGTAGTGTATCGGTAGATGTGTCGCTGCACTGAGAGACTGCGAGCAAGAGTCTTAATAGTAAGCCTATTGTAAGCCTACTGTCTGTGACGTAATAATACATGACGCTCCATGGTTGCCGTAGAAACGCAGTGATTGGCAGTAGCAGCGCTCTCAACGGTTTATGTTGTCTCCACCAATCTGAACGGTTAACAAACTCTCCACCAATCTGAAGTGGGCAAGCCACCCTTTTCCGACTGAGAACCATGGCCTCGGATTTGGAGGTGCTGATTCTCATCCCGGCCGCTTCACACTCGGCTGAAAACCGCCCCAGTGCACGCTGAAGGTCCTGGTCTGAGGAGGCCAACATGACAATGTCATCCGCAAAAAGCAGCGATGAAATCATGTGGTTCCCAAACCGGACACCCTCCGCCCTTGGCTGTGTTTCTGAAATTCTGTCCATAAAAATTATGAACAGAACCGGTGACAAAGGGCAGCCCTGCCGGAGTCCAACATGCACCGGGAACAAGTCCGACTTGCTGCCGGCAATGCGGACCAAGCTCCTGCTCCGGTCGTACAGGGACCAAACAGCCCTAAGCAAGGGGCCCCGGACCCCATACTCCCAGAGCACCCTCCACAGGACACCACAAGGGACACAGGCGAATGCCTTCTCCAAATCCACAAAACACATGTGGATTGGTTGGGCAAACTCCCATGAACCCTCCAGCACCCTGGAAATGGTATAGAGCTGGTCCAGTGTTCCACGACCGGGACGAAAACCACACTGTTCCTCCTGAATCCAAGGTTCCACTATCGGCCGAATTCTCCTCTCCAGTACCCTGCCATAGACTTTCCCGGGGAGGCTGAGAAGTGTGATCCCCCTGTAGTTGGAACACTCTCCGGTCCCCATTCTTGAAAAGAGGGACCACCACCCCGGTCTGCCAGTCCAGAGGCACTGTCCCCAACCGCCATGCGATGTTGCAGAGGCGTGTCAGCCAAGACAGCCCCACAACATCCAGAGACTTGAGGTACTCAGGGCGGATCTCATCGACCCCCGGTGCCTTGCCACCGAGGAGCTTTTTAACTACCTCGATGACTTCAGCCCGGGTGATGGATGAATCCACCTCTGAGCCCTCAGCCACTGCTTCCTCAATGGAAGACGTGTTGGTGGGATTGAGGAGATCCTCAAAGTATTCCTTCCACCGTCCGACGATTGTTGTTGACCTCCCCAGTTGAGGTCAACAGCTGCCCATCTCCACTGTAAACAGTGTTGGTCACAACTATCCGACAACTATCCAACTATCCGGGCTGCAGTCCGCTTGGTCTGCCTGTACCCGTCAGCTGCCTCAGGAGTCCCACAAGCCAACCAGGCCCGATAGGACTCCTTCTTCAGCTTGACGCATCCCTTACTTCCGGTGTCCACCACCGGGTTCGGGGATTTCCGCCTCGACAGGCACCGGAGACCTTATGGCCACAGCTCCGAGCAGCCGCGTCGACAAGGGAGGTGGAGAACATGGTCCACTCGGACTCAACATCTCCAGACTCCCTCGGGATCCAGTCGAAGCTCTGTCGGAGGTGGGAGTTGAAGATCTCTCTGACAGGGGCTCGCCAACGTTCCCAACAGACCCTCACAGTACGTTTGGGTCTCCCGAGTCTGTCTATCTTCCTCCCCCACCATCGGATCCAACTCACCACCAGGTGGTGATCAGTTGACAGCTCCGCCCCTCTCTTCATCCGAATGTCCAAGACATACGGCCGGAGGTCAGATGAGGACATGACCAACGCATCCCTGAAATGTCTGCAGAGAGCGTGTCAAATAAACTCCCCCTGTAAATGCTGCATCGACACGACATCCTCATTAAACCCGCTTCTGGCGTGATTTACTCCAATCTTTTGATAATCTTACGAATATTTATTTACCTAATATGAATTAAGACCTGCAATGTTGCCAGAATTATAATCATACACTGTTTGTTCGTCGGCCAGAGGAGAACTGGCACCCGACTGAGCCTGGTTTCTCCCAAGGTTTTTTCTCCATTCTGGCCCTGAAGGAGTTTTGGTTCCTTGACACCGTTGCCTTTGGCTTTTGGCTTGCTCAGTTGGGGACACCTAAATTTCATCTATATTACCGATCTGCCCGCATTGACACTATATGATACTTGAAATTAGCTGGATAACATCACCGCTTTCACCAGAACGTTACTCCAGATGTTGAAAACGTTGACGGAAAAACAGAAAACCAATTGGAAAGAGTCCTAAACAAACTTAGCTTTGCATATGTAGTGGGACTCCCAGGCAATTAAGGGTTGGGCTTCATCTGCGCAACATCCAATCACGTAACTCTAGTGCAAACATAAAGAGGGCAACCAAGGTATCGCTTGTGCGCCACTGCTGGTGGACCGCCCCTTTCTGGTGTCCCTTCCGCTTCATGGGTAAGTGGTTGGGCTGAAGAGTAAATAGTAAATGCATCGGTTTCTATATTTAGTTAATATCTTTGTCTAGAGCTTCTTGACCAACATCATAGTGTTTGGTTGGCGGCTGCCTTCTCCTATCAGCGCAAGTTCATATTCCCATGCTGTATTGGCCGACAACGGTGTGACTTTGCGCGTGGTATCAACAATATAAAGGTATGTGTAGCCACCGCTGTTCGTGCAGTTTTTTATTACTGTGATAACGTATTCTTTTAAATAGTTTTAGGAGGAATGATCGGGCTCAGGCTCATTGTTTGTTAGACACAACTCAGCGCTTAATAGAGGAAGAATCTACAGAGCCTGCAGGGCAATATGTGGATACTGCTGTTTTCTCCGCACTGACTTTCCTCTTAATATTACTCGATCCAGCGGGCAATCGCCGCGTGCTGGTTCTCCCGAGATCTTGTTCCTTCAGTAACTTAATTTGTTTTTGTTTTTTTTGGTTTGTTTGTTTAGCTTCATTTTGTGTTGATTTATTTGGTTCGTCTAATTTATTGTATTTATCTCTGTCTTGAACTCGCTTTGTTTTGTTTATTATTTTTTGTTGGTAATCATTCGTTAAGTGGTTGCTTTCGTTTGTTTAGGTTTATTGTTTCATTTCTTTTGGCTCTAGGGCTTTGTTACATTGTTTGTTTGGTTTTCATTTGTTATCTCTGGTTGTTTTTGCTGTATTCAGATTCATTCGTTCCATTTCTTTTGCCTGTATTTATTTGTTATATTGTTTATTTCCTTGATGGTGTTCAGCTGTCTCTTGTTTCATTTTTCTGTCTGTATTTGCTATTGTTCGTCTTTGTCTTTTGTTTTTGGTTTATTGTGTGAATATGTATTTTTGATTTCATTTAAGTATTGTTGAAAATATCATTTTGTAGTTACTTTGAGTTAAATGGTTAATTTCCCTTCTTCTGTTGTAGGAACCGAGGCTTCGGGCAGGCCAAGTCATTCCCAAATTGGTTTTAAGACTTCTCTATTGTTAATACAAATTTTGTATTTTCTTACATCCACGTCTCGGGTCCTCTTTGAAACCACGTACCTGTGTCCAAGAAATATTCCCTGTTACAAGGGTGGCTTGTGTCTCTCCGACTCGAGCCCCACTACACATACAACAGCACACGATGTGAAGTAACAGGATTTTCCCCATTTTACTTGCTGTTTGGAAGGTCCCCAAGGTTACCAGTGGATCTGCTGTTTGGCTTGACCTCTGACACAGGAACTACAGACTATAAAGAGTATGTGAAGAGATGGAGGCAAGAAATGCAAGATGCTTTTGAAATTACCAGACAGACAGCGAAGAAGTCAGCAGAGAGGAACAAGAAGAATTATGATGGGAAGGTGAGGAGTTCCATATTGGGCCCTGGAGATCGTGTCCTATTGCGAAATTTGACACCAAGAGGGGGGACTGGGAAGCTTCACAATCATTGGGAGGATGTTGTACATACAGTTGTACGTCAAGTGGGAGAACGAGTCCAATTTATTAAGTGAAACCGAACAAGGAAAGGGAACATCTCGTGTCCTTCACTGTAATCTCTTACTGTCTTGCGACACTTACCATTGGAGGTTGAACTCAGGAGGGAGTCAAAGCCAAAGAAGACAGTGAATGAACAAAGGCCATCTGATGGAAATGAGTCTAATCCAGAAGAAGGGGAGGATGAAGATTATTACAATTACTTACCTGCTGTGCAGCATCAGCAACCTGTGGAAGAAAAAGGTGAATCAGATAACCTATACTTACCTGTTGTCCAGCCCAACGAACCTGAAAGGGGAAGAAGAGAAGTTAACCTTGAGATAACGAGTGTTGATGAAACAGCAGCCCAAACAGGGAATGATGGCTTACCTCAACAGGAGGGAGATGCGATGAATGAGGAACAACCTGTAGGACAACCTGATGATGAAGCAGATGCTCATGCAGTCCCAGGCGAATGCAACAGTGAAGGAGAACAGGTGGACAGATGGCCTTGGAGAAAGACCACCGAAAACATTCACTTACGATTACTTGGGTACCCCTGAATGCTATAACATACGGAATCCAAACACAATATCATTTCACTCCACACCATATGAAATGCAGAACTTTACATCATGGACTTACCCAGTGTCGCAGTATCAGCCAGTATATTTATATGCATACTAAACAGATTTGAAATCGAGTGAAGAAAAGGGGTCACAGTTAAAGAAGACAAACGACTATGTTAATGTCCAGTATATTCCTTTATTGAAGAATAGCAAATAGGGTTAATCTGCAGTGCATATATAAATTGAAAGTTTCACCCTAAAAAAAAAAAAAAACATTAAGAAACACAAAAGAGTAATGTCGGGACGACATTTATTTTCAAGGGGAGAGTGTGTGTGGTTACAATTTGTAATAAAAAGAAAAAGAGAAGAAAAGTAAAATAATGAGTGGTGTTGTCAAACAATATTGTTTTGTCACTAAGAAACTGTGATTAACGCATACTGTATGATTTTGTTTGAATGTATAAATAATTTGAAGATGTAAGTTTAAAAGTTAGGTTCAAGTTAACAATGTGTGTAGCACGTGTGTTATGTGTTAATGCTAATCTGATGGCAGAGGCCAGGCATCAGAAAGAATGTGAAGACGGGGGAAATTTATGTATATGTTTTGTGCTTTCAATAACTAATATAACAGTTAAGAGTCAAAGTACAGTGTTTACAAAAAGGAAATGTGTTATTTCACAAGAATAAGGGTAATGAAGGAGTTCATGCTTATGTTGTGTAAAGAAATCATTATTTCTGCTGATGCTTTAAATACACCCAGAGCTTATTTAAGTAGTTAAAAGAGTTTAAGACATAGACAATAGTATATGTGTTTAATTTGCTAGGCAGAATGTCATACGTGAGTATTGATTGCTATAGATATATACTATTAATGTACACTGTCATCTAAAAGTTATCGAAATTGTTTGAATTGGAAACAGAGCCTGATGAGAAACTGTATGTGAGTAATTCTGTGTTTACATATATATTGTGGTTTTTCTTCTGAAAGAGATGTTTCATGTTATAAGGTTATCAGTATATGAAAATGTTGAAATATTTGCATTAATCAAAAACAATATACAGACTGAGAAGTTGAAGCAGCAGCTCCGTGTGTCTCGTCTTTATTGTCTCTTAATATCTCCCCTCATCAGGCGGCGAGGGTACTACATATATTGCCACGATTGGTCAAATAATTAACCAATTAGCCAAATATTGTTCTATCCTAACAAACCATACATCAATGGAAAGCTTATTTATTCAGCTTTCAGATGATGTATACATCTCAAAATTGACCCTTATGACTGGTTTTGTGGTCCAGGGTCACATATTTAAAACAACCTTTATTAGACATTAATTGCATTCATATCCAGTGTTTCTTAAAATGTTTATTAAGCACAAACACACACACACACTGTAATTGCATCCTTTTTTCCTCGCACTTGACGATTCTCTCTGGGTTTCTTCTGTTTTCCGCTCTGCCTCTCATGATGGTGTCTTTACTTTGTATCTTTGATCTGTGCACCATTTTTAATCGGTGCTCTGCCGGACTTCATTTTGGCTGTTGTTTTTCATGAGATCCTGGTTGAGGACGGCCAGCTGCTTCAGGAACTCTGTGTCGGGCTTGATGTACCTCGCCTTTATGAGATGATCAATGGCATCCTCCACAGTCATGTTATGGTGGATCATGAGGTATGCCAGAAAAAGTGTAGGGGCATAGCTGACACCGTCTGTGCAGTGAATGAACACCTTATCTGTGGGAATAAAAACAGAGAGATGAGTCAACAAAAAAGTCCCAAACAGTTTGTCACTCCAGAACACTTGATAAAAGATCTTACTTCCTGGGGTTTGCTTGGCCTTGTGGATGAATTTGGCAGCTTTGTAGAAGTATTTGCTGATTTTGTCACGCGCAAGGCAAGCCACAATATTTGATGTTCATGCCTCTGTAATAACTCGCCCCTGTATTAACAGTTTCTCTCAGGTCTTTCTCCCAGAGCAGCCCCAACCAGACCCTCAGTTTGGTCTTCACCGCAGCCGCATTCAGGACGTGAGTAATACCCAGCTCCTTCAGTCTCATTCGGTCCTGCTATCTCTCTGCACGAGAACACAACAGCCTAGATTAGTCTTGGGAGGATTTACAATGTAGAAATATATCCTGTTCACACATGGTTTATTTTAGTGTAAATGTGTTGTAGACTTACTCATTTCCAATGAAGATGTTGTTCCAGACTGCAGTGACAGGTCTATGACGCTGTGTACAGCCCTTCACACGCTCCTCCAATCGGAACCAGTCTTCTTCCCGAAATAGTTCCTGCACGTCAGGTGTTGGCACAGAACTGCTTGGACCTGGGACACACGATTCATCTGAAGCAAGCAGATCTGATTCAGATTCTGACTCGAACGCTTGAGACACACGATTCCTTGGGATCAACCAGATCCAGTCCAGCCTCAGGAACGCTTGCATCTGGGACACACAAGGGCTCGGTTATTAGAAACATCACTAACCACAGACCAAAAATGAATAATTAGTCCAACTTGAAAGACATTTCTGTTTGCGTCTCATTCGCTCTGTACTCACACAGTTCAGTCATTTACGGAGTGGCAACCGCATTTACAAAAACTATTCGCATACGTGTACTATACGTGGTGCGAAACAACTCGTTGTTAATGACGTTAAATGCGGTTGTCACTCCTGAAACTTTACAGCATGCACATGGTCATTGTAATGTTGCATCTGTTGACATTCACCTTTGGGATGTTCTTTTCATGGTTTTCAGGAGAAGCATCCGTGCCATCATTGACGCCAACCTCCTGACCTTCTGCAGACACAGGTTCACCTTCTGGGCCGTTCATTTCAGGGGTTTCAGGAGCATCCGTGCCACCCTGATCGATCCCGCTGCTGCTCCCCGACACTTCTGCTGGCCAGCAGATGCCAACCAGTTCCAATTCAGGTTCCGGTTCAGGAACTCTTGGCACTTGGACCAGATCCTTTTCAGAGCTTAGCTCAGGAACAGCCGGATCCATCCCAAAAGCATTTGAAAAATCCACCAATTTTTTTTTCATCATCCACTCTTTGGTACTTCCTGAAAAACACATAATATGTTATTAGAAACATCTCAAGCCACAGATTAGACATGAATAATTAGTCTGACTTGAGAGACATCTCTGTTTGCATCTCATCTCAAATGCTCTGTTGACATCAGGGTTGGGAAGGTTACTTTTAAAATGTATTTCACTACAGATTACAAAATATATAGTAATTTGTAATGTATTTCGTCAGATTGCACAAGTTTTGTAACCAAACACAGGACTTGGTTTTCCTCTGCATATTATTTTAAACAACATCAGTTGTCCACAATATTTATTGAAGCAAAAATGCAGACAATCTTGAAAAAAAGAACGCTCAAGAAGGAAACACGATGCATTAAGATCTACTTGTGATCCGATCGACCAAACGCATCTTAATACCAGGTGTGAACAGGGCTCAAGTAATGTTCATATGTCAGAAATGTACAGTTCTAAGACAAAGCAAATCATGCAGTTCGCTAACATCGTGCATTCATTTAAGCAGAAACAATGAGCTCATTAAAACAGTTATTATAAGTTTTGATCATCCTAATGATTACAGTAAGTTATATAGAAAATGTGTGAGCGGTGCGTGTTGAGCATTCACCTGTCGGGCTGTTCTCAGGGGTTTTACAGGTAGAGGTTGGGTGCTTCATGTCAATGTCGATCTGCAGATCCTCCCCCTCTAAAGCGCAGTGACTGACCGACATGCACTCATCCGTGTCCACCTCCAGCTGTGCAGTGATCTCGCCCGGTGAGCAGCCGAGAAGGTCGTAGATGCGATCGGTGACCATAAACTCCATCTGCACATCTTCCTCATCCGGGACCCAGACACTGTCAGTGCAGTAGAACTCTCCGTTCACGTATATCTCCAGACACACCTCTCGGCGGTTTGTAGACATCGTTTGTTTTGTAGGTTTCTGCTGTAATATGTATCGGTAGTTTTCTGCTGTGATATCGGTAGTTTTCTGCTGTAATATGTATCGGTAGGTTTCTGCTGTAATATGTATCGGTAGGTTTCTGCTGTAGTGTATCGGTAGGTTTCTGCTGTAGTGTATCGGTAGGTTTCTGCTGTAGTGTATCGGTAGGTTTCTGCTGTAGTGTATCGGTAGATGTGTCGCTGCACTGAGAGACTGCGAGCAAGAGTCTTAATATTAAGCCTATTGTAAGCCTACTGTCTGTGACGTAATAATACATGACGCTCCATGGTTGCCGTAGAAACGCAGTGATTGGCAGTAGCAGCGCTCTCAACGGTTTATGTTGTCTCTGACTCACTAATGATCTATATATTATTATTAATATAAATTAAATAATTTAACACAATTTCCTGTACTCAGATTACTTTTACTGACTCAATTTCAATCACCTTAGAGGTGGGTAACAATATATAGACGATTTACCAGTTTTCCAGTCAGTGTTTGCGATGCGGGCTCTCCAGCGCCACAATATATAAAAATATAAAATAAAAGACATAATTACCAGATGTAATTTTGAAGGCTGGATTAAATGTGGTGATAAAAACATCGCGTAAATCCTTCTGTTGAGTCCTGTCCTCGCGAGCTGAACGCCAAAACAAACGATGCCAGTGTTAGTTAGTCCGATTCATGAGCAAATGACTCGTTTGAGCCGATTCTTTTCATGGCTCGTTTTATTTTCACTCACAGATCAGTCTAACGAACACGAGTCCTTCACTGAATGAACTTGAGGAATTCGTCAAAGCAGTTACTGAATCAACATTTGACTCACTCACTGAACCGCAAATTATCGTTGTTTTAACGATGCTCGTTTCGAAACGAGTGTACAAAGACTCGTGAAACGTTACTTAAAGTGTCCCTATTATGGATTTTTGAAAATGACCTTTCATGTAGTGTGTAACATAGTTCAAAGTGAAGGAAAACACCCTGCAAAGTTTTAAATCTTAAAGTGCACCGTTTATAAAGTTATTGTCTCTCAAAAGTAAGAGTCGACTCTGAGTCAATTAAACGAATTGTAACTATTTATAAACAATAGTTTACATCAAATGTAAACATCAAATTGACTGTTATTTCTTGTAAGGTGTAAAATGCTGTCATTTCTTTCTTACTTTGCAATCTAATGGTTACTTTTCTTAAATGAGACCCCCTCGATGACGTGTGCAGCCTTCAAATGCGACCTCCGGAGGACGCAGCCTTCAAATGAGACGCAGCTATAGACTGTAACAAAAAAAAATATGGACGTAGTGTCCATGACGTCATCCGTAGGTTTCTGAAGAGAATTTTTGAAGCCTAAAGTCGATCGTTGCCATCTCGGAAGCATGTCACTCCCGGATAACTGAAAATGGGCAAAGAGGCGGAACGTGGGTGGAGCTGAGGTGACGTGATGACTTATGCTGCCTTCACGTGCTATCGGAATTATCATAAATATTAGTTTCCTAGTTTCAAATTCAGTTTTTCCTATTTTCAAATGTCGACGCTAGTTTGAGATGACATACGCCACGCACGGGTAAACGTTAGCGGTCAATATATAATTAATAAAAGGGAGTTTTCATGTCCATGAGATTTATCTCAAAAACATGCTTATTAAAATAAAATTTTAAAAGTCTTCAGTGTTCTTCATGATCTTATCTTTACAAATTCCATGGTTAATTATTATGGAAATAATAATTTATTTATAAAAATTGACTAGATATCCTAAAATGTCAACTAAATAACCGTCCAAATGAATTACAACCACAATCTCATTACCTAAAAACATTTAAAAACGTATTCAAAAACAGTTTTAATTATATTATTTACATTAAGTTGAGGTAATTGTGAACAATGTGTCTTTTTGGGCAATATGTCACATTTTCAATAGAAATTGACAAATTGAATATGTGTCCGAGAAGTCGCTGTCATCTAAGTTACCCATAGCAAATACACCCCTCAAGGAAGAGTGTGTTTTCCAAATCACATGACCTGCTCCACATGATGTCATTTCTCCTGAAGAGAAAACTAGCAAGACTCCAAGGTATGTT